>VWZD01005106.1:283226-570584 GCA_013396695.1 Sakesphorus luctuosus | reverse complement strand
CGTGCCCCCCTGCCCACATCCCCCCTGCCTCTCGTTCTTTGCACAAAGGCACACCGAGTCCCCTCTCAGCAGCCCACCTTGAACAAAACACTCCAGGACTCTCGAAACAGCAGAAGTGCTAATCAAGCAGGGCCCTGTGCTCTGTGCTTCTGCAGTGGTTGCCTGGCATAGAAATGGGCTGTCTGGCCGCAGCTATGAGGTAACGTCTGGCTTTTTTGCCAAGCTGCAGAACTAGTCAGACACTCCCTGGAACAACATTTCTTCAGGAAAAAAAAAAGTTAGGCAAGAAGTGCTCTTCCAGAAACTTCCTTGCATCTTTCTGTGTGTTTTTTTCCCCCTGTGGTTTTTCTTTCTTTTTTTTTTTTTTTTTTTTTTTTTGGAAAAGTTATATAACCAAATTACTTAGAATGCAACGGGTTTCATCAGCTGATTTTTGGGCAGTAATCTTATGAAACTGATTTCTCACACTTACTAGGCAAACTGGAAATTTGGAAAGGGGAAAGGAACACACATACTCAAAATACATACACACACAGATGTACCCCACTCTTTTTCCTGCAACACTGTCTAGATCTACCAGCTATTTTTGGATGCAACCTGAAATAGAGCAACACAAATTCAGGCAAGGCAGAGCTAACCTGCATCTGCAGCATCTTTTTTGCAGCGCCACCCATTAATTTAATTAACCAGTGAGAGGAATTTTTTGTTACACTGCAGCAGCAGCATCAGCCCTTCTCTTCCCTGTATAAATTCCTTATTTACTGATGTTGCATGGTATTCTTGTTTCAGTGTGTTCTCCTTTTTATAGTACCACTGACAACTTGATTTTTTTTCCCCCCTGAAGGACAGAAAATACAGAGTTCATTTTTCTGCAGTGAAGCTTGAGAAATAATCTGAACTGCAGAGACAGGCTGTTCCTTTGGAAGCTCAAGCTGTGACTAACAACACCTCTTGTATTAAATACTTGTATATATATATCAGTCAAAAATTTAGACTTGTCCCGAGGTGACACCCTTCAAAGAGTTAATTCCTGAGAAGCAGCAGCTTTGAAAAGGTGCAAGAAGGAATGTCTTGTCCTCGGGGTAGGAGCAGCCAATGGAGCCTGGTGCTGGTGATGTAATGCTCCAAACCTGGTACATCATTGGTCCCGCAGATATTAGACCTGATACGATTTTGGAGAGTTTGGTTCGAGGAGTTTTTGCAGAAGAGCCTGTAAATTTCCCTGCACCAAGGACATTTCACTCCAATTCTCCAGCGCTCTCTGGCCGGTACGTGCCAGGCTGGGAGGGATTTGCTTCAACAATCCTTTTGCCTCGTGTCCTCTTGGTGCAGTTTGGCTGTTCTGTGTCCTGCTATCTGGGAGGCATTGCTCTGAAGTCAGACTGTGCTGGAATTACTTCTCCAGCCTGCCCATGAAATTGAAATGAATTTTTAATAAAAAGCAGTTGTTTTTTCTCTGACTCACCTCTGAACTCTTAATTGTTTCAGGCACCAGCTTCCATTCCCCCAGCTTCTATTACCTTCCTGGGTTTTCATCCGCCCAGTCATTTCTTTAGCTGATTACTGCATGAGGAGATGGCTGAGGATGTTTTAAACGAGCCTGTCCAGCCTGGGCTTGCTGTGCAGGACCCTGCTCAAAGCACTGCAGTGTCAGTGACTCAGGACATGTGGGGCTCCTGCTGCAGGGCCTGCAGTGGCTGCAGCTGCAGCCCCCAGAGCTGCTGGACCACTGCAGGCTCTGCACTTCAGCCAGGATTCTCTCACAGAACCCTCTGAGAGCCTCATCCCCTTTTCTCATCCTCCCCTGAACAAAATAAAGACTCTCACAAACCCTCCAGGGATGCTGGAAGCCTCTGGCAGGGCAGGGCAGAGGAAGCAGGAGCTGTGGGAGGTGTTTGCAGCTGCAGCTGCAGGAACTGGTGATGCTGAGGTCAAGGCAGCAGCACAGGAAGGCCAATCCAGCCCAGAAATCCCTGGAATCTCTGAGCAGTGCAGCTTCCCATCCTTCCCTCAGCACCCTGAGGAGCCCTGCCAGCTGCCAGAGGCCAAAGAG
Organism: Sakesphorus luctuosus; assembly: GCA_013396695.1. Lineage (NCBI taxonomy): Eukaryota > Metazoa > Chordata > Aves > Passeriformes > Thamnophilidae > Sakesphorus > Sakesphorus luctuosus. The sequence goes on along the minus strand of VWZD01005106.1, from coordinate 568,531 downwards.
CACTCAAGTGCCGTGGAGAGCAGAGCTGTTCCAACACACAAACGACTTAGCACTTGCTTCTTTTCCAAACAAGAACCTAAAATCCCGAAATTCCCTCATAATGATGAGTAAATTTTCCCTCACTTTTAAAACTTTATTTTGGTAAACCTAAAATGTATGTTTTGATGCAGACTTTTGAAAAGTCATGGAAAAATACTTTATTTACTCTAAAGAAAATGAAAAGTGAAATAATTAATGGAACTTTCCCCCTCACCTCCTGTTTTTGTCTGAAATAAAACAAAATTTTCAATGAAACTGGGTCAGGTTAGTGATGTGTTTGAATGCACACTTTCCCTAGGCCAAATACCTCCAGTTTTTCTGACAAGAAGAGCACAAGAATGGGCTGAAGCAAACAATGCACATCCTTTCCTTGTGCTGTGCAGTCTCAGTGGCTCCTGCACAAGGATTGTCCCTGGTGTGCCACTGGCTGCTGTGTCTGTTTAGCACAGCCTGAGAAACCTTCCAGGAGGGAGATTTAAATCTAACCCTGAGAGCCTGTTCCACTGCCTGACTCTCCTAATAAGCAGAAAGCTTTTCCTAATATCCAATCTAAATATTTATTTTTTTCCTACAAATTAAGCTGATTTCTTCTTAACCCAGTGTCCTAACTCCAGTGGAGAAGGGAAATAACTAACCATCACCACCTTTAAACCAACTTTATCATAGCACTACATGCCCTTCCTTAATCTTTTGTCCCAGATAAAACCAATCCACTTTTTTCAATTTTTTTCTTCTTACTCTCATGATATTTAAACTTCACACAGTTCGTGCTATCCTTTCTTTGGGCCACATAGTCATTTGTGCTGACTTTCCAGTATGGTGGAAAGTCTCATAACAGATTTTGATCAGATTGTTGTCATTACATGGTGAAGAAGGAAGGAATTCATCAGCAACTCAGGGAAACATGAAGAACGAAGGCCACAGCTGAGCACTGTTCCAGACAATGCCATTCTTCTGCATGCAGAGGATGCAGCCTGTCCCTGCTCATCTTGATCACCCCTCTCAGCTGAAACCTGTGTATGCATCTGTGTGGAGTTGGTAGAGATTTGTTGCCACCAGAGAGCAATTTCTGCCTCTTTTCTTTGCTCTACAGAGCAAAATGAGGCCTTGTTTGCTGCCTTGATGGAAACAGAGCTGCATCATTTCACTGCTGCCTAAGCACAGGGATTACAGTGAAGCCACCATACAATCATGCAAATTTGAATGTAAAAATCCCCCTAAAAAGCCCCACTGTGTAATTTGTTTAACACTGTACTTATGGACTTTGCAAATGAAGCTCAATGGCTTCTGTATTCTGTGATTCACAGTTATCTTTCCAAGCAACTGCAACACCTTTTCTCTTCCAGCCCTTTCTACCTCTTAAAGGGACATTTAGTGCTGGCTTTGGAAAATTCCTGCAGCCACAAAGACTGAGCTGTGCTGAAGGCTCTGCCCTCCCTGCCCAGGGAGCTCAGGTGTGGCTGTGCAGGGTGTTTGCTGTGGGGTTTGCAGAAATGCATCCTGTGTGTGACTGCAGCGAGCTGAGCTCCCCAACAGCCACAGCTGTGTCTGGAGGGGCTTGTGCTGCTTTTACAGAGTCTTTCCATTCACTTCAGCAAGTTTGAGAGAGAGCCTTTGGTCTAGGAAGGATCTTCTGCAGCTCAGGCATTCATATAAACCAGCCCGCGGACCACAAGGAATATGCACCAAGAGAGGGAACTGAAATGAGTTGGGAGTTTGAAAATATGGCTGTTTCCAACTCCCTTCCTGATGTGACAGAGAAGGAAGGACAGCTCCAAATGCCCCACCAAGTTCCTGCCCCACAGTGTGTTTGGAAAGCCACACAAACCAGCCCTGCAGAACTGTCAGCCTCCTCCCAGCCCTCTCCAGCCTCATGCAGGTGCCTAAAGAGTGTCTGCAGAGGACAAATCCTTTCTGTGGCAGCTTCTGGAGCCCCTGGATCATGGAAGCCCCATGGGATAATCCATCCCTGTTCTTCCAGGTGCTGGCAGAGCCACAGCAAGTGACTCGTGCCCATGGCCCCTCCAGGAGGACAACCCAGTTTGAGAGGTTTTACTGTCACCACATCTCTTTACAAATTGCTTGCATTTGGGAGGAGAAAAATTCCACTCCGCAGGACATAAAGTGTCGATTTAAGTGTTAATTATATTTTCATATCAGAACATAAGCTCCAGTTTGTAAGAACATGGGTGTCCTTCAAATATGTCGTAATAAAAAATTGAAAACAGCTAGTGTTCTTGAATCAATTTTCACATTTATAACTTTAGAGAATAGTTCCCTCTTCTATCTAATTTTGTCAGCTCTGTATGGCTTTGTGCTTGCCTTGTCATTTCATCAAAAATATGTCAGTCTGTAATTTGCAATGTTTCCTTCAATTAAAAACAAAATGCCCCAAAATAACAACAATCAGGAAACAACAAACCAGAAGCAAAGTCCCAACACTGTATTGAACTTTGTGGGCATAAACAATTGGAAAAAATATGTATAATTTATTTGATCAACTACAGAGAAAACTGCAAATCTTCAAACTATAATTGTGAAGATAATACCCCATTGCTGTTAATGGCTGCTGTCAGTGGCATATACATTACTTCTAATTTTCACAGCTCATTTGCATCATAAATGAAACACAGAGAATCCTGTGGAAGATGCTGTAGATATCCCATTTATCCTAATATCAGAGGGGATTCTTTGGAATCACAGAAATTGAACCTTACATATATATGATTTACTTTATTGGATTGCAAAATTTCCAATCTTTCCAAGGTCATTACGCTAATGGGAAGCACAAGGTTCAAAGATGCTGACTACAGACTTTGCAGAACCTTTCCAATACCTTCTAAGCACTCATTTCTAATTCCTAAAATTACTGACTTCTTATTTTTAAGCTTCTCCAAACTCCTGCAAATCCCTGGAGCCTGTAGCAGTCTTCCAAACCTCTAGCAGTACATTTACTTTCTACTGAATTAACTACTAGACCTAATTAAACAACACTGTCTCATCTGAGTGGATATTCTTACAGTCTGAATACAAATTAAAATTCCAGTTCTGTTAACATTCAGGTCAGTTAATCAGAATAAACCTCTTTAAAAACTAGAAGACTAAAGTGATTTCAAAGTCAGTCATACTCTTAACTCATCTTTAAGGATGTCATTTGTAATATTCTCTCTTGGTTTCCTTTAAATAGTAATAATAATAATAAAAAGAGATCACAGCCCTCAGATCAGCTTAATTCAATGAAAGAAAAATTGGGAATTTTACATGAAGGGTTGCTAAAGAGCTTCAGTTTCCAAAGGGCAGGCATGCAGTCCTGCATGGGGAAAATTGCACAGACAGTTGCCAAAACAGCATGTGCCAATTAGACATCGTTCACATAATGAACTTGTTAGAAGACTAATTCAAGATTTGCATGTGGAAATCGGAATGGGGAACTGCAATATTCCTTGTGAATGCAGATGTATCTATTAGCCTGTGTATTTTAGCAGATGTTATTTGGAAAACAAGATCCCAGGTCCTCACAGTGCAGAAATTAATAACCAGAGACTGAATTTCAGGGAGGGCATTTCTCTGACACAGGACATGATATGGCAGAACCAGAAACACTGAGATTTCCTCTCACCCTCATCACAGATTTTCTGTGTGAGCTCAGGGAAATTATATTCCTTTTCCCTACCTTTGTTTACCTATCAGTGAAATGGCTTTAATATTCTTTATCTGCCATCGCAGGCGCACTGTCAGACTCAATTAGTGTTTGTAATTCTCTTTAAGCTCTGCAAATGATTGCATGTTTTGGAACTGAATTCAGACTTGAATTGTTTAACCCAACCACTTTCTTACAGCAAACGCTAATCACTTGGCAATGTTTTTCTAGTGTTAAAGAGGGGGGGGAAAGAGTGAGAAGGAACCAGCCAGAGATCCAGGTATATTGGCAGAGTTGGAGGCAGGATGGGCCTCCATGGCTGGAGCTGGAACGTGGGGGGACAAGGAGGCTTTGGAGCAGCGAGTGCAGCAGAATGCTGAAAGCAGAACCTGCCATTTCACCCTCCAAGCAAGAAAACGTGCTTGGGTTGGTGTGGTTGGGATCACCTCCCTCCCACTAATCCTTCAAATGGCGAGTTTCAAAACCTGCATGCTATGGGTGCTGGGTTTGGGCAATGCAAAGATGAGAAATGTGAGGCTTTACTTAACATTCAGTTTGCATATTGCTAAAATCCACATACCTCGCTGCCCAGCGCTCAGGCCCTGCAATCACTCTTTTGAAAGTGCAACGCTATTTTCAGCTTTATCTTCATTTTATTCTCATCAAAAATAATTGCTGCGATTTAGAGACTGTCTAAAGCCCTGTTGTTATCTCCAAATCTCTGGTAGTGTGCTGGCATCCAGGAGCAAACCTAAAAGCTGCAGATTTTCAAGTTGCAGCACGTTAATCTCTTTCAGTACATAGACTGATGTCTCTAACTGAAAAGATGACTGCAGCCAGGTTTTGTGTGTATGTTTGCATGTGAAGTCAAGTAAATGCTGGGAAAGGCAAAAAAACCCACCACAAAACCCAAATAATATTGATGCAGGTATTGGGTTTGAATTCAATAACCACATGTGATTTGGCCTCTCCATAAAAACTGAAGGTGAACATTATTCAAATCACGTTGTAGGGAAAGAAATTTGCATTCAGGCAGACTGGAGTATCAGGCCAGTGAAATCTTGATTTTGTCTAAGACATTAACAAACCCTTTATTGACTCCATAAAGACATCACTGCTGGATGGTTTGTGCCTTGACTTGCTATACTGACACAAGAGATGTAAAGCAAGATGTAAAGCCTGACTCAACTCTGATGGAAAATTAATACAGATCTTAATTTCTGACCGGGCCGCCAGCAAGAAAAGCAAGAGGAAAATGTATTTTACAATGAAATCCATGAGAGGTACTTTTTGTCCATCACTAATTAATTTATTTCTTCTACCTGTTGAGTGGGCCCTTCTTATGCTTTCTGTTCTCTCCCCTTCACAGAAGAGGTCTCCTAAAGGATATGCAAAAAAGTAGAGCCTAACTCTCCTAAAAGAAGCACCCCAGTGTCTTGCCCAAGTGACCTGGCACGGTGCAGGTACAGGTAGTAACTCCATAGCGTGTCAAGCCTCCTTCCTGAAACACCAAGAGGTGTATGTGTCCCACTCAGTTCTGGTTCTCAGATCCAGCCAGGAAGGAAACCTTCCTAAGAAACCTCGTACAAGTAGTAAAAGAGAAACTATAATATGGCTTCAGAATGGGGCTACACATCACACATTCATGTGGTTTCATTTACTCTGCTCCTGCTCCTGCTTTCAGCTGGTTGGCAATACCCAAGGGTGTGGTTTGCGTGTGAGATTAGACAGGTTGAGAGGCAGGCTTTTATCATTGTTCCTGCAGTGCATATGATTTTTTTTATGTGTTCCTACTTGTAATTTTATCACTTGGTTATTATTTCACAGTGGGTTTTACGGCACGTTTTACTACGGCAGTCCTGCTGGTATCGGCGTCAGCGATGGGAGAGCAGGACTCTGTGGCTGCCTGGGATAAACAGGGGCTGAGGTGGGCCCCAGGAGTTGGTGTTTTCCACCTGGTAAGTCTGTATGTTGTGAGGAAACTTCAAAAGATGCCTGGTGGCTTTTACTCCAAAGGCCATCTGCATTGTTGTTTCGTGCATGTCCTGAAGAGTTTGTGACACTGCAGTCTGGGCAGGAGGCAAATGCCTGAAAGAGCTCCCAGGCAGGTTAGGTCTGTTATCCGAACTGGGTCACTCATTCCTAATTATTTATAACCTCTCTGTGCAGTGTATTGCACAGCATGAGGAGTGCTCTCAAACAGGAAACTCCTTGGACATCCACTGGGGCTGTTGTGTCTCCCAAGGAGTCCCCGAGCAGGTCCCCCCAGGCTCAGGAGCTGCTGCCCCTTGCTGGGCGCCGGGGCAAGGCAGCATTGTGGATGTGCTCCCTCCTGACCTCCACCAGCCCCAAGAATAACATTTGCAGGCTCCTTGTATAGCTTCCCATAATGAGGGCTCCCTCATTACCAAGTCTAATTATCAGAGGGTGATTGCAGAGGACACAACCTCCCCATCCAGGCTTTCCTGACCCTTTTCTTTGCTCGGTTTCTCTGGATGCCTCCCCAGGTCGAACTGGCAGCGTGCAGTCAAACATCCTCCCTGAGCATTCCCCTTCAGTCCCACACCAGCAGTCAGTTGGAATCAGCCTGATGAACCAGAGGGCCAGCAGGAGAGGAACTCAGCATGTCAGTCCTAAAGCTTTCTGAGATAAAATGTCCCGCTGAACTCCATCAAAAAGAATTGGAGTGGGAGCCTGTGGTAAGGGGAGGGCAATTAATGGACATTTACTGGTTTTATTTTAAGGAAATCAATGGGCGTGTTGGAGACTGGGTGATGGAACACACAGCTGGTGGAGTGGACAGCCAAAGATCACTATTTTCCTTTTAAGCAAATCAATGTGTTAATTGGGATGCTGGTGGGATTCTGAAGCTGCTAATGGAAGTGGGGGCCAGTGCAGGATCATTAGTCTTTATTGTAAGCACTACAGTTACTTAATTGGGGTGTGATTGTGGTGCTGAAAGAGAGAACAGGCAAAGAATGAGAAGTGATTTTTAAAAGCTGTCACTTTAAACTTCCCTAATGAAATGAATTTATTTAAAAAGCCGAGGGAAGATATTTGTTACTCCTTCAGGACTTTGAACTTGGGGAGATCTTTATTTTGACGAGACCATTTTTTATAAGGCAAGTTTTTCCAGCTTTCCGACCCATCTCAGGCAGAAATTAAGTCATCCTTGGAAATTTACTATTTATCAGAGCCTTGTGAAGTTGATGGCAACATTTCACCAGGTCAGGTCTTCTCCAGACACCCATATGGACATAGGCATAGCTCCATCCTTTATTTCAACTTGGAATTTGTTATGGTTGCCTGAGTGAAGATGCACAGTTTCATACAGCTCAGTGCTGACTTTCTGCCTAATCGATGGTTATCTCCTTATCCCACAGTATGGAAACCTCCAGGACAGATTGTACAGTAAAATTTAGAGTTTACAGGAAATCAGGACAGTGCATGTTTGTCCTCTTTGCACATGCAAGGTTGTTGCTGGCATACAGTGTGGACCCAAAGAGCTAGACCTCAACATTTATGAGATTTTCATATAATTATAATTTCATCTCAATCTTCCTGAAACTTTACTTTGCAAACAGAGCTAATTTCTAAAAATCCAGTCCCACTTCCAGGACAGAGCAAATTTCTGCTTGTAACTTCACCCCTGGCTTATCTGACTGTGAGCAGCTCTGGGCCTGTCCAGGCTCAGGGAGTCACTCAGGGAACACAAGAGCACAAAGCTGGGGTGGGGTCATTCCAGCCCTCACATTCCCAGAGCTGGGAATGGGGAAGAGCTGGTTCATTCCCACTGAAATAGAGAGATTTCCCTTGGAGAGCAGGTGGAGATCAGGTGGAGGAACGGCTGTTTCTGTGGATGCATTAAAGAGTTTCTGATGAAAGGGAAGGAGTTCAGAAAGGATATTGAGGTGCTGGAGCAGGTCTAGAGAAGATCAACGAGGCTGGAGAAGGGACTGGAGCACCAGTGCTGTGGGGAGAGGCTGAGGGAGCTGGGGGTGTTTAATCTGGAGAAGAGGAGGCTGAGAGGTGACCTCAGCACTGTCTGGAACTCCATGAAGGGAAGTTCTAGCTAGGTGGGGGTTGGTCTCTTCTTCCAAGCACTCAGCAATAGGACAAGGGGGCACGGGGGGCTCAAGCTCTGCCAGGGGAAATTGAAGTTGGAGAGCAGAAAAAAATTCTTTGCAGAGAGAGTGCTCAGGCATTGGAATGGGCTGCCCAGAGAGGGGGTGGATTCCCCATCCCTGGAGGTTTTTAAACTGAGCTTGGCCGTGGCACTGAGTGCCATGATCTGGTAAAGGGACTGGAGTTGGCCCAAGGGTTGGACTTGATGCTCTTGGAGGTCTTTTCCAACCCAATCGATTCTATGATTCTATGATTTGCTAAATTGTACTCAAAAATTGTGCAAAAAACCCACTTCAGGGTAGATTCAAAAGGAAATTCCCCACTCCCCACTCCCCATTTTGTAGCAAATGAAATGAATCATTTAGGATGAGTAAAATCTGTCACTTAGTTGCAAGTAAAGTGTGTCATTTCACTTGTAAGCATTTAAAAACGCAGCCCAGGTACACTTCTGAAAGGTGTACTGTTTCATGTTAAAATGTTGAAAGGGAACATTTTGACTTGCTTAAATTTTAAGAATGAAACAACTTGTTAAGTCAAACATGAATTCACAAAATATTTCAGTTGACCTAAATCTGTTTTCTTCAGAGCCTGATGTTTTATCAAAATGTGCTTGCAATAAATCCCAGCCCTGTCCTGTTCACCACGTGGAATTAGCTCTGAATTGTTCTCAAGCCTCATCCCTGCTGGGGGTCTTTGCTCAGAGGGACCTTCCCGTGCAAACCATCACTGGACTTCTCATGGATTCACAGTTTTTAGACCAGCTCTGCTTTCCCCACTCCAGCTTGCAGTATCCACGTTTACCATACTGTGATTCCCTCATCCTCTTGCTGAATGTTGAAAGGAAAGCCGGCAGACTCTCTGGTGTTGCTAAAAGCCCTCGGGCCAGGCTGGCAGATAACAGCTCTCTTATTTATTTGTCTAAATAAGCATATAGCATGATGGATAAGCTGTCAAGGAAAAATCAAATCAGTGGGGACATAGCTTCAAGGGAATTACTCACTATCTCTGCCAGTTCTGCTGCACTTCTCTTAAAAAATAGAAAAATTAGCATAGTTGGTGGTGAGCGCCAGAAATTACATTTCAAGAATAACAGTTTTATTTTCTATAGAACATTTCGGGAAGGGTCCTGAACTACAGCGTACAATAATCACACAGACAATTTTAGAGTTATTTAGCCCAGAAGTGAAAGCAGAGTATGTATGTGGGACTGAAAATGACTCCATGTAGGTGATTGGCAGGAGGTGAAAACAATTTAATTGTTCCAGATTATCAACTCTTTATATATATTTTTATGTGTGTGTGTTTGAGAGGAAAGCATGGGGGTTCCTGAGAACCTGAAAGCTTTTAGCAAACTCATAAAACCAGACACTGTAGGAAATGAACTTGATCCAAAAAAGAAAAGCTACTTTTAGAAATACAGCTCCATGTCTGGCCACAAAGTAATTAAGGTTCTTACAGCTTTCCTGTCCAGATGAGTGGCTGGCACAAAAATAATAATAACTATACAGTAATAACAGCAGTGACTAGTCACTGAAGGGAATAGGCAGCAGTAAACAACTCCCAGTGGTGGGGTCACAGCAAAGGAGTGGTGGGAGTGTGTGGAAGGTGAGGGGCTGTGCCTCTGAGTGGGTGGGTTTTGCAGGAGATATGAGGGAGGAGAACAGAGACTTCTTGACAAAACAATGCAAAACATCTTGTCTTAGAGCTCAATTCATAAAAAGAATATAACTGAGTCATTTTCTTTCCACTATTCAGTGTGTGTGTGACATAAGATGCAAATTCCGTGTGTGATTCACGGAGTAAAATGTCACTTTTACAAAAGCCTTCCTGGGCCTGAGCTGGTTCAGGAGAGAATTCAGCCCCTGCAGGGGGATGATGGCTTTTCTGCCTTCTCTTTCAACATCCAGAGGCACAACTGGGGGGTCTGGCACAGGCAAGGATCACCCACCTCCTGCAGTTTGTTCAGCACTTCCCATTCTTTCTGGCATGAACGGAAGAAACTTGTCATTGTACAGAACCGGATCTGCAAAGCTCATCCAGTTCAGTTGGAGTTTTCCATGGACACCGATGGGCATCAGACCAAGCCACAGGGGACAAAAAAGGGGTCAAATAAGAGCAAAACTCAACAAACTGCAGAACATCTTTTTCCAAACACCTGCCAAAATTCTGATGCCTCTGTTTAGTGTGCCATGACTAACGTACAGTAGAGGATTCAGAGAAACTCCAAGTTCAAGTAAGGTGGCAACTCCTGAAAATCCAAAGTGTGAGACTGGAAGTCCCTCAGTATAAATTGTGTCTGGACTGGCACATCCAACAGGGTTGCAGTGCAGTTACACTGTAAGTGAAAACACATGAGCACTGCCCACTGCCCCTGCATGGAGCATTTTGTTTGGTATTTCCATCCAAGCTGAGCAATCCCCCACACCTCCTGGCAATTTAATCATTCAATACTTTTATGGGCCACCTTTGTTTGAGATGTCATAGTCCCAGATGAGCACTCATTGGTTTTGGAAACCATACCAGATCTTTATTTTGCATTTTTAAGGGTTTTTTTTAATTGCACTGGGCAAAAGAAAGCAAAAACATTTCTCAGTGAAATAAATTTTAGGTTATTTCTAACTCTGACACAAAAATATTCCTTTCTCTCAAGAAAATGTCCATGAAAATAATTTTTCTTCTATTTTCCATCCAAAAATCAGTCTTTGAACACATGCACACATATATGTGTTTAGTGATTGAACATGTGTTCTGTCTTCCCCTCTTCTCCATAAGCCTCTGGCATCATATTCCACAACAGCCCTTCCCTGGTTGAATGGGGAAGTAATTTATTAAAATAGAGCAGTAAACAGCTACAAGTTATGTCAAGAGGAAATGATCCCATCACACAGCCCTGCTTGCTTCGGCAGTTTTGCCCTCCAAAGATACTTTTTAGGAAAGCTGCTGATAAGGCCACACAAACATTCCCTCAGTGCAGGAGGTGATTCCGAAATCGGGAGATGCAGAAAACTCACACAAAACCATCACGGTCCCAGCCTGGGGCTTGGGCTGTGCATGTCTGAGCATCTCTATGAATGGTGAGGGGCCATGGACAGAGGCTTGGAAGGGCCTCCAGAGTCACAGAGATGGGTTTGGAAGGGCCTCTGAAGCCACTGAGCCCATCAACTGCTGCAGGTGAGTACCAAAGGGGACATGCAAGCAGCGATGAGGGCAGTGCTGGGGACGCTGTTTCTCCTCGGAAACCTCCAGTTCATCTGCCTGGAATCACTGAGCAAACCTTCGAGGGTCACTTTATTTCAGCCACTGCAAAGGAAACTATTTCAGGTTCAGTTCATGGGCTGCATTAGTAAAGGGCACCCTGTGGAGCTCACACCACCTGGAGGAGCTGATCCAGGGCTTTACTTCTCTCCCCTTTTGTTTTGCTCTTGTAGCTCTTGCTTGGTTATGATTCACCCTCTCAGGAGGAAATGAAAGAGCAGCAACTGTTGACTTTTCAGCCAGGGCGGCACACAGTTTATGGAGCAAAACTCCAACAGGAACAGAGGTGGGCTGAACTAGAAACCGACTTCAGATGGAATAAACAAAGGAACAAAAATATCAGCAGAGAAGGGCAACAGCAAGGGTGAGCTCCAGAGTGGTGTGTGGCCATCACAGGGTCACAAGCTAAATGAGAGCTTTACGAGACTGCAGGCAGGGACCACAGGGAAAGTACATCTTGGAAAGCACCCGGCTGGTAAAAACTCCTTGATTTGTGTTTCACTTCAGTTTGAATCCCATATAATGAAGAAACTTCATCTCAAAAAGAGAAAAAGGAACTAAAACTTACCAAAGGGAGGCCTTCTGCAATGTGTGAAAGACCAGCACAACACCAGAAGGGAACAGAACAAACTTCTGGGTGCAGGGCTTTGTCAGCACCCCGAAACATTTGCATGTCTGCACAGGCTTCTTTTGTTCTGTCAACTTCAAATGGTGGATGGAGAATCAAACAGTTCTTACTGCGTATTTCCACTTTCCCAAACTTTCTCCAAGTTCTGACAGAATTGGTAACTCGCTGTGTCCTCTGAGGTGCAAAGGCCACCACGGCACTACTGCAAGAAGGAACAAGAGGGCTGGCAGGCCAGGTTTCTCCACGTGAGGGCTCCCAGTTCGGAATTAGTCCAGCAGAGATGACAGAACCTTCCTCCAGGATGGTTTGGCTCAGTCTTCCTCCCCCAGTGCAGTGAGTAAGCTGTCTGTGCTAGACAGAGAACTGTCAGGAACCTGAGCAGACAAAACAGCACAAGATGAATCAAACAAGATCACCCGCTGAGTTGGGATCTGCAGTCTCTGCAGCTCCAAAATCTGCCACCTCTGAGCTTTGACATAAGGGAAAAATAACTTCTTGGGTGCCATCAGTGGATATTTGACTTTTTAAAAAGCACTGTAATGTGGTTATCAGCCTGAAAACTGCCCCACAGCTGTATTGGATCTATCCTGTAACATGTTTAAATGCACCTAAAGCAAGGAGTGATGAGTCCACATCTAATGTTGTCCAATATCATCACAGGCATCTGAGGGGCATCCAGCTTGGAGTAGGGAATGCAGCCCATGCCCCTGAACTGCCCAAGGCACCACAGCAGAGTAGAGGGAGACATTTGCTCTCATGTTCTAGAAACACACCCTTGTGCTTTGTAGTGTGTGAGCAAACACCAGCTAAAGGCCCCAAACACATCCCCTCTCCAGAGTCACCGTTGGCACCAACACATTCTCTGAGGAGAACCTGCTCTTGCAGCTGTTGGGCCTGTCTATAAACCAACCCACTCATCTCTTCCATGGAATTTAGGGGATATTACAGTTCCTGCTCTGCCCTCATGACACCACAGAAAAGTATGAAATCACTGTTTGCCCTGGCTTAGAGACAGAGAACTGAAACACAAGAGGATAAAGTATCTGGATGAGAGTCAGTTGGGAAGTCCCTGGCAGACCAAGTAACTGAACCCACTTCTTGCACCTCCTGCCCTGCTGTTTGACTTGTGGCCAGCTTCCCCTGGCAGGGAGACTGTCCCCAAGCCCCCACAGATGCCTGGCAGAAGTGGGGATGAGCTCAGGGGGCCAGTGTTCAGGTGAGTTCTCCTACAAGAGAGCAGGGCTGAATCTCCCCATCTCTGTCAAGGCAACAGGAAAACTGCCTGACTCAGGTTTGCTGCTGGCTAATTACAAACTGGAGAATGAAACACACTCCTTTGCCCTTGGCATCTGATTTAGAGAGAGGAAAGTCATTAAAATCATGACTGCAGTAGATCAGCCCTGAGTAAAGCAAGAGATACCTGACTCAAAACTAAGCCAGCAGTGCCTGCCCAGGTGGCTCCCCTGGTGATGCTGAGCTGGGACTCCTTTGCAGCTTCAGACAATGCCAGAGGCATCTTGGCCTGGGCAGTGCTGGGGAACAGAAGGATGAGATGGGTAATACAGTTAGGAATGGGAATCTGGAAGATGCCTCTAGCAGGAGACAGGTGATGGGGCAGAAGGTTAGAGGTTTAGGTGGGCTGAAAAGATATTGGGACTCTTAATTTTTCTGAGCATCCCTCCCACAGTTTCCTCTCCTTAAATCTCCACTCCTTGTCTCGGTAGGAAATACCACTCAGAGCCCCCAGCTCAGGAGTTGCCTGAGAGGCTTTGAAGTCCTGTGAATAATAGTCTTATACCACCATTTTGAAGATATGGGTAGTTAACTTTCTTGAACCTACTCATTCAGAGTAAACAGGATAGTGGAAAAATCCTGTAGCTGTAGATCTACAAGTAAATCAGAGAAAGTACATTTCTATTCAGTTCACATTTTGGAAAGTGCTCCCATTAAAATCACTACAGTGATTGTAGCAATTTCAGAAAACCTATGCAAATTCTATTAAAGATATAGGTTAGTCATAGGAAAAAAATAATAAAGAAACTCTTTCAGTTCTAACTTGGCCTAAAATTTCAGCTTTGTAGTAGTAAGCTTTAACAGAACTTGTATTTCCATGACACTTTGTTGTAAATTCCAATGGGGAGGAGGGAGAAAATTTAGAACAAAGATTCTCTGTAGTCCTTGCTTTGTGAGGAAAGATGTAAAGCCTGAGAATCTTGCAGTGGAAGTGACTTAAAGGCAGCCTGGGTGACGCTGTTGGGAATTGCTGCTCCTCGGAAGGGATGCTGCTCCCTTGCTCTCTCCAGCAGCCTCGTCAGCAAAGGGCTGGAAAGGCACTAATCACTGCCAGCCCAGGGGAGGAGAAAAGCCCAGAGCAGAGATCTCCCAGGGTTGGGTTCAAAGAGTTAATTGCTGCAGTCTGGGCACACTTGCCTGAACTCTGAGGGCCTGGTTTGGGTGCACTCCAAGTGGCCAAGAGCCAGGGTTCATGCAGGACCTTGAAGTCAATGGAGTCTGTGAGTTCCACCTTGTCTGGGTGCCTGTTCGGGGCCAGGAGTTCTTTTCCAGTAAGAGAATGACCAGCAAAGAATTGCTCACAGTGCTAATTCAGCAAAGAATTGTGGGGAGTTCACAGATGTGGGAAAACTGAGACCTGCCCTCCAAAAAACCAGCTATAAATCCCGAGAGGTCTCAGTCCTTTCGTGGGACCTGTGTCAGAATTGGGGACCTATGGCACAATTTTGCCAGCTCAGAAGGGATCTCCAGCCCTCTGTGGAAAGCAGGGTCTGAGCTGTAAACCAGGAGAGAGGGCTGGGAGGATACTTTTTCCAGTAAATGTAGATTTCCTCAGATTTTTCATGTATGAGAAGTATTTATACCAAAACTTGAATTTATGACAAAAAAGAAAAAATCCAAACTCACAGCAGCATGTACACATAAGAACGGGCCCTAATACAGATGCCAATTCCATTTTCCCTGCAGTTCCCTTAGCTGGGAGACCTTTCATGTGCTCTGTATTGGAGCAATAAGAACTTGTGAGCTACACGTGGTGTGAGGAAACTATAAATCTTGGAAGATAAATTCAGGCTGATTCATACAATGCAATTGGAACAGGAAACACAGGAATTAAAGCTCCCACCATAGGGCTCACTTAGCATGCCTTGGTTTGGGAGGCATCTTCAAAGACCAACAAATGTTTTCCATAGTCCTTGCAGTCCCTCCAAAATATTTCAGTTAATCCAAGCTTCATTTTTCTCTCCCAAAAAAGAGATTTTTCATTAAGTCCCAGAGAGTTTATTCCTACATTAGGAAATCCATGCTGGTATTGAAGATAGAATGAGATCCAAGACTATTTTGTAGTGAACAGGAATCTTGCCTTTATGAAACTTCTGGTTATCTCCTGAATCAAACTGAGAATCTCATGGCAGCAAACTGGGTAAGAAAGTTGGAGGATTTTTTCACATAAAAAACACCCTTGAAGTCGAGTACTCCAAAGGGCAACATTTTGAAGTGTTCCCAAGAAATATATGACCATGGAGTTATTAATTATTAGTCTTACTTATCTTGAAGTACCTTTTTAAGAGTACTTTTTAGTATTTATCTGGCAGCAACAGCAAGGGGGTTTTGATAGGAACCTGTGTCAGTACCATCCTGGCAAAGGCACAGCGTGGGCCCCACATTGGCATTTAGTTTAGTCTGGGGTTGGACCATCCAAAACCTGCTTGAACCTCTTCAGAGAACATTTCAAGGACACTTTTAGGCAGATTTCTAATCACAAGGGGGAAAAAAAACCCCAAAGTATTTGAATTATTTATCCTCGACAGGGTATTTTTAGCGAGAAGAAGTTAAAATAAACTTTATCTGTAGGAAGCCTTAGCAGGATTGAAAGGCTCTCCATCCATTTGGAGTCCTGCTAATAAGCCATCCAGACAGAGGGAGCATTCTTCTGGAAACCCGTTTGGCACAGCAGCCTGCAGCAAGAGCTGAGCAGGCAAATCCCACGGCAGGGGAGAGACAGCACTTTCTGACCCAAACAATGTCTAGACAGGCTGAAAACAGATAAATTAACAGGCAAGCAGCAGCAGCAGCACCCAGCAGCAGAGCGTGCAGATTTGTCACCTCAGTGATGGGTTAAATGAAGATTCAAGGTCCCGGTGTAGTCTTTACGAAACACAATGTGCTCCAGCTGTCTCCCTCCCTCCTCCTGAGCTATTTACTGTGTTAACAGCTCCATGCAGAAAGTTCACATTCGCTGCCATAGGACACATTTCCCATCTTTTACAGGCTGCCCTAATGAGGCAGCAGGATCAGAACAAATTAGTGAGAGAATTCCCCCAACCCCTCGCTCCCGGGGAGGGAGCAAACATCCTTTCCTGCCTGCACACCCTGCAGAATGTGAACCCGGAGCAGAACACAGAGATTCAGGGCACAGGAGAGGGGCTTGTTCAGTCTAATGATGTAGCAATATTGTTAACGCAAATCCTTCCTGAGGATGCTGCTCCGCAGCCCGACCCTCCTGCTGGAGAAAGCACATGGCTTGCTATATATAGAGGGGCTGCAAAAACAACTTCCGTGCCTAAAACAAGCACAAATAGTTTCAGATGACACTTGGGGTAGAGGAGATTCGTGATTTCATTCACTGTGTTTACCAAAAATGATGCGCACACAAATTACCTTAATGAGATGCAAACCTTGTCGCCTGCATTTAGTGCACCAGGATGAAAGAGCTGGTGGCTGCAATGATAGTACATTTAACATACAGAAAATAAATAGTTTGCTCCATCAATGCTGTCAAAATGAAGCCAGCCAAACTGTGATTAAGGCAGTTATCATTAAACCAGAGGCTGACTTGCAGAGCTGTTGTGAAAACAGCAAAAGAGCAATTTTCCTAAGTGCATTTCAAGTGATTGAGTAAAAACTGAACTTATGGTAGACTATGTTATAGCACACTCCTTAAAGTGTTTGGATGATGATACTTCATAACACAGGAGCCTTCATGCAGTACAGTTTTAATGCTTTTTGTTGCTGAGCTTGAAAGCACATTAAAGATTGTGAGACTTTCTGTCTGGGAGACTCAGCCCCATCACTCTCAAACTGGACAGACATGGAGTTTTGTCCATGTGAGGCTCCTTCTGCATGGAGAGGGATGGAAGGGAGAGAGGCACAACTTTCATCACACAAGATGCATGTCTTGGCTCCTGCCAAGCAATATTCTGTGCACCTCCAGTATGGCAGAAGCTGTAAACATGTTGTATAATCACATAACTGGGCTGTGACCCATTTGTTACCAGCACAGGAAAAATACATCAAAGTCACAGCCAGTCTCTTCAGACAGGCCTCGACAGACACCCATCTGTAATAACCCCAGAGTGGGAGGTAGGGATGATTTACAGAGGTGTTAAGGGACCCTTCTTTTTATATAGATACAAATCCCTGTTTAAACTCTGAGCTGATTAACTATGAAGCACCAGGAAAATATATGGAAAAACAATGCATTGCTTTAGGAACAGCAGAGAACTGAGTGATGTGCAAGAAGAGATTGCAGCCACATCAGAGCCATAGGTAGTGCTGGCTGTCCCTGAAGATCAGGGAATCCTTGAATGGCCTGGGTTGGAAGGGACCTTAAAAATCACCCCCATGGGCAGGGACAACTCCCACTAGATCAGGCTGCTCAGGACCCCTTCCCCTTCCCAAAGCTCTGTCGGATTTAGGAGGATGCATTACTGTTGGTAGGTGTCTTCCGCAGTCTAGACTTATAAGTTCTTACTCTCTTGTACTGCTCCACTGGAAGGTTTATAAGTCACACTACTTGTCAAAGTTATGAGGATGCTGAATCATTTTTATTAGGCATCAAACTCTCCCCCCACCTTTCATTTCTTTAACTGAAAGCTTCATTAGATTGCAAAATGGCACCTCTGTGCTCAGACAGGGCTGTGGGCAAATCAGGTTCTTTCCTTTGTTAAATCTGATTGATTTATTTCACATATAAAATGAGCAGTAAATGTTCAAGTTCTAAAAAGTTATTTAACAAGTGTCTGAGTGGAATGAAAATAGCTTTCTAAAATAGTGCAAATACTTATCATAAGCATATTAAAGAGACTTTTCATTTTCAGACGTTACCAAATGCCCATAAATTCTTAGATATTCAAGCAGTCAGGCACCTGAGGAGGCTTAGGATAACAATTAATTATGAGACATGCTGCTCGAGTAGCTCTTTGCAACCCCGAGTTCTGCAGCACTGGGAGGAAGGAAGGGACCATTTTGCTATTTAGTAGCAGGAAAACGAGAGGCAGAGAAGGGATGACTGGGGTGAGCTGGAATATGAGCTGGAATATTACCTGAAGTGTCCCCACAGCCAACCCAGCAGGCACATACTGGACATCACTGGAGCTCCAGAGGACTCTGGAAGGACTAAGGAGTCTGTCAGCAGAGCCTTATCCAGACAGTATGTCAGTGATATCACTCATAGAGGATTGTGTTCTTCCATTTATCCACTTGGCACTTCGTGCCTCATGGATGCTGGCTGAGATTAATGGGAAGAGAGTCCCATTCCACATGGAGACAGCAGCCTGTCCTCTGCAGGGTGCTGGCTCAGGACAAGTTCTGGAAGTTCTGCACCTTATCTGGACAGATCTTGGAGCAGGGAGACCTTCAAAAAGACAGGAAGATGGGGGTGCACTTTGGGCTCAGCAGCCACCTGGAGGGGAGAGGAGAGAAGATTCGTGGGGTGTCAGCTTGTAAATGAGCAGAATGTGTCAAACAGAGACTTAGAGAAAAGCAAAGCCTGGTTCCTATTTCATGTCAATTTTGCTACAGAAGACTTGTCCAACTTCAGAGTTACTGTGCTCATAACCAGCTTCTTTTCTAATTTCCACTGACTACATAATAGGACAACGAAAAGCAAAACAAAAAGAAGTGTGTCAGAGATGAGAAAGGACTGGAGAAAAGAGAAAAATTCAGTTGGGAGAAGGTGGCAGAGGACATCTAGGGATTATGCTCTGCAAAAAGGAAAAAAAAAAGCGAAGAGCAGAGACTTTCATAGCAACTGAAGGGGAAAATAATAATAAAAAAAAGGCACAACAAAACCCCCTGTCTCCTGTGGTGAAACTTCAGTGAAATGCTATTAAGGATAAATCTTTTATTGTATTGTCCTGCAGGCAGTCTGGTAAAAACTGTATTCTCAGCATAAATGAACTCTCCCATTACAAAAAAGGAAAAAAAATTCTGCTTTCAGGACTGGCTCCATGTAATGGCTGCTGAGACACCCACAAGGGGATATTCAGGACCTGCAGTAGGAGAAGTAGGGCCAGATCCTTCCTGCTGAAATAAAGTCTTCTGAGTGAGGAGACACATCAGACGTGTTTGCCATCAGCTTCCCATGGGCTGGCAAACACTGCAGTTCACAGGAGGGATTTAGCCCAGGGAGAGCATTTAGTGAGGAAGTAACTCCCCTTGCCCTGTGATTTGTCAGGATCTTTTAATTGGGTCTTTGGCTGAGAGCTGGGAATAACAGCAGCCAAATTAGCCCTGGTGGAGTTACAGCAAGGACAGATGTGACCCCTGGGAGAGAGAGAGAAGGTTTGCCAAAGGAAAGGGGAAAGAAGAGCTTTTTCAAATGCTGGTTGCCATTTCCAAGTGATTTAGTCTGTTCTCCCCAGCAAGGACACCCACCACTGCCAGAGTCACCCTCTCCCAGAAGGGACATGAGCAGGACATGGACATGGGGTTGGGGACTATCCATCAGTTTATGCCTGTGTCCTCTAACAATCCCTATTTTGCCTGGGGAATAGGAATTCAAGGCCTGCTGCTTTCAGAAAGTGGAACTTCATGGTTCAAACAGCCCCTCTCGATCACCCATTCCATGTTTTAAATACATTCTACAAATTACAGGTTTGCAGTCTTATTCTTTGAACATGTGAGGAGTTTACCTGAATGGGATTTTATCCATTCCCTCACAGTTCCAAACCTTTCCATTATTTAGGTCAATGTAGCCTCACTCACTCCTTCCACTCACATAGAAGATCAATTTGTTCAGTGTTTTTTTTAACATCTCATACCTGAGATAATGTTGCTGTTGCTATACTGAGTAAAGAATTGCTTTATCCTTTCAAGGGAATAAAGAGCACATTTAAAACCTTGTGTTCAGTGGTTTCTGAAACTGCAAATCTGCTTTGTGTTTGTGTGAATTATTATTTCATCACAGAACTGGCTCAGATCATGACTGAAATCTGCCTGCAGTTGGAAGTGTCCAATCTCAAGTTTACACACAGTTCTATGAACTTACACATTTCTTTACAAATGACACAGTCCTAAAACCTCCTTTGCTGGTTATAAAACGTTTTTCTGACTGAAGTTTTCCGTGTAGGTTTTGGGTTGGGTTTTTTGCTGCCTTTTCTCTCACCTTGGACAATAAAAATCCTTGTTTTTATAGCCTGCTTCATTTTTAGGGCTGCAGCAGGGATTGCAAGGCAGGATGCTGGGTAAACCAGAATTCACAGTTTATCCCAAAGTAGGTTCCCTGCTGGAGTCAGATTTAAATGTATTTTTCTGTATTCAGTGTTAATTCTTATGCCAGGGGGGATTCTTGGTACATTTCCTAAGGGTAAGTCCATGGGAATTGCAGTCACTTGCTTAAAGATGATTGTTCAAAGTGCAGAACACTGGGAAAGAGGCCTAAAAGTAAAATATGATCAAAATTCTGCTGTACTTGTAGCCTGCAGAGATTTAGGGGTGCTGGATGTTTCAAAATCAGAGTTACAATAAAAGGAAACCTGTCTGCTAACCCAGAATAAGCTGGGACTGAGTAACACAGAGTGGCAGGCACAGACTGGCACTAATATGCTATAATTATATACAATTTCCTGCACAGAGAGGGAAATTTCCAGGTAATTCCTGACTAGCCTTTAAAAACTGGGTTTGGGGCATTAAAAAACCCTCAAATTTGATTTTAATGAACTTTAAAACTCTGTGACACAGCACAGTAAAGGCAAACTAAGTCCCACTGAGGTGGAGCGGAGGAGAGCACGTGGATGCAGAGGAATGTTCCTGCTCCCAACCTGAACCCCAGGTTCAGGGCAGAAGAGGGAGTCTGGCACCCCAGCAGTGCAGCTCCTGCTCACATGGGCTGCAGGGAGCCCTCAGAGGCAGAACCTGCAGTGCATCAGTGTTGTGATGCTCTCCAAGGATAAAGTTGCCACTTGTGCAGAGCCAGCTGCTGCTCCCACCCTTCGGAACAGCCAAATTCCCTGCGAAGGAAGAGCCTGGTAAAAGCCTGCAGAGAGGAAACAACAGCAAGGAATTGCTCTGGCTATGTCTGTGTTAGCATTTTAGGCTGGGGTAGGGATGTGCTTTTAAAGCAAACCAAAGAGGAGGAAACAATGGAAAGCAAGGAGCTTTTCCCAAGCCCTGCTGGAATCCCTGCCCAAGGGGCTGCTCCTGCTCTGGGCAGGCAAACCTCCCTGAGCACAGCATTCCAAGCCCCAGCACTAGAGTTGTCTCTTCAAGATATTCTGGAAGATCCAGTTTAAGCCAGGGGAGCCTTTTATGAGATGCTTGAGCAAGACAAAAACATTGTTCAACCATTTCCTGAACATTTGCAGAACGACCTGAGTGCACAAAATTAGAGACGGTTCATCCTCTCATTGGAGGCTGTTTTAGGGCCTTGTAAGCAGCATTTATAATTCTGTATGAGGCTTTAATACCAACTCAGACTTGCAAGCATGTAAGCACAGAGATGTAAAACTCTGTAGGTGCATTGTTTAAATCCTGAGAGAATTTCAGCCACATGCACTGGCGCATTTCTGAATTTTCTGACAGTGTTTCATGAAGTGTACAAGACTCAAAACTGTGCCCGAGGAGGGATTTCTCGTGGCTTAAAATAGAGCAGAACAGGACATAAATGCACCAGGCTGGACAAGCTGAGTTGGAATATAGGGCAGCCCACCCAGCCCACCCGTGGGCCAGGAGGTTGCATTCCCCAGGCCATACCCTCTCTGGAGTTTGCAAAAACCTCATCCCAACTGGTGTGACTTCCAGGCTTTTCTCTCCTCTCTTCCTCTCCTGAGCCTTCAGGTCTCAGTCTTAGCCCTGATTATCTGTGATTCACCCTGTGTCAGACACCCTGGGGACAGGGGGGAAAGGGAGCTGCTGGTTACTGCAGGAATAAAACACTACTCTGATTTTTTAATTTTCATTCCCATAAATTCTTTGCAAGTTTAATGCCATTCAGAAGGGGTAAAACACCTCTGCAGTATCACACCTAAGCTCAGAGTCTGTAATTTGCGGCAACCAGAAGGAAGGTGTCAGAGACTGACTGAGAGAAGAGGGACAAGATCAGGTGGCACTGCCGCATCTGCAGCTTCCAGATGGACGTGACAGGGATGAGGGGAACAGAGAAAGAATCAGAGTTTAATATGAATTTCTGTTGCTCCTGTGGGAAATGTAACCTCAAAGGCCACACTTGTTCCCTCCAGCCAGTTATTATGCTGTGTTTTCTGTTCCCTTCCCTGCTGGGCAACCTTTGCAGAAAACCTTTTTTCCAGAAGGCATAATTGGGCCTCAGCAGAACTGCAGCATATTTAGAGAGAGTGTGAATACTTTTTGCCCCTTTCTCTGTGGCCATACAGGGGAGAATTTTTTTTCAGATGATTTTTAGGTAGCAGAGACCATCTCTGCCACTGTGAGCCAAGCACAAGCTCGTTTCTGGGAACTCCAGGTAACTTATGCTTCATGTTTTTATATGTTAGGTTGTAAGTTGAACCATAATTGTAAAATAACTGGGAATCACAGGCTTTATTTTAGGTAGATTTGTTACAATCAGTTATAAAGTACCCTTGCAATATCCATCTATTCCCTTCCCCTCTAAACCTTGTGAAAAATCCTGTCCTGCTTTCATGGCTTATTATAAGAGGCAGCTTTTCCTTGGTTTCTCTCCTGTTTAATATGGAATTGTGTAGAGCACAGGCAATACCTGAAGCTCCAGTGTGGCCTGAGAAAAGTGCAGGTTGCTCAGCTGAATCCTTAAGCAGGATGTGGTTCAGAGACACTGAAGTCTGGGCAGCACCAGCCACTAAGGGACTGTTTATCCCAAGCCAGAGCTGTGCTCCAGAATTTCAGTGAAGTTACCAGAACTTTACTGCTCATCCAGGTGGGAGGAGTTAAGTCTCAGGGTGTTGGAATTACAGCTGAGAAATTATGGTAAAGTGAATTTCACATCTGAAAGAACTTAAGGCACAGAAACCAAATTGGCAACTTTCCTCTTGCTGGATCTGCTCTCAGAAGAACTTTTAGGTGCTTTCAAAGACACATTTGGTCCCTCCATGCTAAAGTAGTGCCAGAGCACACATTACAGTCTTGGATTTACCCAGAGCAACTGATAAATTCCCTGTTAGGAAAAGAATCTTTTCACTTTCAGTTCCATCAGAGTTAATTCAGTGAAAAAAGTCTGAGTTTAAATGGAAAACACAGGCTCAGATAGGTGGAATATCCTCTGAAAGTTAAACAAGGGTATTTTTTTCTCTTTACTTACAGCTAAGGTGGATTAACAGAGGCATATGGAGAAGATCAAATATACCTTGAAATAATAGATGTATAAATCTGCAGACTAAATCTCTCTTGAGTACTGGACGAGAGAGAATATAAAAATGTGGAGATCATTTACTGAGGGGATATAACATGCAAAGCCAGAGGGGTTCCAGAATCTTCAATATTTTATAAGAGGAAGCTTAAAGCTATTTTAATAAAACCACTGAGGCCAGTTTGAAAAAAATGTAAATGTACAACTGTGCACACAATCTGCATATGCAAATCAGCACAATTGGACAAGCAAATCAGATAATTGCATGCAAATATGCCCACTCACTCCATGCCTGTGTCTACAATGGTAGTAACTGTGCATGCAAATGAGGTGCACATTTTGTACACATAAAGGTGCAGCTAAAGTGGCATATGGCATGGAAATATGGCATAGAATGTAACAAAGGAAGGAGAAGGAAATAGCAAGGGATAGAGTTAGCTGTAAATAATAACAGGGAGTGTACACAAACACACACAGAGATCTATAAACACCACATTATGAAGAGGGAAATACATGGGCCTTCGGAGTGCTTGAGGAACCAAAATGACACATGTTGTGTGGAGAAGGCACCTGTGCAAGCTTCAACAGCTTCCCAGGAGACCCAGTGCCCTCTCCCTGCACAGGCTGAGTGTGGCTTTCCAAAGCTCCCCCAACCTCTCCCTGGTTTGACTCAATGCCCCTCTCCTTGGGGGGAAGAGGGAGTGCAGTCTCTCTTAGACTTGCTGAAGAGTCAGCTGCAGATGCTGCCAAATGAACATCAGAGGTGGTGGTGGTTTCTTGTGACACATGGGCAGGTGTCTTCAAGGAAAAAGGCTTTATAACCCTTTAGTCTGTCAAAAGTATTGATTTTTCTTCAACCACCTTCTCTTGTGCTTTGAAGGTTACCAATGTCACACCAAGGCCTTTCTCCATTAGGCTCATTTGGATTCAAACTGCACAACAGGGAGAGGACTGGAGGATGGGATGGGTGGATGGAGAGGGGAAAGGACTCTAACCTCACCTGTCCCCTTGAACTAAACCGCTCTGTTACATTTTTAAAGCACTTAGACCTTTAACTTAGTAGTTAGCACATTAATGAGATGCACAGGCTGACATTTCATTTGAAATTTTCCAGGCAGAGAAACACAAAGAGCTCAGCACAGAGAGCAGACCAAGGTGTGATGGCAGCAACCCCCTCAACCCCTCCAGGCTTCAGCATGTTCACAGACACAAAACCACGAGCACAAGTTGTAGAAAAGAATAAAAGCATTGAGCAAATTTTGACTCAGCCCCTTTCATGTGTGTGACTCCACATTTGTGCCACACTCAAACAGCCGTAACAGCAAAGATCCTCTTGGTGCCCTCAGCATTGGGCTCATGGCACTCATGGATTAGAAGAGCTGTTCGGAGGCTCAATCCAAAAAGGTCTTCATGGTGCAGAGACAAGTTGGGATCACAAGAATCAGCCTGGCCCATGAGTATGTGAAACATGTGTCTGCACAGGGAACTTCGCTGGAAGGTGGACAGCCATCCAAGATCTCCCGCCTCCAGCTTTTTCCATGGTTGTTGTTGTCTGGCTTTTCTTTGCACCTCACAGAGGTGAGGTTCTGCCCTTACCCACACAGCTCTGCAAATTCACTGCTCAACCCCACCATGAGGGTTTTTCTGGCCGTGCTCTTTCCTTCATGGGCCCGACTGCCTGAGGAAAACTCTGGAAGGTGGCCCTTCTGTGGGAAACACAGGTACTGAAAACAAAGGAATGGCTTTGTGACCTGATAGGCATCTTCCTGTGTCCTACACTAAAAAGATCCCCCTTGCCCCCTCCCCATAAATCTCATCCCTGTTTGCCATTATTTTATTGTTCAAATACCCTAATCTTCTAAAAACCAGAGGCAGAAACTTGGAGGGGTTTGTGTCATGAGCATAGTTTGGCTCTGTCCATCTTGTGATATCCTGAAATGAGCAGCCCCTTCTCCACATGACCAATGTCCTCATTGTCCAGTGTTTTATTTCAGAGCAACACAGAGTTTTAAGGTCTTTAAGACAGCTCTGGCCCAGGTTCAGAGCACATATTCTCCCTTAACAATTCTGTATATCCTTACAAGCCACAGCAACAGAAAACTCTTCTCACCCACCGAGCTCATGGACACATCAGGAGAACATTCACCTCTCAGTACACATTGAGGCTAAACCGATCTCACTTCCAAGAAAGAAGGAAACTTAGTGCCTAATGGATTTTGCTGAACTCCAAGGTAGTTTAGAAGCACATTTTGACACGCAGCATTAAACACTCCTGCAGCTGCACTCAGAGCAATGGGCAAAGGCTCACAGACCAGGCTTTTACCTCACCTCAGACTGCTGCCTGAGCCTTGGGGGCTTACCCAGCACCCAGTGGAGTTAAGGAGAGCTTAGCCATCGCATTTAGGAAGACTTGAGTGAATTTGTAATATAAATTTGCTTATAGGAGCAGCTATGTTGGTAAAGATAGATATTTCCAATCTAGAACAGGTCTGTTTTCCACTCCCCCCACCGTCCCCCCCCCAAAAAAGGCACAAAACTTTGACAACAAACTGTTTCATTCTGATCAGCTTTTGTGTCTATTGATGAAATCCCAACCCTATGCAAGGCATGTTGGTGACTGATGGCCATGTGTGGCTTGGAAATACATCTCAAGAAACACGTTGGGCATCTCTGTCACAGCCTTGTCTGCAGGGGCTCTGTCTCAGCTGACAAACACTTATTTCCTCCTGTCAAAAGTAAAAGTCAGGAATTCAACTCCCCTGAGCAACTATAGGCAGTAAGAATTCTACTTTTATAAAAATTAAAATCAGATAAACCAAAGACTGTATTCAGCTTGCCCATCTCTCCCTGTCCATGCACATTCCCACTCCTGCCTGTATGTTTTATGATTTTTCTTCTTCTCTTTGTAGACATAGACTCTTTAGAGCAATTATTGTCTCTTTACATATTCATAGACTCTAAAATAAAGGTATTCTGGTGTTTGCAGGCATAATCTTAAGGGAAATAATAACAAAGGTGCACAAAGGGGCAGCCAGGACAGGAACACACCCCTGTCCTGCTCACCAGCCCAGGAGCCAACGCTGGTGCCACAAGTGACAGCAGAGACCAAGTTTTGATTAGGAAGGGCCTTTTTTATTTTATTTTTAAATTTTTACAGGCTTTTCCACTCAGCTGGCTTTGATACCGTTTACCCTCAGGTACTTTGGAAACAAGCTATAGCAATCTCAGAGTGGTTGGCAGTTGTTTTTGAGAATTCCCAAGGGACTGAGCAGGGGCAGAGCTCTGGCAGAAGAGCAGCACAGCACCCACCGGAAAGCAGGAGATGAAGAACTGGGAAATTACTGTCTGGCAAATAAATTTCAGCTTCTGGAAGGATTCTGAAACAAAAGAATGAAACCACTTGTAAACCCACAGAAGATAACAGGAAAATCTGAAAGCACAAACATCAGCTCCTGGGAACAGATGATGTCAAACCAAGCTCGATTCTTTCCATGACAGGATTACAGGCTCAGGGGTAGAGGAGAAACAACAGTTGTCATGGCTTGTTTTAGGCAAGTCTTTTGCCTCTGACTCATGAGACATTCTTACAGGCAAGCTAAGAAATGTGATCTTTAACTCAGTAGAGCAAGAGGCTGAAAAACTATGCAGCAGAATATTTAGTGGGAAATCATTGTCAAGTTGGAAGTATGGATTGAGTGGATACCCTGAAGGGCTGTTCTAGGTCTAGTTCCATTATTTTCATTAAAGTCTTGGAGTGTGAAATAGGAAAATTTGCAGAAGACAAAAGGATAGTGGGGACCTGTATGTGATAAATCAGAGAAAACAGAACACTTGGCAGAAAATGAAAGGTATTGCTACAACTTCAATAATCCAAATCAGAAATAGTGGGACACAGCACCAACAGTCTGGATGCCAGAGGAGGCAGCTCATGTCAGAGCGCACTGAAGTCACCTTGGCACACACAGGCAGCAAGGAAGGCTCCCACTGAAGTACTCCTGCCATGCTTTAGAACAACCAGGGAGAAGAAGCAACAAGAAGAAAGGAATCACAACCAGTATCTTTGAGGGCAGGGTCCCTGGATCTCAAGTAGAAGCTTGACAGAACTGAAGGAATTCCACTCAAGAGGGAAAGACAAGAATTAAAGTTTACAAAGGGCTGCTGAAAACATGGAGGGGGGAAATACACTGTCAAGAGGACAAGAAATCCTGGGCTCAAAGATTAACAAGGCGAAACTTTCTAACAGTAAGGACAGGGAAACACTGGATAAATTATCTGGAAAGCTTGTTGAGTTTTTGGGTTTGGAAATACTTAAGCAAGGTTGGGCAAAGATCTATCAAGAGTGATGTAAGTAAAGGTGGTCTCACAGGGCAGAGTTGGTCTGGACAGCTCCTTTAGCCCCTGTTCTTGTGCTGTTTATAACGTGGGTAAAAATCTTTGGTCCCAAGAGTGAGAGGTGGGAAGTTAAAAGTTAAGAGCTTGATTTTTGAAGGGGGCACAGCCACAGGAACTCTGAAAAACATCGCCAGGTAACCCCTCTCATAGTCCCTGTAACATTAGGAGATAATTAATAGCAGCAGAAGGCTGAGGGCAAGGACCAGGGACAGGGGATGATCTCAGTGCAGCACCTGCACAGCTCTGGGGCTCAGTAGGGTCAACACTGGGTAATGCACCAGTGTCTTTCAATGTTGATTGAGGTGCACACCAACCATCTGCACTGAAATATGGGCACACACAGGCTCCACAAGCACCTGGAGTGCTCTGTGACACCCAGTTATCAGGGGCTTCATGCCATCCCCCAGGAGACCAGAGGGCACTGCCTTGTCTCTCCATTGCAGATCCTGAGCTTGCTAGCACAGACTGAAGGATGGAGTCCTGCACACTTTACAACCCATTCCCAGTCCCTGTGGGATGACTTAATTATTCTTTCCAATAATTAAGGCACAAACAATTGATATTAGAACCTCCATTTGTTTAGAGCATGAGGATTCCCTTCCCCCAAGGCTGGAGCAAGCTCAGAATACATTTATCCTCCAAAGCTGCCTTCTCCAAAGGGAGATTGTTCTGCTTGGCTGGGAGGGAAAGCCCCCTCAGCACAGGGGCAGGTATGGCTGTACTAAGGCAGCAGTTGGGGGCCCGCAGGAGTTACTTGATTACATGTTGGAACAGCTTCATTCTTCAAGAACTGGCACCAGGCCAATTAGTCCTATAGGAAGACTGATGTTTTAACCAGACACATCCATCTACATTGCAGCTTTAGAAATGCTCTCTTGTCTGGGTATGCACTGCCTGTGCAGTCCTATTTCTGATGGTTTGGAAAGGTCAAAGGATGTCAGGCAGATGTTCTGGAAACCCAAAAAGCATGTCAGTGAAATTCAGACTATCTTTCAAGTACTGATTACCTACAGCATTCACTAAAGGACGAGGAAGATCTGAAATTATTGACTTTGGCCTTCACTTGATAATCTACTACAGATTTAAGGAGCCAGAAGCAAAATAGCTGAATACTAAAAGGTCCTACTCAGAAAATCTAGGCAGTCAAAAAACAGCCTCTCAGGAACCTGCAGCAATGAAAGAAAAATGTACAGCAGGAAAAGCAACAAAATCAGCCACTTCAGAGGAAATGCACAGACCCAAAGGCTCATCCCTAGACGCATTCAGACTGACAGGGGGGAGAGAAAGTGCCAGCATTGGCTTTGGTGGCAGCTGGTGATCCCAAACACACCAAGGACTCTCCATGGTGCACACAGGGGCAGCTGATCCCACAGCTCCCCAGTTGGAGCCTGGAGCAGCAGGACAGGATGGATGCTGCCCCTGGGGTGCCTGGTGGTGCCACCAGGCTGGAATTGCCATCCTGCTGATGGCTCTCTACAGCTCCGACCTTTCCCTTTCACCTTCCCACCCGTTTTGGGACCTGACACAAGACTTGTGTGCTGGCAAAGAAGGAATCTGAGAGGCTTTTTCCCAGTCATTGACTTGACTCACGGGGTGTGTTCCAGCATGGAAATGGAAGGCAAAGGCCACTCCAGGTTCCCTGGGAATGGGAGGTGCAGGCTCTTAGTAGAACTTTGGCAAGAAAGCTGCCTCTGTCAGTCTGCCTTGCAGCCAGCAAATGGGAGAGAACAGCCCTGAGATTCCAGATTCATCCTAACACACACAATAGAAAATGAAAACCTCTGTAGGTTCAAACATTGTGCAACCAGTTACATCAGAAAAAAAAAAGATCACCAGTTTTAATATCTACAGTAAAAATAAAGAAGATAATTTTAAAATACCCTAATTATATTACAAACGAAGTAATCCTCTTAATGTCAAGCTTATAAAAGTTGGTTGCAGTTTGTAACTGGGCTTGAGTTTTACAAGCATGACTATAAGCTACAAAGTTTGCTTCTTCAGAGAAGCACAAAAACGGTGCTGGGGAAGAAGTTCTTGTTTCTGCAGTGCACCGAAGCTGATCTGCAGGAGCCAGGAGGAGGTTTGGACATAACACATTTGCAGCCCCAGCACACAAAGCAGGAGTCAGCCAGGGCAGGACTCAGCCAGCTCTGCTGTTCCTCCCCCAGGGAGAGGTTCAACTCCAAATCCCAGGAGGGCAAATATTCCTGATGTTCACACCCTGCAGTGCTGAAGGAATCAGTCCCAGAACTGCCACAATATAACCCCTGGGCCATTGCACCTGCAGGTGGCATCCATTTGAACCAGGAATGCTGAAGGGGAAAGGCCCTGCATGCAAAGGCACCTAAGGGGGGGCTGAAGAGTCCCTAATTCCGGGTGTATCCATCTAATTTGTAGCTTACAGCCCATGGGCTGTCTCCCTTGCAGGGTGTTTCACCCAACCTCTATCAGTAGCCACCTGCAAGTGGAGCTGAGCATCACCTTTGAAGTGCCTATTTCTCTTCACTGAGGACAGGAGGAGTTGAAAGACTGTTTCACTCAGGGATGCCACAGTATGGACATCTTCGAATCCCAACCAAACTATGCAAGAGCAAGGGTAAAATTGCACAGCTGAAAAACTGCTCCAAAGCATTAACAGCATCCCATGAATTTTTTCTTCTAGTTTTGCACAGAGTCCTCAAGTATCCTGCAGCAAAGTCTGATTTTTAAATTATTTAGATTTTTTTCTCTCTGTTGGCAGCACTCCATTAGAGGACTTGCAGAACTCCAGTGCTTGTTTTCTGGATGTGTCTTATGTTAGTTTGCAGCAAAGTTTTAAAAAATTACTCCCTAAGTGGAGTTCTCCATCATCCTTTTGGTAATTAATTTTCTCATTAAACGTTGACCACCACTTTGCAATAAAAAGCAATTAAGAGAGGCCACAAGCTGCAAAGGTTGGATGAGCTTCTGTGCACTCTGTAATTGAAGGCCTTGCTTCAATTCCAACATGCCAAAGGGCAGCTGGAGCATCTTTCCAAAGGTGATATCAACATCTTGCACTGAAGTGACAGCTGTCAGGAACAGCAGCCTGGTTAACCCTGCCCATGCCAGGGGTGTCTGCCCTTAGCCAAGCACTGCCAAGCCATTTTCCTGTCCATGCCAGGGTGTCTGCCCTTATCCAAGCACTGCCAAGCCATTTCCCTGCCCATCCCAGGGCTGTCTGCCCTTATCCAAGCACCACCAAGCCATTTTCCTGCTTGCCCCATTTCAAATGGCTCCAGTCCCATGGTGGTCACATCTTCCATTTAGTCACCACTCACACTGTCAGATATTTTATTCCCACAACTGTGTGAAGAAATGAGGATTAGCTGCTAAATTATCCAAAAATACAGTTAATATTGATCCTGCTTCTCCTCTTCTACCCACAGTTGTCCCTGTTTGCAGTAGCATGAAGAAGCACCTTCCTAGAAATGCTGCTCACCTTCCTGCATGGTTTGGGGGGATATACTCACCTGTGTAGGGAAAGTTTAAACTGCAGTACAACACTTTTGATCTGAGGGCACAGGTCAAAGAGTTGAAGATTGAAGGATGATACAATATTCCTCCAAATATGCAAACAGCTGCTGCAAAGGGAAATGGAGGAACTGGGAAGAATGGGAAGACTGAGGCTAATCCTTTAACAGGTTAGGTATGAGGAAAACTTTCTGCCAGGGGACTTTGTAGCATTTCAGGAATGGGAAAGGGTCAGACTGTGTTGGAATAGTGTGGACTGTCTTGGGACAGCCAATGGATAAGATCATAGTGTGATGTACAGAATATTTTCTAACCACCATCTCTCCAGAAAGTCAGAGTTTGACACATTCCAAATGTGGAACCAGCAATAAAACCCAAAGCAACTCAAACCCTACACCCAGCTGCAAGTCCCACGGTGGTTCCTGGGTTTGCTTTTCAAAGCCCCAGCTGCCAGATTCATGCATTGCAAAACAACCTCAGCTTTCATTTTTAAAAGTTATATTTCCACTTCTCAGAGCTGTGGAAAGAAGCCTGAAGAGCTGAAGTGCCAGTACCCTTAACAGCTCCAAAGAGGGAAGGCAAATAAAAGGAATTCAACGCTGACATTGGTTTAAGCCAAACTCATCATTTCTTTTTCCCAGGCCTGGCTCATGATTTTTGAGAACTGGCATTTGGAAATGCTGGAAACATAAAACTCTTAATAAGGAACAGGAGGAGTTACTAAGAAGCATAAAGAAAGATGTAAGATTTGTTCACTGGAGTAAAAACCTGAGCATTAAAGAATTGAAGAGGAAAACTTGTTAAAGGCCCCCAAAATTCTGCTGCTTTCTCACTCAACAATCAGCTACACAGACCTTGGTAACTTAACTGTGCCTCTTTTTGTTACACTCTTTTACCTTTAATTTGCACCAGCCTGATGGTTTGAACTTGACAAACTCAGTAAAGCAATTTTTCCTGACTTTACGAAGTATATTTTTATAAGAAAAGACAATTACAGCATTAATTTGTTTTTTAAACAAGCTTTTCTTACAGAAGTTTTTCTTTTTTAATGAGCTTGAGTAGCAAAAACATATCATCAAACTTCTGTTGATGTACTTCAATATGTCCAAATAAATAGCATGTTTTCAAGTGAAGTAAATACCCACATACCAAATCTGTATCCAAGTTAAGCCAAAAGAAAAATAATAATATTTTCTATCCATGCTGATGAATGTGCTATAATATTATAGATAGATAGATAGATAGATAGATAGATAGATAGATAGATAGATAGAATAAAATAAAAAATAAAATAAAAAATAAAAAAAGAAAAAAGAAAAGAAAAGAAAATATATATATAAAAATATATTTTTTTATTGCAAGACAAAAGACTAAAAATATAAGAGAATATACTGAAATTCAGTAAGATGTTTTCCATTCCTTAGAAACTGAAAATCCACAGCATATCTTCAGTTCTCCCTCTAGGACAGAAATATCCCTGCACTGCCTCTTGCCCAAGCACAGCTGAAGGGAACCAACCCCACATGCACACCCTTATCTGCACACTTTGGGGAGCATATGCTGGAGAGATTAAATGAGAAAACAAGGCATTGCAAATATTTTTCCTAAAAACATCTCAAGCAATTTTTTGATTTAAGATAACCTTGCCTTTGAGTAAAGGCAGCATAATTAAAGAGGTTTATTAATTTTCATGAAAGAAACACAGTGTTCAGTGATCAATTGCAGTATTACTGTAGGTACAAAACTCAGTTTTCCTAAAATTGCAAAGGGTCTCACTTGTGATAATGCAGACACAGAAACCACAGACCAAGTGATTCCTTTACCCAGAATGTTTCTATGCAGTATTTGTATTCCTCAAATTCCCTGCTTAGCATTTTCAGGCCATGAAAAGTGAAGGAACATGCAAAATAAAGAAGGACTCTGCTCATATTGTGTGTTTATGTAGGGCTGCCCCAGCAGTGCTGCTGAAATACAACAAACCGCAAAAGATTTTAGTGCTTAAGAGGCTTTTAAAGACAATGCTGTGGCAGCTTGGCCTGCACAGAGCAGTCCCAGGTTTGACTGCCTGAATTAGATCTCACCTGGCTCCCCCAGCAGTAAGAATAATAAAATATGCTGTAAAAAGGAGGTTAAGAATCTTATATTGAATCTGTAGGTTTGCTATGAAAGTGGCTGTGTTGGCTGTACATTACAAAATTCCAATATTTTCAGCAGGCAAGCAATACATCTTGTCTAGACACTGGAGAAATTTTCAGACATGAAATTATTTTAAATTCTGAAACAAATAATGCAGACTTCACCCCCTCCATCCCTAACAGATTGTGGAATGTCATTTACTTTAAATTTGCAGCCAGACATCACATAGCCAGAGAAATTGCCTGTAAGAAAAATAGGCTGACACTTATCACTGCATTCCAGGGGGACCAGGGGGTGATGTCAGCTCTCTCTGTTCCTCCCAGACAATTGAGCTTCCTACAAATCAATAAAAACAAGGTTTATTGGGATGTTGGCTTTATCACACTTGAGCCACTTGCATTGTCCTAGTGACAAAGTCTTCACAAATTGAATCATTAAGCACAGTAATTGTGTTTCAAATACATTTTAGAGAGGAGGAAAGGAAGGGAGGGCGTAAAAGATTATTTTCTATAGTATTTATGGCTGCGGAATTTGGATTTGGAACAGGTTGCTGGACCTATATTTTATTTTTCAATATGGAAACAGGAGCAGGGGGAGGGGGCAGAGGAGGGACCCCAGTAAGTGGAACAAACAGTCGCTCCCAAATTCACACCAGCAAAGCTTTTAATATTTCGCTGAGCTAATGTTATGTAAGGAATTTCTCAGCAGCTCCTCATGCAGAACGTCAAACTTATTTTAAAATTATTTTGATAAAAATAGACGGTCTTGGGGATAAAAAAAAAAAAAAAGGAAAAAAACAATGAAGAATTGCACCCCAGAGTCAGGATCCAAGGACTGTCACCATCCCCGGGGTTAAAATAATTCCTTGCCGGGTGTTGCTCAGCCCTTACGCAAACCCGTAAACTCATTTCGCCCCAGCACTGCCGAACCCTTCGTGTCTGTGGCTGCGCTGTACGTGCCACCCACACTTAAAGGGGCACTGGCATCTCCCGGGCGGCTGTTCCAGCCCCTGGGATCAAAGCGGTTCCGATCCCAGCGCGTTTCTGCGCTCCGCAGCTCAGCGCGGGTTTGCCGCTCGCTCGCCGCTCTGTGCTGGGGCTCAGAGTCAAAATTTGGGGATTTATCATCCTCTCGGCCACTCCCTGGCCATCTCTGAGCCCTGGCGGGGCTGTGCCCCCAGCCCTGGGGGTTTGGGCCAGCTCAAAGCAAACCCGTGGCTGTGGGCGATGTCCCAGCCAGGCACGGGCGCGTTTCGCAGTTATCCAGCGTTATTCAGCGAAATGGGCTGTGATGCAGCTCCGCAGAGGCCCCGGGGAGGCTCCGTGGAATGGCATTGTTGGGACTCAATGGCCCTGACCTGTGCTGGGCAGGGTCAGGTCAGCGACAGGACAGGGCCAGGCAGCTCAGAAAACTTCCACATGCTCCAAGCCTGACTTGGGAGTAAATCGGGGATTGCTCTAGACAATGGCATTTGCTCTTTTGTCTTACACAGCATCCCTCTGGAGCAGGGAGGGGGAGGAGGGAACAGGAGACGCCTTGTTCTTGGAAAAGCCAGGCTTAGCTGAGCCTACACAGCCACGAGTCTGTCCAGAGATATCCCGTGCAGGTGACACCAGCCGCTCCCTGCAGGAACAGCCGCTCCCTGCAGGAATCACAGAGCGTTTCTCCCTCCCCTTTTCATCTTACTGCATTTTTCTACTCAATTAGCCCAAAATGGAATACAATCACGCTTTTACCTGCAGTTCCCTCCCAGCACAGTGGTATCAGACCTTTCCATACGTTACACAAACTGTATTTATCACTGAAAATGAAATCTAGAAGGCAATGATGTCCAAGTACAAAACCTGTAAGAATGTACAAGTGCTTTGCCCCCTGCACTGACTCTTGGGCTGAACAGAGTAATGTCAGTTAGAGCTCCTGCTCCTCCTGCACCTCTCAGTTATTCAGGCCCTTCACCATGTGCCCCTGGCACTGCCAGGAGTATCAGCAGGGCAGTGCTTTGGGAAGCCCAGCAAAGCACACACAGTGCCCAGTGCACATCCTGCAGTGGAAGGTCTCCAGGTGGAACATTTGCAGACAGCAGCAGAACTATCTTGGCCAGCAGCAGAACTACAGTTATGTCCTGATGGGATGCACGAGGCTGTTTGGCAGAGAGTGATTCAGTTTCCTTACACCATATGTATCACAGCTCCAGGAACCACAGGTATCAGTCACTGCACCCATCCCAAGTCACAGCAGCTGTGCTTTTTAATTCAGCCACTGAACTGCCACACACAATTGTGTACTCTCATCCCCTTGCACAGGATGTTGGGCACCTGTTTGCCTTAATGCAGTTAGGAACAAGGACTTGGTGCTTTTCAGTGACACCATTTCTTTTCATGAAGGTGTTGTCTTGCACAGGAACAGGTTTTTATGGGCTCTGTCAGAGATTTCTTTAAACACAGTAAATGGTTAGTGCTCCGCTTGGACCCTGCCAGCTCAGTGTGGGCAGGAGCAATGGATTTGCTTTGTGACCCTCCTCCCTTTCCCTTTCTGAGATAGGAAAAGGTTCTTGCTGTATTCTTCAGGGGTTCCCTGGCACCACTTCAAGAACCCCCCATGCAGGGGTAGCATCCTCCAGCCTGCCCTGTTTCACCAAAGCTGCTGCTGCAGCCACCAACTGCAGCCCCGTGGCGATCCTGCAGTAATTCTGTTCCTTCTTTGCCACTCAGAGCAAAAGGCCACCCATGGGCGCTAACTATGATAAAAGCCTTCTTGAAACTCAGAAGGATATTCATATATTGTTCATATGTGTTAAAAAAGACCACCTGCATCTGGGCCATGTCCCCCCATCACAGCACGTGGCCCAGACTGGAGCACACGGCACAGGCACCAGGGCTCACTGACGGTCACACCTCGCCTTTTGCAACAAGCCTGGTGCAAATTAATTCAGTTGGCTGCATCACACACCACTTATCCTGGAGCAGGTCTGCTCCAAAAGGAGAGTCTGGGCTCGGGGAGTCTGTCAGGCACAGCTCTGTTTCCCAGGATGTGTTTACACCACCATCAGGCTCAGTGAGTGGGTTTGCTGTCAGAGTCGCCCAGCACAAACCTGACAGTTTGGTTTGAAGTTCCCTCCTCCATGCTCAGGTCACACGAGAACACCGAGGAGATGCTTTTGCTCCAGGTTCCAGCAATCCTGACAGTAGTGAATGAATGATTGCTCCTAAAATGTACATCTTGTTCTGACATTATCGCTTCATTGCGTTCTAAGAGTGGCTCAAGCAGGGACATGGTTCCCTGTCCCTCCCCATCCCGCTGCCACTCAGCATCTCTTCTGGTTCAGCAGCCTGGATTTTCACACTGATGCGAAGGGGCTTTGGATTTACACCAGTGGGACACCATGCACAGTGGTAAGATTTAAAGCATAACAGCCATTTATTTTTCCAGAGAATCATTTGGCTTATTGGTGAAGGAAAAAGCATTTTATCCTCTTGTGTGTCTAACTAGTCAACATCCCTAGTGAAATGAATCAAATTCCCATAATCTGTTCCACTGGAGCCTGTTTCTATTGTAACTAAACCCAGGAAATGTTGCTGCAGACTTCCATGGGAGCAGCATTTGCCTGATGAAGAGCAATTGGTTAAACATTGAATAATTTAGTAACTCCTGACTTAACAAAACTCAGAGCCACAGTCCCCAGGAAAGCCACGCTGGTGGTACCAGGGGACAGCCTGGCTGGATCAGCAGCACTGGCAGCAATAAAATGCTGTAAAATACAGATATGAAAAATGATTAACTGACTTTATATGACTATTTGTGCTTAAAATTAGGGCAGGCACTCGAGAACTCTGCTGAATCAGGGCCTTGGTTATGGGTACCAGTAATGAATGCAGACATTTGGGAAGGTATGTTTCATGGCTGCCATCATGTTTTATTTTTGGAGATGTTAAAGAAAGATATCAAGAAGATATAAAGCAAGTAATTAAATTCCTGTTTTGTGTAATGCAGAACAAATATTTGCTTCAAGTTTAATGGGCATCTTGCAAATCAAAATCATAAAGGCAGACAAGCTTTTGTTTAAAAAAGGCACTGATGGCTCAGCAGAAAATAATAAGAGTTTGTTTTTGGAAGGAAAAAAAAACCCCTGACATAAACCACAAATACATTTCATTAGGTGACACTAATAGGGGTTGTCAGGTGCCTTCAGGAACAGCAAACATCCTCTCATGTCTCAAGTTTGTGTGGAAGTCAAGAGCACAGACTTGCTTCAGATAAGATATTTGATTCGTGTTTGCTCAGGAAAGTGCTCTGATAGCTGAGCTAAAAGGAGTTTGTATTGAATTGGACTCAAACTTGGACTAGATAAAGCCAGGAGAATACTGGTGGTGCTGGAAGGGCCCCAGCATGAGACAATGGAAACAAGGTGGTGAGCAAGTTCCTGGGGAATGTTTGCTGAAGCACATTCTTTGGAGCAGGAACCTTGCAGAAAGGGAAATTCAAAATGCCAAACCCGCCTGTTTTGGAAACAGTAAAACATCAATTTCCAAAGAGTACAAATCCATCATTTTCTTCCTTCCTTTCTTTTCTTTCTCTTTTATTTTCATTAACACTTTCTTACCCCTCAAAAATCTGCCTTGAGCTTGACCTAGTCAGAAATCAAAGGAATACCAAATAGTTACTGTAACTTTCAATACTGTTTTCATGGTTAGGGTGGGGAGGAAGGACAAGGGAATACCTGGGCCCTGGAAGACCCACCTTGGAAGGTTTGTAATTGTATCCTCCCCTCCAGGCTGAGCTCCCTGTCCATGTTGTAACTCCACATTTGGAGCTGTCTGGCAGGAGCAGAGGGGGCAGCCTGTGCTGGAGCTGTGTGGGTTCCCAGGCACAGAACTGGGCCCATGGAGAGTTCCAGGAGAACAAATTGAGAGCTTTCAATTCCCAGCAAGCACTACAGGCATTCCTGGATTTAAATATTTCCATTCTTTAGAGAAAATATTTCATTTACATTGATCTGCTCCTATATCCATTAACTCCACCCCAGTGGATAAAACAGGGGGCTTACTGCAAAAAGTGACCAAAATGGAAATTTTTTACCTGCCCTATTTCAGACTAAGCTCACATTGGATTTTCACCTCCCTGCTGACATCCCCAAAGCAGAAACCTGGGTTGGCATTGATGTAATGTCCATATTTAACACAAGAAAGATCCAACAAGCATCAAAATCTTTTCCTCCTCAGATAAAGGGTGGGACTTGATGATCTCGGAGGTCTTTTCCAGCCCAATCAATTCTATGATTCTATGATAAATTAACCCTGTGGTGCAGGACTTTGTACACATCCCCCTTTGCCTCTTAATTCAGCAGTGGAGATGATAAAGAGAGAAAGTGAGCTCTGCAAGAAGGGACAATGGTTTTTTATCAGAGCAGCTGATGTAGATGATAACAAGGCAGCACAACATACTGATATATTTTCTGCTGTTTCCTCCTCAGGCAGAGTTTAAGTGAGAACTGGCACAAGCAATGCCCAGAGCAGAGGTGTGTTTGGAGCTGGAGCACCATCCCTTTCCTGCTGCAGGGGCTGCACTGGCACCTCTGGAATACAGAGCAGCCCTCTAACACATCTCTGCACCTCTGAGCAACAAATGTGGCCATCAAACCTCCCTCCAGCAGCACAGGAAACACTCTGCTGTCCCTGTGGAGCAGGGAGGGAACACTCTCTGCCATAATGTCCTTTAGCATATGGTCAATGGGCAGAATTTGGGAGCGTTCCAGAGGAATTTGTACTTCCCTGGCTTGTGCCATTTGTTACACTGTAGTACTATGCCCTGGGGGTAAATAATCCACCCCGTTTTCCTAATGAGGAAATTCATCCAAGGTCACAGGCTAAGCCAGTGGCACTGCAAGGAATGAAATTTAGGTCACGGGCAGCAATTACCTCTGCAGCTTAATTGCGTTTCAGAAACTCCATTTATTTGGTATGATAATACAGCATCACCTGTTGTAACAAGACAGTACAAGAACAGCAGCCAAAAGGAAGCAGAAATGTGTCACAGAAATGTGGTAAACAGTAGTAACTAACAGGAACTATGATAAACCTCAGGAATCAGACAGCAGCTGAGAATATGGAAAAGAGAATTATGGCAAAATATTACTGATCAAAGCCTGTAGTTTCTACTCCTGCAAGTGCTTTCTTACATGTAGAATCACCTCAGAGGAGTTTCAGAAAATTCAGTTTAGTCCCAAATAATAAGGCTATATATAAACTTTCAAAACTCTTTCTAAACTCATCTAACTAGACTAGTTAAAAATGTGAAATTACCAGAGGGATAAGTGGTCTTGAGTCAAGGCAAGAACTGCTCTTGTGTAAAACCAGCCATTCCTTGTATTTGGACTTTTCTTCTTCACTTGTCATTGATTCTATTTATACTAAAACATTATTGAGTATGTTATCTTGTTAATCTTAAATCATACAGAGCTTTTGCATTTTCTTTTCACATATGGATACCCAAATTCTGCTTTTCCCGGTGCTCACAGTGCCAAAGCATTTTATTATTAGGAATAAAATATATTACGAATCCAGGAGTGAATTCACAGGAACGAGGTGGGAAATGCCACCACCAATATCAGCAAATCCAGTGCACTGTAAAGGTGTAAGCTCACTAAAGGAGGCAGCTGGGTGAGTGTTTGACCTCCAGATAAATGGTGTTATCATTTGAACTGTCAGAAAGTGAACTAAATAGATACCAGATTAATGATGCCTATGTAAGTTATTGAAAACTATTCAAAAGCAAGTCCTGAAAGCCTTCTCCCCTCCGAGATCAGACATGTTCAATAGCAGAGCTCCTCTGGCCAGTCAATGCATTTTGCTGCTCTCCCAGACTCCAGAGACACTGAAAAATAATCCAGTATTTCGAGCTGGAAGTTTGGCTGTGAGTCACCTTTATTTTCTGGAGTCACTATTTTTGTACCCTAATGGGGAAACACCCAAAAAGGAACCCAACAGCCCCCATTTTTTGTGTCTAGCTGCAAGTAGGCCAAGCTTGTAATCTTCCCCTCACGCCCCAGCTCTGGGGTCTGAGTGATCCTTCAGGCTGCAGGTACAGCTCCATTTAGCTCCTGACCCCACTGTGCTCAGTGCCTTGGGTTATTAATACACCTACACTTCTCTCTCCTGCTGCCCTTATTGATTTCCTTTTGCTGTGAAATACTGAGGTGATTTTCAAACCTGTCTTACACCAAAACACTTAACTTTTCCCACTTGCTCTGCACCGTGACAGACCTGCAAGTGTGAGGGATGAATCAAACCCCAGAGATGCACTGCACTAAAAAACAGAGAGAAGCAAAGCTCTAATTAGACAACATTGTTCCCAAAGAGAACTTTTAGAGTATGGTGCATGCTCAATTTATTTTGCAGCTCTTCCTCTCACTTGTTTGGGACACTGCTCCATAAAAGGAATTCAGCATCACTGCCATCAGTTCTGTATTAAAGGAGCTTTTTTTTTAATGGGGGCTGTCGGCATGTGCTTGAAACTTCATGG
This sequence comes from Sakesphorus luctuosus, assembly GCA_013396695.1. Lineage (NCBI taxonomy): Eukaryota > Metazoa > Chordata > Aves > Passeriformes > Thamnophilidae > Sakesphorus > Sakesphorus luctuosus. The sequence continues at coordinate 527,734 of VWZD01005106.1, read as the reverse complement.
AACAGAGTGGACAAGATGTACTGAGGGGGCCTTGCCATCAAAAGCAGATAGGAACAGGATAATCCTTATTTACTGGGCCAAAGCTTCTGGAGAAGGATGGGCACTGCAGAATTCCCAGGCCCAGCTCAGGGGAGTTACAGAGCAGAGGATTTCCTGTGCCAACCTTTCATTGCCTCAGCCTCCTGTCACACCAAGGTGCCAGCCAAGCATCCAGACACTGACAGTGGACTTTCTTCATGTCTAATACAAAGAAATCTGAAGGAAAGGGTCTGTTCCCCAAAGGAGATGTTGAGCATGAAGCAGAGGCTTCTTGGGAAGTAAAGACAAGTACTTATGTGCTGTGATTGGGATGGAAAAACAAGTGTGTGAGACTTGTGGATGACAGTTAGAAAGTGCTTTTTCATAGTTAGCAAACAAAAAAACCCCAAATTGTCTTCTCCTAAGTGAAATAGCAATCAGAGTGTTGTAGTTACTGCTGATGCTGAGCCCACTGTCTGACACAGCACAGGCCTTGTCCTGTCCCACCCAACGTCAGGTCCATGAGAGCAGCTTCTCCTCCACCCCACTGCAAAATCACCACCACGAAATACAAGCTGAACACTCTTGCTGGGGGTCAGCAGGAACCTGTGCAAGGGCATTTGGGCAGCCACAATTCACCACTCATAACTCTTTCCTGCTCTCCTTGTATTGACACTCTCAGGATTTATGGAATCTTGGACTGGAAGGTGAGCAGATGTTTCTTCACATATACATGAAAAAAAAAAATAAATATATAGCCACCCATGTGCCTGTGAATGAGAAGACCACACTACAGAGGGCTGGGGAAGTTGCCATTCAACATTCCCACACGCAGGGTAGGAAACTTGGGGTACTTTAAATGGAAAATCATAGCAGGGAAGCACAGAAATCAGAGTACCAGATGTCAACAGTTCAACAGATTTTTTGTAAACTAAGTTTGTTGGAAGCTGCACCCACAACCAGAATAACTTCATGGAGAAAGAGGTGTTGGGTTTTCCCTGGAAAGGGAAGGGACAAGAGGCAAATCACAGGAATAAAAAAAGGCACCAGATGCTCGAACCTGGAGGTTCAGCTCATGACAACACCCTGGCCAACTGCAAAAGTGGTTTAAAACAGAGTTAAATCCTACTCAGTCCAAAATGAAGACAAGAGATAAATCCATGAAACCTATTTCATGTATCCAAACCAAACTATTCGGGGTTCTCCTGGGATTTGCTGAATTCCAAGCTTCCCTTAAGGGTTCAACACTACCAAGTGTAACTAGGTTTGACTGCTGTCCTTTTGCTCCTGTTAGAGCTTACTTTCAAAACCCCTTTTTCTCAGGAAAGGACATTTGTCAGGCTTTTAGACCAATGTGCAGCTGGAAAACTTACCCCAGTGGCAAAAATCTCATTGTTCTTCAAACAGCAGATGTATTCCAGGGGACTTCTCCTTGGAAATACAGATCCCTGCTGCAGGAGGCCTCTGAGCTGAATGCCATTGCCTGTTTTATTGCCTGTTCTAAGCTGAATTTCACAGAACTCTCCCTGTTCTGGTTATATCCCACCTGCTGGTATATTTTTGTTCCTAATCATGGGGAGACTTGCAGCACATTAACCTTGCAGAGCAAAAGTATTTCATCTTTCTGTACCACACCAGCAACAAGACTTGTGACTCACATAATTTCCCTATCAAAAAGAACTAAAAGCAGTGGTATGGATTTTAAAAGTTGGAATAATTGCAACAGAGCCACTATTGTTACCATCACCAAACATTTGTAGCAATAAATGTCACTTAAATGGGGAATGCTGATGGATTAATTGTGGTCAAAGATATTCCACTCCTTGGAACACTCACAATGTTGCACGGATTTCTCATCCACCTGCTTTAAAGCTGCTCCAAACCCTCTCCAGATCTCACAGTGAGCTGCAGTCCTGCCCAGCAGTGGGACTGAGCCCTGGCCTTGGGGATAACAGCTCTGCTCTGCTCTCCAGGACTGAGGGATCCTCCAGTAGGATCCCCTGCACAGAGCCTGGCAGAGCTGCATCCAGACTGGAGTGCCAGGACTTCATCCCAATCCTGCTGGAGTGAGAGGAGGTCACTGCAGCATCCTCAGCAAACTGCAGAGGCCACTCAGCCTATTTATTAAATGTAGCCATTTATTTTCCTTCTTTTTCTTCATTCTCAGAGTCACCAGTTGCTTTGTTTCCTCTGCAATTGTCATGTTTATGTCTGCAATTCTTTGCTGTGGTTGCAGGAAGAGGCTGGAGACTCGGACCCCTGGGCTCTCCCTGCTGTGCCTCTGTCTGGCTGCCTATTTATAGCCTTTCTCTCACTAAATTGCACAAGTGTTGAGAGTTTTGCAACTACATTTTGGGGTCAGAATCATGAAATATTTACTGCCAGACAGAACTTGAGGGAGCTAGAGAGAATTTTGCCTCATCAGGGGTATATATGAAAATAAATAAACCCTAAAATTATTTTTATCAATATTTAAGGTGTCTTTGCTTCATTCTATGTAAGCAGTAAATTTTCACAGGAAAACACTTGGTATTTTCCTGTAAATCCATGTCTAGCAGCCCAGGGGATACAATCCACAGGATTTTGGGGCCCTTTCCATAGTGCTGTGTAAGGAGAAGATTTTCAATACAAGACAAACCGAGGAAACTCTGCAGTTAAAATTCTATAATTCTGCACCATCCCCATCACACCTCCCATTATAACAGCACTAACAATAACACAATAGCAGCATTTATTTTCTTTAGCTCCACTTTAATATTATTCAAATCCAAAGAAATCCTTAGTTTTAAATAACAGGGAGGACAAATTGTGCTTTCTGAGCAAGGGAACTGGTACTCCTGCTAGAACAGATGTTAAGAATGTTTCTGAGTGTGCTAGACTCATTTACGAGTCTTTTTCACACATTTGAATCTTGGGGACATCAGCAGTTTGTTCAATATTTTCAGCCTCCATCCTAAATGCCACATTGGGAAATGAGAGGAGGGGGGGGGAAAAAGGAGAGAAAAAGAAAAGGAAAAAAAACACACACAGAGAGCTCATCTTCCATCAGTGTGACAAACTGTAAGCAAGAATCACAGCAAAACAGTCAAGCCAGACAGTTGGTGAGAAAGAATCAGGGGGGAAAAATAGTGCAAGATTATTTTAACATACAGCTGAGAGCAGTCACCTTCTGGGCTGTGCTCCCAGGGTGAGTTTGCAAACAGAAGGTTCTCCTTCCCAGGGAGGGTGGAGGTGCCACTGGCTCAGCACTGGGACAGTCTGTGGTCTCTGCAGACATCACAGAAAGAGCAGCCTCTCTGAGCTCTGGGTCTACCCTCTCCCAGCACATTTCAGCCCCTTTAGCATTGCACTGGGGCTTCCTGAGTGGAGATCAGTGGGAAGAGAAAACATCCTTTCACACCAAGCTGAGAGAGCCCCAGGAGTGTTGGGGTTCAACTGTGCTCAGTACTGAGGGCTGCAAACCAATAATTAATGACAGAGCACCAGTTTTGAATCAAAAGAATGATCAGCCTTGGCAGATGGTGAAACTCAGCCACGTTAGTCTCTCCGAAGCCCACTGATGGGCACAACTCTAGGAATCATAGAATCATAGAATCAGTTGGGTTGGAAGAGACCTCCGAGATCATCAAGTCCAACCCCACTTTGATTACTAGAATGGGCAAGCTAAGCAAGAAAGAGGTTTTCCTCTTGTTAAAAATACTGCAAGGAAGGAAGAGAGGTCTCTATGGAGACTATGGTTTTGCAAGACTTAGAACAGGAAATAAACTGGTTTTCTTCTATCCTTTATTACTGCAGTTAGTTAGACTTGTAAAGGCTTTAACATTAGCAGTAATTACAGAATTCCTCATCAGATTCCCATAGATCCCAAGAGAGCAGCTGCCCTTGGTTATTCCAGCTGAGCAGACCAAGCCATCAGCACTCTGAGAGCCACTAGGCTCTTCATGCTGTGAAGATTCTGGGCCTCAGCAGCAAGGACAGTTCTCTGAGCACCAGAAACCATCAGTACTATTCCCAGGCAGCTGTTGATGTGCCATTCCATCTTGAAAAAGTCACTTCCCACATCCTTGTCTAGTTTTCCTTCTCCTATCTGGTGTCTTGTTTCTACAGTAAGGTTCTCTGGGCAAATACCTCTCCACTCATGTTCCTCTAGAAATGACTTTAACTTTTGCTTCTGTACTGAGCTAATAAAGGCTGATTTTTGTCAAGCATCCTTCTTTCCTGATACAAAGACTTACAGATTATTCTAGAACACTAATAAAGTTTTTCTGCCATTGCTGAAGCTCATGCTCACAAGTAGAGACTATCAAATAATTTACTCTCCCTCCTACACTGCCAAAATATAACACCAGTTTTATTTGTGTGTGATTTCCTGTTTTCAGCTGGAAGCATTTCACCAAATTTAAAACACACACCGAAAAACTTCAACAAATATGTTTGTCTGGGGAGAAAGTTTCTTGTCCCTGGTGATTTTCCATCCTACTTTGAGGGCCAGTCCTTGAGTGGTGTATTATCAGTGACAAGGCACAGTGACTGTGGATTAGGGGCCAAGTTTGCTCTCAGGCAACCCTGGTGACTTCATTGTCTGGTCTATCTGATGAGAGGGTATAAGCTGGTAGAATGACTCATCAAGAAAAAAAAAGAAATAGGAAAAAAAGCAAAGGCAGCCAAGTAAAGACACAAGGCTTTCTCCCAAGGATAATTTAAATAGCAAGAGAGCTTCAAATTGCAGCAAGGAGCCAGAAATCTCTGCAGAGGGGGCTCAGCAGGGAGCTGTGGTGCTGTGAGCCACAGTGTGGAGCCCAGAGGTTATTTAGTTTGGGCTTTTGAGGGGAGGGCTGCATCTTATTTTCTTGGCTTTTCTTTTAGAAAGACAATCTCTTCTTTTTTGTTCCCAAATCACCAGTTTCTCCTTTTCCCTCTGAGCAGCCAGGCCAAGAGAGGGGAGCTGCATTCAGAGCCCTCTTTCTGGGCATGTGAACTCGGGGCATCAGCAGCTCTTCACTCGCTGCATTTGTTGGATTTGAGCTCCTAAAATGCTGCTCCTGCAGGGGAGAGGGAGATTCTGCCCCTCTGCCCTGCCCAGGTGGGACCCCAATGCAGAGCTGCTCCAGCTCTGGGGTCAGCACAGAACGACATGGAGCTGCTGCAGAGAGCCCAGAGGAGGCACCAGGATGATGAGAGGGATGGAGCAGCTCTGCTGTGGGAAAAGGATGGGAGAGCTGGGATTGTTCACCTTGGAGAAGAGAAGCTTTTGGGTGATCTAATTGTGGCCTTCCAGGACTTGAAGGAGCTACAGGAAAGATGGAGAGAGACTGTTTCCAAGGGCCTAGAGGGACAGGACAAGGGGAATGGCTTCAAAATGACAGAGAGCAGGGTTAGACTGGATATAAGGAAGAAATTCTTCCTAAGGGTAGTGAGATCCTGGCACAGGTTGCCCAGAGAAGCTGGGGCTGCCCCATCCCTGGAAGTGTCCAAGGCCAGGTTGGAAGGAGTTCTGAGCAACTTGGGACAGTGAAAGGTGTCCCTGCCCATGGTAGGGCATGGAACTTTCATGTCCCTCTCAACCCAAACCACTCTATCATTCTATTCTATTATTACTTCATTCTCAGGAACACAGAAGGCCCCAAACAAGGTCAGGATCCCTCCTGCATCGCACTGTGCAAGCCCCTGCTGAGAAAGAGTCCCAGGTCACAAAGCATTTAAATAGATACATCAATCAGACAGAGAGGAATAAAGTTGCTCACTGCCAAATTAGATGAGCAAGGTATTTAAATTCCCAGTGCTCTGAGTTCTCTGCCCAGTGAATGGGATTCCAGCTCCTTCTGCACAGGTACGTGGCAACCTGGTGGGAGAAGCAGCCCAAAATCAACTCTTCTGCCTGTCCCTGAAAACATTTCTGAATGTCTTTAGCCAGAGCTGGCTGGGAGTTGTCTGTCCAGAATCAGCAAAAAAAAACTTAGGGAGAAAAGCTGCAATATTTTCCCCCCATGACCAGGGAAAATTCTGCAAGTCTTACATTTTCTCAGCCCATCCCACTGCATCTATTTACCCAACTCATGAAGATTTGAAGGAACATGAGTAAAGGGGTGGAAAATTACACTGGAAAAGAATCACAGCAATTAAATGTCAGGAGAGCAAACACCACAAGAAACAGCAAAGAAAGAAAACCACTTGTGTAATTAGATGGTTCTAATGAGTTTTTCAGTTTCTAAAAAATCTTCCCAAGCTACAGGCTTGCAATGTCACCTCAAGCCCACTTAAAACTTTTACAGCACCTCTATAAAATGCTCAGGATGAAGATTTTTAATGGGATTAGAAGTCAGAACAGAGAGAGGACCTCTCCAAGCTCGTGGAGGAGTCGTGCTCTGGTGCACGAGATGCTGCAGAACACTCTGCTGGGAGCTGCAGTTATTTAGATACTGTTCTGATTGTGGCTTGAAGTCAGTAATAACAAGCCATATGTTCACTTTTTCTGAAAAATTATTTTTATTAATTCTATCAATAGCTACTCTATGAATTTTAAGACAAAAAGCATATAATTTGTGCCTATGGTATTTAAATAAATTCCAGTTTACTTCAAAGGTCAGATAATACTATAAGGTCTCCTCAGAATGTTTCTTACTAAGAATCTGTTGGATGCATCTCCAAACTTTATTCCATTTATTATTTTATGTACCAGTAATAGATACACAAATCTGCTTTGATTTAACATGAACAGAGATTTGCTTCTACAAAATCCTCCTCAGAAAGGAGAAAAAATGATACATGAAACCCTCACCACCTGCCAACCCAAACCCTTCCTTGTTGGGTTTAGATGGAATATCTCAATTAATGAAGCTGAAAGTCCAGCTGTCCATTACCTTGGCTGTCAAATACAGAAATCCCCCTAAAGGAGGGAAAGGATCTATCCCACCCTGTGAGAACCCGAGCAGCTGAACTGGGTTTGGCCACACATAAATCGTGACAGTCCATGCAGAGGATTTTTCTTCATCTCCTTTCAATCTGTTTATGATGAGAGAAGACCAGGTAAAATGGTTTGACATATTTTATCCTCAAACCAGAATTCTGCTACAGATAACTGCATTAATTTGAAGCTCAGTCCCTTCATTTAGGGAAAACAACAACAACAACAACAAGAAAATCCCAAATAAAAATGCAGCACTTGGTGATAATCTCTCTCTAATCACCAAGGACACTTACTATTTGAAAAATTTTGCATTCCCAAAGTAATGATCCATGCAGGACAGAAAGCCAATGTTCTCAGCTCTGTATAAGACAATACTTAAATAATAATAGTTATTACTAAGCCTTATGCACCACTGCACTTTCTAATACTGCCCTGAAGTCAAAAGGACAAGATGATGTTATAAGAAAAGCCCTTCCCAGGCTATTTCCCCACCTAATGGAATCCCCCAGATGCAGAAATATCAGACAAAACCTTCTTTGGGGATGTTTCTATTTGTTTCTCACTAACTTAATATCTAAATTGTTTCAGAGAAGTGACCCCTCACATCAATCTGACTCACACCAGGACTTGGCACAAGTGGGACTGTCACAGCAGAGATTCCCCTTCCTTCCAAATCCTCAAGGACAAGGATAGTGAGGCACCCTGGGGGAACCACAGCTTCGTTCATTGGTTATCCCATGATGCCATTACAGCCCTCACAGTGTTTGGGGTGGATTTTGTTAAGGTGGCACCTAATTATTGTGACAATTAAGCCATGGCAGGATCCTGGGAGAAGGCACAACACTCAGGATGAAGAACAAGGATAAAGAAATTGGAACTGAACATTTGTAGGCTCAGCTTGCTTTGACTACTTGAAATGGTTGATTCCTCATCAGGAATTGGAAAAAAATGAAGAAAATTAAAAAGGAGACCAGAGCCTTCTGGATGGAGGTAGTAGCTCCTTCCTTCTTTTCGGATGGAAAAGAGCTACTCTAAGGAACACAGCTACATATCAAATAAGGAAATTGGGACAAAGAATTTAATTAAGGACCTCTGGGACAAGAAGAGGGATCTGCTCCCCACCTGTTTAAATTTTCTCTGTTTGCAAACATTAAAATTATCCCAGTGCTGCAAATCCAGTTTGAACATCCACACAAGTCCAGCCCTTACAAGGACTCTTTTCCCCATTCCCTTGTAGGAGAAAGAGACTTGCAAAAGTGTCCTTTCCTTGGGAGGCACTGATATCCTAAACATTAGAGATGCAGGGCAGTAAAATACCCACAGCAAGGCAGAAGTGGTTTAACCCCAGGAAAACACATGAAAAATCAGGAAATAGTCATTCTGAACTCCACTTTACCAGTGGGAAGAAGATGAAGTGCCCTGGACAGAGTGGGTTTGAAAACAATGATCTCCCCTTGGTCATCCCTGAATCTCTGAGTCTCCTGAGCTCTTCCCACTCTTCCACTTTTCCTCCCCAGTGCCCATCTGACAAGATCTGCCTCTCTAGCAAAGGGCAAAACCTATTCTGGAAATTCATGTGTCATTTTATCCCAGACACGCCTTAATAAAGAGGACAGGCTGCAGGTAGAGCACTCCCACAGAAATGGTTGTGGCAGGCACTACCAACACACAAAACTTCATTATTCACAGGACAGCAAAGAAATTTAGTTTTTAGAAAACTAAAACCCTCCCGAAGTAGCCAGGATGCATCAAACCAAACACATCTGTTGTATCAGCACAGACATTTGGTTATTGAGCTATTGGGTACCTTTTAATAGACAGCAGATTGTGGGATCATTGCAAAGTCTGCACCAACTCCACGTGAAAGCAGCAGATCCATCCAGTGAGGGAGTTCCCAAGGGGGCAGATCGGCTGTGAGGGCACATCAGCATCACAAAGCACTGCCTGAGCTGTCCATTAAAGAACAAACAGGCACATCAGAATTATACAAGATAATTGTTATCTGCTGGGTGTTAATTAGATACATTTTATCGGAGCTGTTGTCACTGAATGAAGAGGAAAACTAGACAAAGATATTTTTTTAACTGTAATGATTTCATAACTAGTTTTGTTCTTCCTTCAGATGAGACCAACATCTTATTTTCTCTGGATATATTTTCCCTGTCTAAGAAGCTTTAAATTTTCAAAATAAAACTACTCTACTGTGTAACTAAACCTGGCAAAGGAAAACAGGTGTAAAGAAACATCTAAAATTAAAAATTGCAAGCCATATTTTCACGTTACAATGGAAATAAAAACTAACTTTTCCCCATACACTTTCAAAACCCACAATGTTCCATTTTATTAATTTTAATTGAAAGGGAAATTTCAACACCCTCCAAATGATAAATAAGGACTAAAATGCCTGAGAGATCAGCCTGGAGGGATCGAGCAGTGCAGTGGAGATGTGGGCCATTATCCAAGGCACTTCCTTGGAGGGTTTCTCATGGCACGAGTCAGGCTTTGGGGAAGGCAGGTGAGGGGGAAAGGATGCTCTGGGAGTCCTGCACTCCTGAGAGACATGTGAAACTACCCCAGAGCACACAGGGGCACAGTTTACAGTAATAGCTGTAAAACACACCTGTGGTAATTCTGGTCAAAGTCTGGTTAATAAAGTATCAGGTCAAAATCAAAATTAAGGCAGAAAGAGAGGGAGAATATTACATGGTCACACTTGCTTTCCCCCACTACTCTCCATTACAAGCCTCTCTCCATGCTTGAGTCCTTTCTATCCTCAGAATTCACTGCTTATCTGTCCAGGAAACAGTTGCCTCAGTGTATCACTTTCTGGTGAGAAAAGTCAAATGTCCAATATTTATCCAATCAATAGCAATATCTAAACTTCCAGCCATCGGGGCAGGGACCTTTTGTTCTCTGTTTGTACATCAAACACAACAGGAACTTGCCAACCCCATTGCATCGACCAGCAGCAATCAAAGGAGGGTCAGTGGGGCAGCAGAAATACCAACCTTCTTCATGGCACCATTTAGGCATTATGGAGATCCCCAACACTCAGTTCAGAAGATAAAGAGCTTGGTCTGATTTGTGTTGGTTTTTGCACAGAAAGAAAACACCCGAATTTCTCGAGGAGAACAGTGGCACGAAGGTTTACCACACACAGCCTGAAATAGTGTGAGAAAGGAACTGACTTCAGCTTGAATAATAGTCAGTGACTCCAAACACTGGAAAATGCATTCCTGGTGAGCACAGAGCCCCTGGAGCCCTGCCCAGCCCACACAGCTCAGGGGACACCCTGAAGGGACACGCCAACCTGAGCCTGGAACACACTCGTGTGCTGCAGCAAACTTGGGTGTTCCAGGGACATCTCAGGTTGGATTTTGCATTCATTCCTGTGCTTGACAAGGACATTTCTCTGCAGTTCTTTTATCGTCTCTCTTACCATCTCAACTGGAACAGTTGCAGGCTTCAGCTTTTGTACTGATAAAATTTAGGAATGAAGAACTTCCAGAGTTATATGTACATGAAACAGTTGATGCGCTCACAGACTATTTCAAGCAACAGGGAGTGTTTTCATGGCAGAAACTGTTGTGGACTATTTCCAAAATGTGCTCCTCCAGTGCAGTGACAAAGTTCAGCGTGACTCTGTGCAGGTAATTGATATTATTAACACAAACAGAAAATTTGAGGTCACTACTGGCAAGCAGTACAAAACTCAGGTTTGTTTTCTATGAACACTGAAAAGGAATTACAAGAAAGGAAAGCTGAACAAAGTTCAAGTTAAATATTTAATATATACATGTATATTTAATATTCACCTAACAATGCCTCATTCATAGCTTATGCGGCCCAAATGGATCACAGGTTGAAGACATTTCCTCTTGTTTCACAAGTCAAACATTATAATACAATGTCCTTTTTTCCTTCCTTCCTACGCTAAATGTCTGTGTTATTGGTTAGCAGTGGATACAGCTCATACTCAGGTGAAGAGCTGAGACCTCTCATACCTACAGAGTTAAAGAACTCAGAAAAACTGGAGAAGGACTTGGAGCAGAGGCCATAAATCCTTTGAACTGTGAAGAACCAGACCCAGAGCTTAATTGAAGCTAATGGCATGATCCAAGGGTTACTGAAAGCATTGTGGACTTTTCTCCTGCTGGATATTGAGAGATTTTGCATCAGCAAGATGAGAAGCAGTCAAACATTCCAATTAAAAAATAATCCAGAGGGGAGACAGCAGAGGAGGGAGCAGAAATAACAGCCAGCAGAGCCTGGTACTTCCCAGATTCCTTACAAGTTTGGTCTGAGACAGAAGAATTGCTCTTTCACTCTTGGGCCTCTTGCCAAAGGAGTTTTTCAGAGACATTTGAGATAAGAGGCTCAGGCATCGATCACAGACCACTGTCCAGCCCTGGGATGTGTCACTGCTAACGAGGCTCAACAGCCACTTCAACACCCCTTGGTGCTTCTGCCTCCGTCCCCTGACCTGGGAACTCTGCTCCTGGAGCCAGTCTTCCAAAAGGGACACTTAAAAACCACCTTTATGTATAGAAATTAGCAGATACACAACCTGGAAATCAAACTTGAATTCCCATTATCCTGTGTCTTTCAAGGACACACATGGAAGAAAGGCACATGCTGGGAGAGACAAGATTCCGGTCTGCTGTAGAAGAGAAATCCCTCACCTGTGCCCCAAAGGAGCAAAATGTTTGACTGTATCACTTGTATCCCTAGAGATGGGAGTTTGGTGAAGACAGAACTAAACAGAAGTTACCAGGTATCAGAACACAGTTCCTGTTACAGTTCTCCTGTCCCAGTGAATCCAAATCAAATTAAAAGAAACTCAGAGAAACAAAACCAAAATTATTTCATTGCAATTAGTAATTTTGCAATTTTTTTAGTTGTGATTTCCTTTTACATCTTATTTTACAATCAAAGATTGGAAGACTGGGGTTCAAAACACCAATGGACTGAAAAAAACTAGAAGTGGGAGATGGATTTATTAAAAAAATGGGTCATTTCGGTTCTTTTCCTTCTCAACAAGCTCAAGCAAAGCAGGTTCCATGTTATCCAAAAGAAAAGGGCATGTTTGGTACTGGAAGTATCTCTGGTCCATCTCCCACTGTCAGACAACACTTCCCATGACACCCACGGAGCTCTGACTGCTAAAGGCACCTCCAGGGTCTCTCCCTTCTCCACAGAGAATGGCACGTTCCATGGACATCCTCTCTCAGGAGGGTGTTTTGTACAGAAAAAAATACTTGCAGAGCTAATCTGGAAGACATTCTGTATTTTTATATCACTATAGGAATAACCCAGGCAAGTGAATTAAATTCTGTACAGTCGGGGACAGAAGTTGTTCTAACAGCAACAGTTCCATGCCTTTACTTCTCCTGCTTAAAACTCCTGATTCAATGCCATCTCTTTGAGCCACGCAAGATCAGATCAGTTGTTCTGCTGTCCTGAAAACACATCTATGTGCCAGATTTCTGGAATTCTGCAGCACTGTCATTGTGGAACAGAAACACAAGATTATGCAAAGACAGAAGGAATCACGTGAGCTCCGGAGCTGCCTCGGGGACACCAACGCTTCCAAAGGGAAGGTACAGCTGTAACCACCAGTTCTGAAGGGGGAAATCAATAGCAGACATATCTTAGCACTGCATAGACCGCAACAGTGAAAAATCACCTATTCAGTGTTGATGGAAACCTCTGCAACCCAAACAGGATCAATGTTGGTGGATTTTCTGCTAATTCAGTGGCAGCACATTTTTCACACGCCCGTGACACACACACAGAATATCAAACCCTTCCAGGCATGCTGAGGGTGCAAACCTGATTTATTGTTTGCCTGAAACTTGGAGCATCAACACAGTTCTGCTGCTCCAGGTGGTTTTCTTCATTCTTAGTGGCTGGTGAGCTCCTAGGAAGGAACATCCAGTGCTGGGGTTTGGGAGGAGAAGCCCAGTGGGTTGGTGTCAGACACAGCCATGCTGTGCCAGCTCCAGAGAACCTCAAAACGAACAGAGTGGAGTCCTGGAGAGCTCCACACTCAGCACATGCTTTCCTAGCTGCTGAATAGAACTCACAGCTGGCTTAACTCTCTGACAGGGGCAGACCACGCAAGGCTCATTCTTGTCTCCTCAAAGCAGGATTGTGGCAGGCTGAGTTTTCCCTTTCAGTCCACCTGTGCAACGCTGGTCATTTTTTCCCATTGGATGTCTAAGGTAACACCTACCTCATGCTGCACTAATTATGATTTCATTCACGCCCCTGCCTTCCCATTCATCAGCACTGGTGGCCATCGAGGTGACCTGTGGCACGACCAGGCTGTAATTAGGTAATTGCTGCTATTTTTGAGTGCTACTGGGAGGTCCCCCAGGTGGCACTTTTGCTGCAGGACATGGCAGTGACCTGAGCAGGACTGGCTGAGCAGGAGGTGATGAAACCTCCTCACAGTTTACAGACTGACTTTCCAGACTTAATTGAAGGGTTGTACAAAATAGAAGAAGTCAGTGCATGGTACAATAGATATTGTTTAGTCTATTGCACTGATTTATGCTCAAGTGGGATAAAATCTACAGCTCGTCTCCTCTATTAGAGCATCCTAAATACTGCCAAGAACTACTTCTTGGAATAAAAATGAGCATTTGTTCTCATGTTTACAATTCTTCTTATTCCTTTCACTAACAAGTCATCTGACTATTTTATTTCATGTTTTTTTTGTTCTATTTTTAGGAACTTTGACAGAAAATTCAAAGCATGTAAATATTTCTCCAACTCTTCTCCTCATTTCCCTCATTACATTTGCTTTGGGAATGATTTGTCTTATTGTCTTTATGACTCTTTCTCCATTTCTTCGTAAAAGCTACAATTAAGCAGGCACAGAATAATAAAAAAAGGCAAGAAGCCAAACCAGAAAAGCCCATGTAGCTAAAATTGAGAAGTGAATGCCATAAAGCAGCAGATGTGAAGGGCTCCTGACCACAGCAGGGACTGCAGTGCCTGTGCAGGAACCAAAGGGCAAAGCTGAGGGAAAAGGAAGAAAACTCAGTAGTGGGAAATCCAAATCAGAAAAGGGATAAAGTTTCTGAATAAAAAATGTAATACACCCAGTTCATCCGGTTCTGCTCCCTCTCCCTCATCCAGAACCATTCAGATTGCCTGAATATGGAATAGTTATTTTCAATTAGTCTGCAGAAGTTTTAGGACTATCAAACATTTTACACACTGTGTGTTTACTGCGTTCAGGGTTCCTCCTTTGCCTGCTAAAAACATTACAAAGAAACATTTTATCAGTGATTTTTTGGCAACACTCAGTGCCATGGGCAGGCAGAAATGAAGATATTAAGGAGACAGAAAATTCCAGGTCTTTCCCCTATCACATCACAGTCCAATGAGTACAAATGTTCAATATATACAAAAATCTATACATTCTAAAAGTTGAGTCCTGAAAATACTTTTTTCCTCTCTCCAAAGCATAAAGTGCCTGCCCTAAAACATAATGGAGGGTATATAATTTACATAAATAGATTTATAAATACAAGCATATATATATAATTTGTAATGGAAAGGAGGAAGTAACAACAAGCTTGTGTGTGCTGCTACAAAGCAGAGATTTAAATGAGTTCATTTTCTAAATCCAGCCCCCAGGAAAATAACAGAATAATGTGGTAACAACTTTTGGATGATCCATTGCCTTAGAGTTGGATTTGAGGTGCCAAACCGGTATTTGAGTCATGACCTCTACAAAGCACATCTGAACTTCAGAGCTTTGGGCCTGATTCAGGGTGTCCCAGTTGGGAACATCCCCAGATTTTACTCAGCTGCTCCCCTGGACTCTCAGCACTCTGAATTATGTGCTTTAATTTGGGCAACTCATGTGTGGCTGTGTTTGTTCCTCATTGCACCTGAGCATTTTTGAGAGGTAAAGGCAGATTAGAAAGAACTTTGTACAACCTCATCACTTGAGTTTTGTCCCAAGTCAGTCAAAGTTTGTCCAAAATAAAAAAAAAAATAAAATGTTTTCTGAGTCATTGCCAACCCTCCTATGGGAGAGGTGAAAAAAGGGGTTTCTCATCACTGGTTGGGGTGAGTGACAAGAATGGTGTGACTGGATGGGGGAATTGCTTCTGAACAAGACCCACTTTTTCCACTCCTTCTGAAGGAACAAAGACACGAAAGAGCATATTTCTTTGTGCTGCTGCCAAATAGAGGAAATTTATCATCATAATTAAAGAAACAAATTGCCAAAAACAAATATTATTTGCAGATGGATTTTTCTGTCTTGTGTTTACATTTCAAACGAGTGGAAAAATCAGATTATACATTTGAAAAAGCCCCAGGCCAGCTATCAGGAGAGATAGTGGAGCTCTGAACTTTCTCCTGCAAAACACACCTGAAATACTTTCTAATTTCTCAGCATGTTGACAGTATTTAAATTCCTGTCTTACTGAAATACAGGCAAAGCTGAAGCTCCAGCTTCCAGAAAATAAACTCTTGTTAATAATGTGATGGGTAAATGTATCCAGGAAATGTCACAAAATAAATCTGAGATGAATTAAACAAAACTGACTTCCTTTCTATGTCAGATGCCTCTAATTTTGGCAGTTTGGGGTAGCAGAGGAAAGCAAGTACTTAGAGATGAAAATGTCTGTTCAGCAATAAAGCTACAAAGAACAAGTAGCCCATTTCCAAATCTGTATCAAACCCAACCACACCTAACCTGGGCCCTCTGGCCAGAGAACATTGTTATTTTTCATTATTATTCCTCATTTGTCCCAGCATGGCTGTGCTGAGGGCCAGGGAGGGCAGGTTGTGTTCCCCCATCCTGAGCAATTCCAGCTACTCCTGCCACTCCTTGTCTTTCAGACAACAGTTCCCAGGATTGGAGATTCAGGAGCACCAACCCCAGATGTTGGGGAGTTACAGGGCACAGGCCACTAAAATAGTGGGGACAGGGCTCTTCAGTAGTGGCAGATGTGGAGAATTGGCAGCAATTCTGTTGATAAATAGCCTTGTAAAATAAAAGAGATAAATGTGACATATAGGTGGGGAAACAGAAGCATTTCATATGAAGGAAGGGTGATTTGGGGTCGGGGTAAAACATGGAAAATCCATCCCTGTGGGAACCAAACTCCTCCTGCTCCTTCCCCTCCAGAGGCACCAGGCTCAGGCTCCAATGTCTCCTCAGCAGAGCTGCCTTTTCCTGCAGGGCTGTCCCCTCTGTGCTCACACACAGAGCATGAGGAGGACTCAGTGCCACCCTGAGCCTGGCACCTCCCACAGGGCTGAGCCTGAGACAGGGAAACAATTCTCTTTGCACCTGGATGAGTCTTTAGATCTTTAGATAGATGACCAACCCTGAAAATACACCAAAGAGTAGCCAAGAATATTTAAGAGATTAAATACAAAATTTGTCCAAGTCCTGTGGGTAAAGGTAATTTCTCTTTTTGCCAAGTTCTCTCTGGATATTGTAAAGATGCCACTCTGACCTCACTACTCTGGACTGGGCCTTCATTTCTTGACAGAAATGCTGCTCTGACTACAAAGTCACCTCCCTTTGGAGCAAGCCCCACTTAGCAATGTATTTTGGGCTGGGGGTAGACAAAAAGATGTGTCAAATGAAAAGTGGGAACTAAGAGAAAAATACTTATCCATTGAAACAAAACAGCATAGAAAAGGTTTCTACGCCAAGCTTCGCCCCTCTAGAGATTTAAAGAATGTACTGTTTGTGTTTAGTGCACTGCAATTGCCCATTTTCTAAATAATAATGTAATTTTGAGCCTTTTCCCCACTCATGCTTTGCTCTAATCCCTTTTCCAAATCTGCACTGGGAATGCCTCTCTGGGAGCACAGAGGGGATGCTGATGCTGAGGAGACAGTACCCACTGTAGCCCTCACAGCAGGGCCCAGGTCCAGCCCTCCAGGAGCAGAACTGAGAGGGATCTCACCAGGCACTGGGTGATTCCAGCTGTCCTGCCATCAGTGGGCACTCCAGTGGGCACTCCAGGGGCGCTATTCCCACAGGTCTTTGTTTTAACCTGTGGGGCTGCTCCATCAGTACCTTAAACATGGCCAGAAGTGGGATGAGGAGGATACAAACATTTCAACAGCACATGAGAAGAGTCTTTCTGGCAGATTACTCAGAGAGGGGAAAAAAACAAGCAAGGATCTTAAAGTAGCATCGACTTCCCTTTATAAATAAATCAATTACAGCAAGATGCTTTGCTCTCCCATAGCACCCAACAGCTGGCAGGGGACTTAAAAAAACCCCAAAGTTTTCACAACAGGCCTCGAGAAAGGAAATATCACCCTCTTCACATGGATGAAGAAACAAAGGGGGCAAAGATTGATGTCCTCAGGATCACACAGAACAAAACAAAGACGCAAGAAAAACACCCTGAGTGTGCTTGTTCAGCACTGGAGGAGTTCTTGGAAGCATGAGATAGCTCCACATGTTATGATCACAGAGCATCACATGGGGCAAAGGAGGGATGGGAAAGTCTCAGTGCTTCCCACAAAAAAACCCCACAGTAATAACCCTGGGGAGGGAGTTTTCCCAGAAGACTTCTTCCCACATCACTGATTGCAGAGGGTGGGACATCAAACCTCAAAATATGCAGCTTGACCTGACATACTTGTTTTTGCACAGCCAGACAATACAGCTGCCTGCTAAAGGCATCCTGTTACTGCCATGCAATTCCAGGAGTTTATTTGGAAGGTTTTCCTAGACAGCTATCTCCATGCCAATCTTCCAGTGTCTTCTTATGGGAGGAGAACTAGGGCAAGGGAGCTTTGCAGAGGGAGGAAAACCCCCAAGGCCTCATTAATGGAAGGCATTGCATGCCCCATGTGGTTCCTTCCCCTGTGGGAAGTGAGGAATGCAGCTGCCTTGTGCACCAAAAGTAGAGTCCTGAGGGCCAGGTAATCCCTGTGTATCCTGTGTTTGACCCTCTCCCAGGAAACAGAGTCCTGACCCTGCCCAAGGCAGTCAGAACTTCAAGGTCCCTTCCAATCCCAACCATTCCATGATTGTGTGACCCTCAGTTTTCTCTTTGTCATCTCAAGGAGCTGCTTCACTGCCATGAAGCAACGTAAGAACAGCAGAGCAGAGCCCATTCAGGGTGAGAAAGCATCACTCATTTTCTGGACTTTGCCTGCAGTTCTGCAGTTGCTCAAGGTGGGTCACAGAACACCTCTTTCTCAGAGCAAATGAAATGAGGAAATTCCTCATTTCTTTCTTGAGTAATGATACCAATAAATGCTACAGCACCATGTACTAAATCAGCACAACCCTTCACGGCTCATGTGCCTTGGAAGTGTTTATTGAGTGTTTGGAGCTGGGCAGGATTGCAGCACCCTTGTGAAAAACAAGGAAGGAGAGGCAGAGACACCAAACAAAACCAACTCACTCCAACAAAAAACTGCTCTAACCTCCCAACGATGGAAAATTTCTCGAGAAACTTTTCCTGCTCCTTGTTTTGGCTCCCAACAAGAGGCAGGAATGCTGTGAGAGCAGGAGGTGTTTATCTGCATGCACAACCCCGAACAGCCCAGCCAAGAGCAGCGAGGCAGCTTCAGCCTCCAGAGAAATAACCTTCAAATGGCAATTTGACAAACAATATCAAAAGCTATCAGAGAAGCAAGAGATCTCGCTGACTGCAGTGTTTCCATTCCCTCCTCAGCAGTGTGACCTCATCACAGTCGCACTCGCACAGAATCCTATTACTGCTGCCTCAGCTGCAGAGCTGCGAGACAAAGGAAGGTTACAGACAGCCCTCCCCTTTGTGCCTGCCTAATCAATAGTTTTTATCTAATTTCTTTGCTTCGAGATACAGGAAAACAAGGTGCTGCATTTGAAATGGAAGGCTGGGAATAACTGAGCTTTGTGGAAATCGATACAAAATAGAATAGCTGACAATGTCATCCTGCTGAAACACTATGAAGACAGAGCTGAAGTTCCTCTAATTATCTGGATGTTTGTATTTTTAAACACTGACTTAATGTCTGCAGGAAAAAAAAAAAACCCACAACCAAAAACTGGCTTTATTTAATAGCCATTGTGGTTTCAGAACTTTTTGTGCTACTGGTTAGTCTGTTCCATTTCCTTAGATTTCCAGGCTGGATGGAAGTTTCCTTTTTGGTGTCAATTTAGGACTCAGCATGGAGCAGCTCTGCTGTCTCGCTGCATTTGGGTGGGTAATTCATTCATGGCAACACAGTGGGCTGGAGCCTCCAGGCAGGGATCAGCACAGCCCTGGTGATGGACAGCACTGGACACACGTTTTTCCCCATTCATCTGGGTAAATTACCCCATTCTGGGTAATTTTTAATAACCTCCCATTACTCAATTTCCTCACATTAGTTAGTAATAAGAAACATGAAAGCCCAGAATTACTTAAACTAAAGCCAGGAGGATTAAGAAATCCCCTAAAAGTCAAAGAAGGAGCCCTCAGATACTTAACTCAGGAGAGGGCAAGAAGCCAGAGCTGAGATGCAAAATCATGTTCATTGTGAAAAGGAAGTGCCAATGTTAAGCCTCCCTGGCCTCTTCCTGAACACTGAAAGGCTTTGCTAAACCAAAATCCAGAGGAATTGAAATGAAGGCTGCTCAGCCCACTCCACTTGCCTTAGTGCCTCTCCAGAGTCTTTCAGCCAGGCACCCACACGAGCAGAAACCTCTCCTTTCCCCTCTCAGACTTGAGTGCTCCCCTGGGAAGGCACCAATTCCCTGCTCATGACAGACAGCTGTGTCCCTGCACCCTCCCCTGCCCCCAGCAGGGAATTCACACTTCCCAACAGCCCCTCAGCCAAACCAGTGTGTGCTGCCACATGTCCCCTCACTGTGTCCAAGGTTTCACAGCCCAAATGCAGAGGAGGCAGCAGAAGGAACATTGGATTAGAAAACCTCACCCAGGCTCTGCTCAGCAAACTCTTCACTGCCCTCCAGCCAAAGGACTTCAAGGGCAAAAAGACAAGAACTATCCAAGTGTCTCTGGTTTTCCCATTGGATGTCTCCATCAGTGTCTGCCAGGCTGAGAGGGAAGACACCCATCACACACCCAGACAGTCTGGATTGCACACTGAGACATCCTTCACTCACTTCCCCTGAGATCCAGTGGGTTTCTCTGTGTGCCCTACCAGGCTGCAGTGCCAGCCAGGCTTTCTGGGAAGGGAAGGGTGGAGGAGTCCCCTTGGTCCAACTGCTCGGTGGTTGGCTTGGCCAGGATGTGGATCCAGTTTCCTTCTGTGCTTGCAGGGACTCAAAGCCACTTGCCTGGACACTACCCCCTCCTCCAGGTCTAGACCATCATCAGGAGGCTCTGCAGAGCAGGAACCATTCCCAGGTCCTCCTTGACTGACCAGGATGGCACAAGTCCTGCTTTATTATAAGGGGAAAATGGAACTGGAGCCCTTACCTTTACAACAGCGCTCCCCATGGAATGTCCCATGGAGAGAGGATGGAGACCCCAGTGCTGGGGCAAGGCTGGGCTGATCCTGCCCTGAGCAGGGGCTGCTTTCAGCAGCTCCATCCCAGCCTGTGCCATGAGCCATTCCCAGGCTCCTCACGGAGGGCTGTGGATCCCACCAAGGGGGACGGCATCTGGAGCTCACACTCTGGCACCCACACAATGCTTTGGGTCCTGTCTGAGGTGGGCTCAGTGTTCCCTGGAAGTGATTCCTGCTGGAACAGCATCACCCTGGGCTTCGGCTGAAGGAATTGTGAAATCAAGAGAATGTAAAATTCCTTCTATTACAAAAAGTAATTCTTGCACAGGAACTGGAGCTGCTTCACAGCTGAAACTTCTCAGCTACAGCAACACATTTTTCGGTAAACCACAAGTTTTAATTTTTGTATAATTATGTGTAATTAATATGGTTGGCATAGAGCATCCATAACCTCCCAAAAATGCAGTGCAAGCACCAGCTACTCCATGACTCCACTTCACTGCAGCTTGGGATCTTATTTTGGAACGCTCTGAGTTTGGGCTGGAAGAGGTGGTTTAAATTCAAGAATTTCTCTATAACAAACTCAAAAGCTCATTCAGAATAATGGTTTAGTGGATAAACCATTTTATTCTGTAATGAACATTCATAAATCTGCCACTAGCCAGGTCTTCAAATAAAAATATAATTTTAATGTAAAGGGGAACTGCTCACTTGTTAATCATTTCTCTCACTTCTTTGTGGGCCACAGAACTTGTAAAGTTGGAAGTTGGACATTGTACAATGCAAGAGTGAAGATAGATAGATAGATAGATAGATAGATGATAGATAGATAGATAGATAGATAGATAGATAGATAGATAGATAATGACTGAAAAGTTCAAATCAAAAGCTGCATTAAAGGCAAAAACTGCTTTAAAATACCTATTTCTACAGTTTCTTGGCTGTCATTTCAATGCTAACCTGGCAGGAAGCTCAGCTGCTTATCCAGGGAAAACTACCAATGCAAGCAATTCCTGTTTTCTCGACAAACAGTAAATTCAATTTAAATTTGGTAAAGTTTCAGATTGAAAAAAGGGAGGCATTTTTCAAAACGTCAAAACATTTCATGTTGACATTTTTTAGCTAAAATGTTTGTTTCAGAAATGCCAGAAAGTTTTCATTTTGACATTTTTCCAATTGACAGTGTGGGGTTTTTTTAAATTGGTATTTTTCATGTAGAAGTTCAGGTAATGTTTAAAAAATGAACCCTCTTAAGACCAGCTAAGTACCAAAAAAACCAATGTGAAATATTCCAGTTCAGGTCAAATGAAATATTTCCCATTGATCCAATGGAACTTTAGTGTTTTCCTGAAAAGATCACTTTGGTTTGAACTCACAACAGTTTTTCTCTAGTTGATTATTCTATTCATAGGAGAAATTTTGCCTAAATTTCTAAACATCATACTGATGCTTAATAGATTTCTTGGGTGTTCATAAATCTTACGGTCAGGTTCACAAATGGGTTCTTGCATCTTAATAAATCACTGTGGATCAGAATGATTTTGGAGATGCAGGTGCACCTTTCACCCATCACAAGCATGAGATAAAACACGTAACTTCAGCTCTTGTTTGGGCCAGTGGGTTTTGGTTTGTACTTGCAATAGGCTAAAATATTTTGCTGAAGATCCTCACCAGCAGAGGGTTCAATTCCCCCATATATCTGGGAGTTGGTCTTGGCCAGGGAACAGCCATGTTTTTTTATTTATGAAGCTTTATTAAAACTCAGGAAAGGAGTCTAAATATTTTTCCTGAAATAACACCAGCCAAAAAAGGGTGACGAGCTGGAGGTCTGGAGATGGATTAGATCCATTAGGAGATGAGCTGGGCCAATGCACTGTGCCATGGCTGAAGGTGGAGATTCTGCAGCTCCAGCAAGTTTGAGATCAGTGAAATATTTCCTAGACATTGTGTGTGATTTATTCTGTAGCTGGTGTGTTATGAACTTCCAAAAGCAACCTGAGAGCTCCTGGTGGGGATCATGGAGACATTGCCCTCTATGGAGAGCAGATCGAGTTGCAGATGTTTGGAAAGGTCTGTCCCAACATCCAGTCTGTAACTGGGGGGTGGGAGGGTGAGAGGAGCCAGAAAAAAAGAGGCCAAACATCTTGGATCACCAAAGAAGTATTACAATAAACCACCAAGTCTATTTTTACAAGCAACTAAGAGAAAAAAGAGGATTTCACCTGATCCAGGGATTTGTCAGCATCAAGGAAGGAGGTCCTACTATTTTCCTCCCTTCTCTGCATTCCCACTGCTTACTTTACAGTTGGTCCATCTCTTACTGATGGACCAAGTCAGCTCCACATGAAGGAAAATGGTGCAGATTTCATATCTATTGATATAAATAACTTCAGTGTTTCATATGGTATCTCAAAAGCAAATGGGGAAAACATAGTCTAGGTCTACAAAACTAATTAAAATCTGGCCATGAAACCCTCTGTAGGTGGTGAACAATCCCTGGGTATGTGTGGTGCAATCCTTCACCTGGCACTGGTCAGTAGTTTCAAGATTTTGGTGATAAGAACACAGCAAAAAGTGCTGCAAAGACACGGGAATGTAAAAGGATTTTGACAAACTGGTGAATTATAATGAATAAACAATTTCAGTGAGAGGTGGAAGGTTCTCCAGGCAGGCAAGAACAGCTGGTTACACTGAACAGGGGACCAAACGATCATCCAGGTATTCCCAGGAAGCACAAGCTGAGTCAGAGCCACCAACACCACATGGATTTCTGAAAGGTGGCATCACTTCTGGGACATGGAGGGAATGCCTCAGATCTGCTCATCATCAGGAAGGCATCAGCTCACCCTGAGCCTCACCGGCAGTCAGTGTGGCACTCCCAGGCCGTGGGTGCTGCGAGGGAACCCAGAGGAATTCCAACAAAGAACCCAGAGCAGTTCCAGCAGAGAACCCAGAGCAGTTCCAGCAGAGAACACAGAGCAGTTCCAGCAAAGAATACAGAGCAGTTCCAGCACAGAAGCCTGAGCAGTTCCAGCACAGAACCCTGAGCAGTTCCAGCAGAGGACACAGAACAGTTCCAACAGAGAACACAGAGCAGTTCCAGCAGAGAACACAGAGCAGTTCCAGCACAGAACCCTGAGCAGTTCCAGCAGAGAACACAGAGCAGTTCCAGCACAGAACCCTGAGCAGTTCCAGCACAGAACCCTGAGCAGTTCCAGCAGAGGACACAGAACAGTTCCAGCAGAGAACACAGAGCAGTTCCAGCACAGAACCCTGAGCAGTTCCAGCACAGAACCCTGAGCAGTTCCAGCAGAGGACACAGAACAGTTCCAGCAGAGAACACAGAGCAGTTCCAGCAGAGAACGCAGCTCAGGGCCTGGAAGAAATCTGGATGGAATGGAGAGAGGATGAGATGGGAGGAGGATCCAAGAGCAGCCCACACAAAGGTAGATCCCTAGGAGATAAACTGTTCCTCATGTCCATGTTTAGCGGGACGAGAAGTAAACTGCAGCAAGGAATGTTTCACATGAATGCGGACTATTATTAATTAATTATCATTACTAATTTATTAGTACTCTACAGCATGTCTGCCAACATTCCATTAAACACTGCCAGGCTGTGGGTTCTCATGGTTAGTTACCCCTCCTAAAGTCCTCCCTTGAGACCAGTTCTGGCCATCAGCCAGCCCGTGTTGTCTTGCTTTAATTTACAAGTTGTCCCACTTGCCCAACCCTAGGAAGGAAAGTGTTCTACATGTTTAATGTTGGCCCAGTGGTTTTATGTCCCTTTGGCTGTCTCTCTACTGAAGGAGGAATCATGACAGCTGTAAAATTCTCCAGTCATTTGATGGAGTTCTTTGGGTGCCTTTTGGCCAAGGGAAGCAGCACAAGGGGCTCAGGATTTAGGCTCTTCTGGGAGCACTTTTAAACTGCAACTTGATTGATTACAGCTAAAATATATTCATTTTAATTAATGGGGAGTCTCAATAGAGTTCAGTTTTATTTTTCCAAAGAATGCCAGTTATATAAAAAACTGGTTATAAATATTTGGCTTGGTGCCTCCTCTGGAAGATGTTTGGAGAAAGAGAGAGGTAACAACTCTTTGGGCCTGAGCAGAAGTGGAGTCTGGGGACACAGTGTCAGAGACCTACTGAAATCTCACTGATTTCATCAGTTCTGAGCCTCAGGAAAAAGAAGGAAAAAAACCCCTCCAAGAAACAAAATCCAGGAGTCGCATTAACACTGTGCCATATTATTTAATTAACTTGTGGCACACTCTGACTTAAGAAGCCAAGGGGTTAAGAGCCTCTGCAGTGTAACAGAGAACTAGTTACAGGATAACACCCCCATTAGTCAGGACCAACATCTGTAAGGAGCATCTGCTCCCAGCACTGATTACTTGCACCTTTCTCCCCCATACCATCCTATCCAGAAACAAGACACTCAAAGTGGGAACATTTTTCATGCCCAATCTCTTTTCTGTTAAGAGGAAGAATCCAACAGAAATGACACACTATTTTTTAATGACTGTTTCATTTTAAATAAAGCTTTAGAGTTTAAAAAGGAACATTACAAATCTTTACATGAAACCATCCCCTCTTCTGTTTGAGGTCGACTTTTGTTTCAAAGCTTTTAAATATTGGTTTTAAATGCACTTTTTTTTCAAAGCAGAACATCAAAATGACACTCTCCAAAGAAATGAAAGCTTAAAAAAATTCATGTCAGTGAAAATTTGATTAAAAAAAAAAAATTTCAAAATACCACAGAATTTAATTTCATTCATTTCCCATTCAACTATTGCCAGGAAACCAAAACCATCAGATTTCTACCCTCTCTAAAAATACTGGAGAATTCTCTGGGGCTGTGATTCATTAAGGCAATACCCACAGAGCTGTGGGTTCCTCTCTCCTCGTCTGGGATGTCGACAGTGTTGAAATCGCCGTCTGAGCGAGTCACCACAACTTCCCTCACATCAGCAGGAAGGAGCTCAACATTATTTTATGGTGGGCATCTAAAATAGGTCAGAGCATTCTGTTTCCCTGCACTGGCAATACAGGGATCCAGGTCAGATGGAGAACTCCTGCCTTGTTGATGTCTAACACGAAGCATTCACATTTCTCTGTAAATTCAGCAGTTTCAACCTTAGGAATCAGACTCCAAAGGTATCACAGAGCATCTGTTGAGACAAGCACAAGGAAGACAATGTCTACAAGAGACACTGCAGAATGGATTCTCTCCACCACCTACCAAGTGTGACCTGGGGGATCTTCTCCAGGGCACTTGCAAGGCCATCTGCTTTCTCTGCTGTTGTGTCTGTGCTTCGTTTGTTGCTCAGGGAGAAGATGTGTAGGTGTCTTTGATAGCTTTGCTTTCTGTAGCCCCAAAGACTTGGGCACAGAAATAAGACCTGCCTTAGACATTGAAAAGATAGAAAATGTGTGAAAGATTGTAATGGTGTTCTCAAGGTTGTTTGATTAATTTGCTGTTGCTGTCACTGACAGTGATTTATCCTGGTTGTTTAAATTCTGCTGGTAAACACAACACACTGAGGTCGGCTCTGCCTCATCATGCTGAGACAGAGTTTTCCAAAGCAACAGGAATCTCTCACTTTCAGTGTTCTGTGGACCATGTTTTCAGCAACATGTGCAAGGAAAATCATCCTTAGACAAGTATGTGTAGGTCACTTATTTTTCCACTATAATTCTCTGTTGTAACTCTTTAAACTCCTTAAATATCACAGTAAGAAGAAAGCAGCTTGTGCATATGGATAATAGATGGGAATTAGTGACATGGACTGTTCTACCTCAGGGATGGAGGGAAAGCATTAGAACATTCCAAAGAAGACTCTGTCCTTTGAATTTAACAGCTGGAACCACGGAATATGTGTCAGGACTTGGGATGTAAGAACACAGCATTTCACAATGGAGTGAAGGCGAGTTCCTCCTTTCCATCTGAGGGGTGTTACTGGCTAAAGCAAAAGGCAGGAGAAGGTGTAGTGAACTGTGCCACAAAACCCCACCCTGAGGATGCTGTGAAGGAAAGAAGAGTCAGGATGGAGTAGGGCTTGGCAGTGGAGCAGGACACTGGTTCCACCCAGCATAACACAGCAAAAATGTGGTTCTCTTGCTGCAGACAAGAGACATCTTGGTCACAGCTCCTCCTGTGGAACAGCCAATCCACCACTGTAAGCAAGATTTATTTATCTGGAGCCCAAATTCCATCATCAACATGAACAACAACAATAAGGTAAAAAATCCCTCTAAAGCCTTTTGATGGTTTTCTCATCCACAGTATCAAAGGAGCTATTGACAAGAAAATGCTTCAATTAAAATATTGATGTGAAGCAGTGGCAAATGATTAAATTTATCAAAACAAATCAAGACAGGACTTTTTTTTAGATTTATGAATGAACATTTTTTTAAACCTCTCATTCTTCCCAGGATTTTAGTGCCTCTCTCCTGAACTCAGGCAGTGGCAAATGATAATTGCCCTCAGCAGGAAACCAGAGCACTCCACTGACCAGCACTCGGCTAACTCTGGCACTTGGTTATGCCAGGGAATCTGAGGGTGGACCAGAACTTGTGTCCTGTAAAGTCACAGCACAAAATGACAAACGGGTTCCAAAAACCCCCCCAAGTCTGGAAGGATGCTCCGCTCAAGGACCTGTATTCAGTTCAGGTCAAATGGACTATCCAGGTTTCAGAGACTGTTTCTTTGGAAGGCTTGAGTCCATTTCTGGTTCACTGGGGGATCTGTCAGTGCCAAGAACAATTCTGGGACATTCCTTCCTAGTCCTGAGCAAGGCAATAAGGTTCCTTCTCTCTGTGATTGTGACTCTTTGTGACATGGAACACCTGCAGTCTTTGTAAGCACCACGATGGAGTCTGGACTCCCTTTCCTGCCTCACCTTCAGTCCTACCCTTTCCTGTAGGATATCACAGCTGGTGAAGAATCCATCCCCCAGGAACACAAGCTGTCTGCCCTTCCTCCTGCCTGGCTCCTAAGTCTGTGGATCAGGCCAGGAGCTGACTCATGGAGGACATCCAAGAGGACATGGGGTGGAAGGAAAGTGGTGGAAACCCTTGGCACAGGAAAGGGGAAATTCCATGGCAAACCAGCCCAGTTCTGGTGATGGGAACCAGACCTACAAGGTCACAAGAAAGGGAGGAGCTGCTTCCTAAACTTTAACAGGCAGAATCCAGGAGAGATCATTCTCTTTTTGGTGAACTATAAGTGATGTTTGGCCACCAGTGAGAGCAGGATGGAGGCTAAACCCACCATCAGCCAAACCTGCCACACTCACACCACGCAAGTTTGCACTGAGGCTTAGTTGCCTGGGATTTTTTTAATGGAGAACATAATCAGCTCACTATATATTCTCCTTGTGTAACCATCTATCCATCATCTACAATATGCTCAGCTATAAAAGCACAAACCAGATCGTCATTGTTATTTTTTCAGGAAACGTTTCTTTGTTCAAGTGCAAAGCTTTGTCTCCTTCAGTTGTACTGGGTTTTAGTTATTCTAAAATCTGACTTTATAAAAACCTTCTGCAAGAGCAGATAAAATGAAGGCTCTCTGTGTAGGAGTGATTAGTATTCTGTAGTGTCGCAGTACATTTTCATACTGATTTTTGGTGTGTTTTTCCCCCATCAGAATAGTACACTTGTGGGCTCCACAAATCCTAAAATAGATTGGAGATAACATTTTTTAAAATTTGCACTTGGGCCTCTTAATTATCCAACTTTTTTTTTTTTTTTGCAACTTTTGAAGGATGATTATTCATTTTAGCTAATAAAAATGTGAGTGACTACCTCAAATCAAACCTAACAGTGTTTGAAGGGAAGGCTGAATACACTTGGTTTGTGTGTACTTTCCTTGTTACAGGTGCAGGAGTCCTTGGGAATGTAAACACTGTGTGGTTTAATTGTTTCTGTGTATTAGAGGAAAATAGATATTTCCTAATTATATGAAATTACCATACTGACAAGGGCACAGCCTGGCACTGCTGTGCCCTTCTCCCTGCAGCCCAGGGGAGCTGGGAGTGCTCAGGAAAACTGGCCTTTAATTGTGTGACAGTCCAAAAACACCCACAGAAGATGGAAGAGGCTGGTGCAGAGCCTGGGCCTAAAATACATCATTGCAGTGTTCAGCATCAGGACCTGAGCAAATATTGAAACTAGAAACAAGTCCCAGCAAATGCACAAAGGGATGCTCGAGTTGGCCTGGGCCAAAGGTCAGGGAAACAAATTTAAAGGAAGAAACATCCCACAAAGACAAAAATCATTTTAATGACTTCACTTCCTTGCAAATCTGATGCCTGTAAAACAAAAAATCAGGTTTTTTTCCCCTCCTGCTTCCCTGTGTATTTTATTGTATGACTGAAAATATCTATATTGAAATTCTTGTTGCCTTTGAACAGTGGCTCCTTTTCTTGTTTTCCTCGTGGATACATAAGCAGCTGCCTTTACCCCAGCACCATTCCATGGACTGCAGCAACATGACTAACACGCAGTGATAGGCACGTGCTTAATTAGCAAGGAGAGAAGAGACCTTAACCAGTCCCCCAACCTGGGAACGCTGGTTTAGCTTAACTACAAATTTGATTTGTCTTTTGGGAACCTTGGTCTCACTTCCATGATTGAGGGCAAACCAGACTGGAGTAATGGACAGATAATGCACTTAACTCCATTTTTTAAAGCAGCATTTTATTGATTTAGCTGAAAATCTCAACTCTGTGGATTTGCACTCTTTACTGCCAGCCAATAACTGTGCTAAAAGAAAAAAGGGGGGACACAACACCAACATCTCGCTCTGAAATTTTAACCCTTTCCATTTTTTCCCCTTCATAAGCCTCCTTTGTCTCAGAAGATGGTACAGAACAAAGGCAGACTCATTTCTTTGGCAGAGCAATGGGAAACACAGAGAGAGACGAAAGACGAACCAGGGACAGCCCAATTTGTGTCACAGCTCACTACATTAGAGCATGTCTGAGCCCTGGATTTTCTCTCTGTTCATGCCAGCACTCCTTTGATGATTACTTTATCTGAAGAAGATAAGACATTATGAATTTGATTATGGCATGGCTCCATGTGCTTTGACAGGGCCTCGAGCGCTGTGGTGAATTGCTGTCTGAGCACTCCCATTATTGTTACATGGCATGGCTGCAGTGAAGGACTGAGCTGGAATAAATAGAGAATTTAAGAAAATGATAACAGTCACTCAGCCTTTAAAGAAATTACGCCTTTAAAGTTACAGTGTCTTCTCATTACTTTCAATGTCATTCAGTTAAACATTAATAATTGCTGGCCTGTGCATAACCTGCGAGCTCAAAGCACTCCCAGAGCCCAGGCAGCTCTACAATGTTGAAATGTCATTTTTGACCATCTTTGTAGAATTTAATCAGTGCTGAAACTGTACAGGACTGACAAGGAGAACTGTTGACAGCAGTTGCTTTGAGACTGATCATATAATTTTCAATCTGAATTTTATGACTGCAGTATTTTAAGCAGAACAGTACAGTAACTGTGATTTTAACAAGAGGAGCATTTTACTGGGGTTTAGCCCTGTGCACTAGTCTGGAATTCCACACACTTAATACTCTCTTAGTTTAAAGACCTCAGTCTTGGTACAAAGAAAACTAATGTACACTGCAGTTCAGAGCAGGTCATCTGAAGAGCAAGCAAATGCATCAGTTCATTGTCACTGCAAGTTCAGAAAACCTATTATTATTATTATTGTTGTTGTTGTTATCCCTTTAAAATACAGAATTCTGAGGTGGGACCATTAAACATCCTTCTGACTCCTTAGGGACACCAGAAACGCAAACAGGAGAAGGTTTGGGGAAAACCTTACAGGATGAATGGAAGACATCCCATGGAAAGAAAAGGGAAAACTCTGTGGACACAGTTGGTTGATTTTGTCTCTCAGTTTGCAGTAGTTCAGCTGGATGGAGGATGGGTTTGAGCCACCAGAAAGCTGAGTTTTACATCTGAAGAAAGAGAAGCTTCCACTGGACCAAGAGGGATGTAGCAGGAGCAGAAAGGGGTGAGGGCAGAGAAGAAAATTTAAGAGTAAAATTACTGTGTTTTTTAAAATTTATCTTCAGTAATGCAGTTACTGCCTGATCCTCCTTCAGCCAACCATGATCAGTGGCAGGAATCAAGATTAGGTCTGACCAAAGTTAGGGAACACATCTGAGAGAGCAGAAACTGCAACTTCACCACTGCAAAAAAGAAACTTGGATCCATAAGGACCAAAAGTCCATGGAATGATGCAGGAAAAGAGTGGTTGTCTCCTCCTGTATCATAAGATACGTCTAAAAAGGTGGAAAACCCAATGCCTAAATCTTTTTTTAGCTGGCAAATAATGCTCTTAATTTGCTTGATTAAAGACCAAGTGGAAACCTCTGAAGGTGTCTTGGAAGGTGATCAAACATAGCACTAAAAATATTTTATTAGATATTATATATACACACACATGTACATACACATATATATACATATGTATATATGTGTGTATGTGTATATATATATTAGAAAATTTATTAGATATTAGAAAAACTGTTTTCCCTGTTAGGGTGGTCAGGCATTGGAAGGGGCTGCCCAGGTTGGTGGGGGAGTCTCCACCCCGGAGGTGTTTAGGAGGCCCCTGGCTCTGGCACTGGGGATGTGGTTCAGGGGTTACAGTGGCAGTGCTGGGTTGGCAGCTGGATTGGATGATCCTAAAGGTCTCTTCCAGCCCTGATGATTCCATGATTCTGCATCTCAGCTGGACTGGCTCTCCCAGCCCAGCTATTTGGGAAGCAAGGTTGGAGCCCCTGGAGTGAGTCCCGGGTGCTGCAGCAGCCCCAGCAGAGTCCAGCTGGGCACAGCCTCCCTCCCAGAGGAGTTCCTGACCCTGCAGGTTCCCTGGCACTGCCCCTGTGCCTCAGGGTCACCCAGCTCTGCCCACAGAGCCGGGTCAGGCTTGTTTCCTCCTCAGCTGACACAGGGTGAGCTGAGCCAAAGCAAAGAGGGGCCCCTGCTTTGATGTGCCTCACCAGAATCCAAGAGAAGTGTAGGGAGAGTCTTTTAATAATTAAGAGTTATGGATTTGAAAGCAGAGCTCCCAGCACTGCCAAGCTCCACCAAAGTCCTTGAAAAGAACTCTGTCAAAATGCGTTTCTAAGAAGAAATTATGTTATAAATTAGTTTTATGGAATGTTCCAATGCTAAATGAATATTTAGGTTGCAGTTCATGAAAACCTCCCTCTTCTGAAAAAATGTTTTCATTTTTCAGATTTCTCTTTGTCAGCATTTCTAACAGTAAAAATGACAAACTTTCATGGGTAGGTGCCAATGGAGACAGCTGTATTTTATTATTGAATACTTCTGGTGCTTAGTTTGGCACCAGGCCTGTTTATATTGCTAGTAAGATTTCATGCAAGCCTTTGCAAGGTCTTGTGTTTAAACTTAAATGTCTGATATGGTTTGTAATTGATTCCACCCCCTTCCCTCCCTCCTCCTTCTCCGTCCGCTGTGTGGGGAACACAAACCTTCCAGTGCTGCAGATTCAAAGATAAAAATTCCATAGCAAGGTCCTAGAAACCTCTGGTTCTATTATGATTCTCTTCAGCTGCTAGGAGAATGCATTAATCCCTGCTGTTCCTGCTCTTGGATTCCTTTTTTTTTTTTTTGGTGTGTTTGGATTAATTGACTTTGCTCAGGGTTAGATCAAACCAGCCCATCTTGGAGCAAAAATCTACCTATTGGCTGTACCTCCCAGTCCTTCCCTTCCCTGTTTGTCTGTGCCCTGCCCTGGGCACACAGGGCACTTTCCTGAGTGCTGGGATGGGAGTCAATGAGTATCAAAAAGCAGCTTCACAACAATACCCCTTAAACAGGAAGGTGGTTTTGGTTTGGTGCCTTTCTGCAAAACACTCAATGGCTGAACTTTGCTTCTGTCAGGGCTCAAATTACATGAACGTGAAGTCACTGAGAGCAGAGGATTTGTTTCATAGGTGTGAACTTCAGAAGGCAGCAAAGAGTTTTTTCAAACCCCTCCACTGGAGCTCCATAATGATAAACAAGACAGGTTCATCTGCCTTGGTCTGGTCTGTAAAGAGCCAAATATAACTCAAGAATAAAATACCCATTGGCCGATTTAGCACGTAATGAGCTACTCCTGATGGAAATCAGCGAACTACACTTGGCCTTGAGGATCACTTGTCATTGCCAAGACCTCTGTGATGGCCAGGCTGGTCACACCTCTTCCATCACTGCCATGTCTTGCAGCAGATCCTGCTGGGCCTGAGATGCTGTTTTTGGTGTTTGCCAGAGCAGTCAGAACTCCAAGCCCTGTGTCTCTGGCTGGGTCTGGGGTTACTGCAATGCGAGCTCTGAGTGTGGCTCTGCCTCACAGCACTCTCATCTTGGTTCCACCACAGCTTCACAACACTGAAAATCCAGCTTTCTTTTGCATTGCTCTGTACAAGAACTGCCTCCACGCCTTCAGAGCTCATTCTCCATGTGCTGCTGGTAAATGTTACGCAGAGAGATCGAGTGGGTTATTCACAATCCACTCAGGTTCCCATGTCACTCTGTATTCTGTGCTGGGCCCCTGTTAGAACTGCAAACATACTCCCTTACCTCATTACTCTGAGTTTTGTTCCAGTGCACTGCATGTGCAGCTTATCTCACCACAACAAATTCCTCTATAGCCATAGCTGGAATGACAATGTGTTTCTGTAGAGGAAGAAAAGCTACACGGGGCTTTAAAAGTCAACATTTCTCTCCCACCCACCATAAAAAAAAAGTGTCTAGAAACTTCCTGTGGGCATAAAACCATGAAGATATTTGCACAGGGTATGATTGTCCTTTGAGGGAAATGAAAGAATGTTCTGTAGATTTCCGTGTGGAAAGAAGGCTATAATTGCATGTTATGCAGATATCACTCATGACAGAATTACAACAAATATCATGAGCCAGGAACTCAGACGAGGAGCTGTCGCGTTTTATTAATCCCTCTCTCTTGGGGTGAACAAAAGATGGTGCATCAGTAAATTGGCACCAGAGTCTAATTAGTTCTCTCATTCAGCGTACTAAGTAGGAAGAGATGGCAGAAGAAGTAGATAATATTCAGCAAGAAGAGGGGCAGGCAGGCAGATCTGGATTAACAGAAATTGCAGACCCAAAGATCTCTAGAGAGTGCAAAACACAAGCTAAAATTCTTATCCAGCTTAATCACAGTAGAATGCAAACCAGAATTCTCATAACTCCTTTTGCTGCAATGGATATGAAGCCAAACGAACTCAGGTTTCCCCTAACTCTTTGTTTCACCTTCTGCTATGCAGGAAGGGGGGGAAGTGGGGCTCAGGCAATAACTTATCCTGAAACATTTTTGGAGCTAAAGGTCAGGTGGAGTTCCAGGAGAAGTGAGTTCCAGAGGAATGTAACTCTGAGTAAGAATTCCCATGTCCAGCTCCCACTCCCATCCTGATGGGGATGATTAGCTGAAGTTTCCTGATGGATGTAGGTGTATGTAACAAGGCAGGGAGAGGGAAGTGATGGATTAGGTCATTTAGCCCAGTTTAGCAGCGCTGTGTGGATAGTTGAGCCCTGCAGATTTGACTCAGAACTCTCGGGCAGCATGAGGCAAATAACCCAAGCTAATGAAGTTCTCTTCCAGCTGGAAGGAGCTTCTCTGCAATTCAGCATTTGTCAAAGGTGCTGGACAGGATTCAGAATTCTCTGCTGGCACGAAAGCTTCACTACAGGTCTGCCTAGAAGCTGATAAGCTCCTTGATTTTAACATCTGAGGAGAAGAAAAACATGTCAATTCTTGACTAGGGGCAGATTAAACAACCATTTTGCTGGGCTGGGATAACATTTCAGACTCCTGGGCTGGAGGTGCATCCAGCAGGACCTCGACATGATGCACACTTTGACAAGAGCCAGGTTTATTGATTGAACACTAGTCAGGTAAATGGAACCTGCTAAGAATTGACTCTGGTAAAGAGAGCTTGTTCCAGTGTTACAATCAATCCGATTTTATTATAATAACAATCTGCATTAGACTTACATCCCATTGAACAATCAGTACAGTAACACGGCTTCAGGAGCACAAGGAAAAAAACTCTCTTGGACTTGCTTTGGGATTTTAGCAGTTTGAAAATATTCCCAAATCATTCATTTTCATTCAATTATTTATCACTGATTTATACAATTGCCCACCAAAGTGATTCCTTACAACTTTAATTTGGGCACACATGACAGCACTTTTCACCTTTCCTGCTCTCTTCCTCACCGCCTTCTCTTGCTTCCAAGAGATTTACTGCTCCACTGACACGGGTTTCAGACTGCACAGCTCTCAGCATGGAAGCTGGGAGGGCTCTTAATTCATTTGGCAAAGGCCATTAAGATTTTGTGAGTGCTGTAGAAGCTCCTTCCCGAGGGAGGTGTTGGAGGAGCGGCGGCTCCACGGACAAACGGCCGTGCTCGGGGCTGGTGGCACTGGAGGGTCCCGCCTTGGCTGAGCTGGGGGAAGGCTCTTCAAAGCACATGCCAGGCTGGTTTGGCTTTGGACTCTGCCACACACTCTGTGTGTGACCCTGAGCAGCCTCTGAGGGTCACTGAGACGGAGAGCAGGTGGCACAGCTCACAATTCCAGCTGCCAGGGGCCTCCTCAGGCACGGATATGATGGGCACAGTCCACTGATCCACTCCCTAAACCAACCCCAAAGGCTGACCCAGCTCTGATGCTGGATGGGAATCTGCTCCAACAGAAAAGCTCTGACCTGAATGCAAACTCTAGGGTTAGTTCAGCAACAACTCTCCATCCTGGGTCTGGGTCTAAGAGACAACCAAAAGTCATCCCAGCTGCAGGAATTTCCAACCTTTACTGCAGGAATGTCCCAACCAAGGCACCTTTACTTACACCACTGGACAGGTATGGGTGGTGGGTTCAGCTTTTACTCAAACCAGTTGATTTTGAAACCTTTACAATTCCTATGCAGCATTCCTAAAGCTTCTGTGCATCCATCAGTGGAAATTCCTGATGACATTTTGCTTCGAATTGTACAAAACAGTTAAGGTTCCTGAGAAACAAGACGGTGTTTTCTCCTCAGCTCCCTTCTCAGTTTGATCTACCTGGATACCTTGAACACTGCAGTGTTCCTTGCATGCTGAAAGAGCTCTGCAGTTTAACTTGTTTGATGGCTAAATTAAGCCCAGCAAAACATTCCTTGGTTTATAAAACTGTATTAATTAAGAAAGAGCTTGATTTATTTTCTATCAGTACGTTCAAAATGACAGATTTGAAGGGAAAGTTTCATCAGATTTTGGTCCTGACTAGACACTGAAAACTGGTGGCTGAACTAATAATGGAACCCTCACATTGCCCACATGAATGTCCAGAGCACAGACACCAGTACAGAAAGGAATCAGGAGAGTTTTAATTACATTCAGTAGCCTTGGATCACCAGTGCTTTGGGTGCTGAAATATTTTCAGGCCCTGGTGACAAATGTGGAGTATTTAAGGTGTGCAAAACCTTCTTCCATAACTTACAGGAGAAACAAGCGTTTACTGCAGCTTTATAAAAAATTGGTGATGCCCCATCCATGTCTGAAAATCTTCCTGAATAAAGATTGTACTTTGAAGGATCTCTGAGTTTCCTGCTCACAAACACAAAGATCCTCTCTGTGCAAAGTTAAGTGTTTCCAAGAGATGTTCAGCACCAGTGAGGCTGCCTACAGTGCACAGAGAAATTTAAATACTCCAAAGCCTTGTGCAAGTGAGAGAGAAACTGCAGTCACCCTCCCTCTCCCACCAAAGCAGGAGAAACAGTCTCCTCCAGATTTGGATGAATTTTTGTTCTAAAGACATCAGTGTGTTAAACATCAGAAAAGAATCAGTGACTGTCTCATGGAAAGTTCACCAGGCAGAATCCTTGGTTAAATACATGATGTGGTTTCTACCTCCTGACAGAAGAGAACATCACATTTCATTTTGGAGAGTCCTGCCATTGAAATGGCAATTCCTTTGGCAGTGAAGGACACACAGACCAGCGTGCTCTGAGCCTTTGTGACTGAGGAAGGCACTGCCAGCACTCCAAAGCAAAGCCCGTGACCCAAAAGAAAATTCGGTTTCTCACCATTTCCAGTTTTTTGGACTCTGCAAACACAAATATTCCCTGCAGGAAAGAAGTGCATGAAAGAAAGATACTGTGGGTGTTGGAGTTGCCTCCCACCACCCACCACACTGACTCTCAAACACAGAACTGCATCAAAGCCATCCCTGCACATTCCCTGTATGCAGTGGTGGTGGCCCAAGTGTCCATTCCTCTTCCATGGCAATTCTGTTTGAAATTAGAGCCACTTGATGTTAATTTTCAGCCCTGTGTTTTTCTATGTTTTATAGAAGTTGCAGCATGAATATTCCTCTTGGGGTGAATCCATGTCAGCATATGCCAAGAAAAAGATTATTTTGCAGGAGATAGTTATTTTTTCTCTTTTTTTCCCTGCCTCATGTAGAGTCATTAATTCTGTGGGAGATTCTAATATTAAGTGTACATGCATGTGGTAGGTGGGTGGCTAAGACAGTTACTGATTATTATATGGACATATCTGCCAGAGCTCATCCCAATGCAATTAGAAATCCATGGCAATGGATATTGGAGTATGCACAAGGCTTAGTAGCAGCCTTTGGAATAGCACAGCAGAACAGACATCCATGGAGAAGGATATCTGCTCCCAGAGGGCAGAGTGTGGTACAGCAATGTCGTGGACTTTGGTTGCTCTTCATAACACACCTGTACTGCTCATTTATTTACACAGAACTGCTGCAAAACTTTGTAGGGGTTTGGATTTGTCACTCCCAATCTTCTCCTTGAGGAATGGTCTAAAACCATAATGGGGAAAATTATCTATGGCAGCTCCTCTCTGATTTGATTCAAGAGAAATGCACTTAGAAGAAAGGGCTTCAGTGCCCTGCACATCTCTGGGCTGGAGATGGTTTTCTGACATTACAGGTCGAGGCTACACCTGCTCAGAAGATCCCTATTTTGTTCCAAGTTTCCAAGCCTGTGCATCTCCTTCCCTGTTGGGAATTATTCCTTAAATGCCATTCTGCAACAGGGCAATTAAGAGCCATCAACAAGCTCAGGAAGGAATTGGTTTGCCCTTCCAACACTACACCAGTTTATGTTCCCACCTGCACTTTAAACTGGTACCAATTTCAAACCCCGAGGGGCAAACATATCCAGGGAAGAGCTGTGGGAATGCTGGATACCCTTGGACAGCAGCTTGGATTGCAGCAGCTCTGGAATCTCTCCATTGGAGGGCAAAAACGAGTCTAAGTTGCCTGTTCTTAAAGAAGTTGCAGAGTTCTTTATGGAACGGATCCTTTTAGAGAAATTTCTCTTATTTTCTGCACAAATCCTCAGAGTTGCTAAATCCTTCTGAGAACCACTAATGAACTCCAATATCTGCTCCTTTTGGCAGATGTTCAGGGTTCTGAGCATCTCCCAAGGATTTTACCTTGAATCTCATTAGAGTGGAGCATCTAATTGAAGCAAACCCAAATTAATTTGCTGTGCTGCAGTCTGTGCAGCTGCGACCTCATGAGAGAGGGTCACACCTCCCCAGGAAGAGCTGGGAATGCAGCACTGGGACATCCTCAGGACACACCCCACGGACAGGCAGGGGCACAAAGAGCAAGATTTGAAATTGCTTAAATTATTAATAACTATCCAAGTACAGGCAGTGACCATGAACCTCATAGTGGACATTCCAATGAACTTGGGATTGGAATCAGAAGGACAGAACTGGATACAGTGAGATTTGTACTGGATAAAGTCTGGCAACCATGACACTGAATTCCATAATATCCAGCAGTGGAGAACCTCTGGAAATACAGGTGAACCTCTTTAGTCACAAGTTTAAAGTGGGGCACCTGCTCTGCTAAATCTGCTTTTTAAAACTTCAACATTCATATTTTAAACCAGTAAATTCTACTTGTCTCTGTCCCGTGTAAAGTGGGCACAATTATCCACCACAAAACATCCAGCTCTGGATGGAAAACAGCTTTTCCACACTGTTTTTTGGGAAAACCTGTCCTGTGGATTCCTATTTAAAAACAAACAGGGAAATGAAAGTGGCAAATGTTTGTATTTCCCACGATATAATGAAGAAGGAAAAACTGTATTTTTACAGCAAATATAGATATATATTACAGCTTCCCTAAAGAAATGTAAGTTGTCTCGCAAAAAGAAAAGTATGAGTAGCTCCTGTGTCTGTAAAACCCACTGAAATCCATGGAGACAGAGCCCCTTCCTGACAGGCTCCTTCCCACTCTGTGTCACGTAGAAGGCCCTGAGCAGAGCAGGGCCAGGAGTATCTATCAGAAAATAACAAATGGCTCCATGTGCAATTTTAATTAATGATCTGGTGACCTGACGATGTAGATTTCAGGGAGCACCAGCTGGTAAAACTCTGTACAACAAACTGAGGCCAAGCAACTGGAAAATCACTGACAGCACAGTGTCCCTGCTGCAGAAATCCATGTGTTAAAAATGAAGCACAAAGGCAAGGGTTTAAATAAAAAGTATGATATGAACATCTTTATAATCAGTATTTCTCTAGTAGGAAATATTGTTTTATTGCTATACTAAGGTTGGTTGCATTAGTAACAGTGCAAGAAGCCTCTTCAGAGCAGTTCAAAACAATAATGAGAAGAAAAGTGAGCCTGAAAGGGCAATGTTAGTGCTGTGCCAACACCAATATCAGAGCCATAGGATCAATTAGGTTGGAAAAGGCCCTTCAAATGATCAAGTCCAATATTCCCCCAGCACTGCCCCATGTCCCCAAGTGCCACATCCACGTGGCTTTTACATCCCTCCAGGGCTGGGGATTCACTGCTGCCCTCTCACAGTTTCCTAGGCTTTCATTTTTGCACTCACACACTCTGATTTCTGAGTGGATCAATTTTAAACATGAGTGCAATGTATTAAACTGAAAAGTGGAGTTTAAATTATTAAAATGACTTCTATTAGCCCTGAGCACCCTGACTCCATTTAAGCCAGTGAATTAAGCACGTGCTTAAGCACATTTCTGTTGAGTTAAGCTGTTCAGCAAATGCCTTCCCTGAAGCCAAAAGCATGGAAGAATATGCAAATTTGGGGATAGACTGAATTTCATGGTTTTAATAGAGGTGCAACGTTGATTTTGGGATTAATCTCAGACCCAGGATTCCACTTGGGGTAAACAAACAAGCACCTGCACGGCTTTGGTTTGGGTTTGCCCTTATCACAGTGTAAAAATGCAGCAAGAAAAGAAAAAAATTAATTTTAAATCCTTTCTAGGTATTGATGGATTAATGAGGTGCTACCAGAGGCAAACAGACCCCAAAGCAGCGGAGAAGGGAAACCCCAGAAGCCCCAGATCATTCCATCCTCTGTCAGTGCATAACAAACACTGTGGTTCCAGCCCACCATTCACCAGATTCAATATTAGGTCATTTAAGAATCCCTGTGTGACACAAATAGAGAAACAAGTTAGCAGCACAAATGTAATGATTAATTTTACATGGAGCAGAGAGATCTGCCTGTTCAACTCCTTGGAAGCCCCTTGAATGCAGATTTTTTTATTTTGATTATTTTTCTTTTCAGTCTACAATGAATACAGTGTTCCTGATGACTGGAAATGGGGTTGTCAAGGGGAGAGAATGTCACCGATGAGGAGGTGTCACTGCCAATGGGCATTAAACCAGCAGCAACAGAACCCTGAAAATATAATTTAAATTAGTAGCTCCTTCTGTATCAGTGCAGGGCAATAGATAAAAACAAACAGAAAAGGATGGAGTTAAAATGTCCTTTACAGCAGCAGAAGGACTGCTCTAGTCCCACCCAGCATCTGGGACAAATGCTGCCTGCTGTACACTCTGCACAAGAAAGGATAGAAAAAGTCCCAAACAAAAAAACATTATAGAATTTTAATATATTTTTCTAATGGATATTGATAGTTTCCTGCCCTCTGCTTTCTCTTCCCTGCCTCAACTAGATCTTCTTGTTCCCAGCAGTCAGACAACTGGTTCAGTCCCAGGTTTGAGTCCAGAGCAGGGATGCTGGATGGTCACTGCATTCCCTGTTCCCAAACACAGAGTCATAGATTCAATCGGGTTGGAAAAGACCTCTGAGATCATCAAGTCCAACCCTTGGGCCAACTCCAGTCCCTTTACCAGATCATGGCACTCAGTGCCACGGCCAAGCTCAGTTTAAAAACCTCCAGGGATGGGGAATCCACCCCCTCTCTGGGCAGCCCATTCCAATGCCTGAGCACTCTCTCTGCAAAGAAGTTTTTTCTGCTCTCCAACTTCAATTTCCCCTGGCAGAGCTTGAGCCCCCCGTGCCCCCTTGTCCTATTGCTGAGTGCCTGGGAGAAGAGACCAACCCCCACCTGGCCAGAACTTCCCTTCAGGAACCCCTGGAATTCAGGGATTCAGAACAACAGGCCCTTCCTGCGCCTCCTGTGCCAAGGGAGCTGATGGAGATGGATCCTGGAGCTTGGACCACAGGCCTGGAGCTCCCAAAAATGACACAGGTCACTGTGTGGCTGTCCTGAAGGGCAGAAGGAAGGGGAGCTTTGCAGACCATGGCAATTCTTCACACTCCTAAAAGCCTCTCAATATGGAAGACTTGTAACAATTAAACAATACAATCATGCAATTATGAACACTAATTTCTAATACTACTATCTCTTGTGGGTAGATATCACTCTCAACAGCATAAGGTCCATGAATATTCCTTCTCTCTGATCTAACATTCTGCCTGTTCTCTCCTGAATTTCTTTTTCCTGAGATCATACCAGACACTTATCCATTCAATTTTATCATATTTAGGAAGGTGAAGTCCCTGATTCCAGCTCAAATCTGAGCTTGCTTTTCCAGGGGAGTCCCACACTCCCAGAAACAGGCTTGCTTTAATTTATAATCTTTGCCCTGTGTTATAAAATAAATGCCAGGATGGTGGAGAGCTGCTTTTCCAGGTCAAAGCACCGTAGAAGAGTCAGGGACAGGCTGGAGGGGGAAATGCCTGTTCAATCAAGAAAGTTCACTAATTATTTCTAAAACGCCTTAATTGCTTCAGCACAATCTACAGGCATCCCTTTCATGCCTCAGACAGGACAAATAATTCAGTCTAATATTTCAGAATTAGCAACTTGCTGAAGTAACCAGACTATAATCTTCCTAGTCATGGGTTAGAATTTTTGAGGTCTCATCAGCACACCACAGCTTCTTTCTTTAAGTGTTTTGTGTAACTGCAGGCTTATCTTCAAAGAGCAGATGTATGAACCATCATTTTTGATTAAAGCCATCCAGTCAGAATAAAAAAAAAATAAAAATCATCTGTTCACTGCAGTCAGAATCATCTCTTTTAAATACATTTACATATTCCCTTAGCTGCCCAGCTATTTTTTCCCCCACTTTGCCTTCTTTTTGCGGCTTGGAATCTTGCCACACTGAGAGTTTGCACTAACTAGTCAGGGTCCTAATTAGCAGGAATGGGATGTCAGCAGGGTACCAGCCAGCACAGGAGGGGCTGGGCTTCACTGGGAAGATGTGGCAGGATCAGACTCCTTGCATCCCATGCAGGGAACAGCAGGAGGTGAATTGCAGAGCAAGCTGGGCAGGAAAATTTGGGTAGCTGGAAATGTGTGAGGTGACAAAAGGCACCAATTCACATGTTAAGCCATAGACAAAATGAAGGGGGGTTGTCATCAATAAGGCAAATGAATTCAAAGTTTAATATCTGAGTGGAACACACTGAAAAATAACCTGCAGTTCTGTGTCTCAGACAGAATGAGACCCACACTGATAAGGAGGGAGCTGGTTTGGCAGCGAATTAACCAGCAACAAATGGCCAGGACAGAGCTGGATCTCACATCACACCTCTTCCAGCCCAGCTCCTACTCAATCCTGCCCCAGGACTCCACCACATGGAAACCACAGCTCAGGGAAAGAGGGACGGAAGGTTGATATCCCCGGATTTGGGTGACTGTGGAAGAGAACTGTGTGTCAGAGTCATTAATCGCAAGAAATTGCCACAGCAAAATGTCTCTCACCACGTTTCAAAGGTGTTTCTAACCTCAGACCCACTGGGGCTTTCTTGCTTGTTTTGTGCAATCCCATTTTTTAGGATATTGGAGGAACTGGGAAGTAGGACATGGGAATTCTACAGTGTCAACCCCATGGCTCCTCAGGCATCTGAACAAAACAAACTGCCTGTTCCCATTCTCCTTCCTTCACCAGGACACTTGGGAGAGATGGGATTTGTGGAGTGTCCTATGCAAGGGGTGGCTCAACTGGATTCTTATCCCATTATTATTATTATTATTATTATTCAATGTACAGAGACCTCAACTGCTCAGTGAGAGTCACTGATCCATGGAGAGAACAATCCCCACAGGAGTCCCTCAGTAAATCAAGATAATTTAGGTCTGAAGAGATTCTCCTCAAAGCAGAACTAACTTCAAATGGAAATATGGAGTCACTCTTTCCCAGAGTGTGCAATGGGGGACACTCCTGCTCCCTCAGCATGACATTTTGGGATATTTCCACAGGACTTGGAACATGGTCTGTCTCACTGAGATGGGGCTGTGCCCGACGAGAGTCAGAGATGACTCTCCTGAAATGTGAAGAAGGGCCAGAAGAGAACTGATATAAATGAGGCACAAAAAACACATCAGAATGGGAAGGAGTTTGAGATCCAGACCATAGAGAGTCATGGCCAGGAAAAAAACAGGAGAGAATAAAAACATGTACAAAGAACAGAGGAATGGTTCTCCACTCCTGATAAACCTTTGCAGTCACTGCCAGCCTGGTGATTCCTGCAGCCCACACCTCCCAGTGCACAGAGACAAACAGCAGGGAAAATACACAAAGGAAAGAAAATGAAGAGAAAGTTATTTCCCCTTCCTGGGCACAAACTTGGCACTGCAGAGCTCTGGGTGTTTCTGACTGTCCCTCTCTAACAACAGCAGATGCAATCAGGAAGGTAAGGACTGCCCAAACCTGGTGGTTTGTGAGGGTAGGTTGATCTAAGAAATGATTCTTCTCACCTTTGAAATTTATATCCATTGCAGGTCTGATTCTTTCCACCAGAATAGCAAGGAGGATTTCAGTTCTGCAGTGGACAGGGGATCCTCTGGAGAGAAGATGTAATTTTAGGTACAGAATTAACTGGAATGGACAATGC
This sequence comes from Sakesphorus luctuosus, assembly GCA_013396695.1. Taxonomy (NCBI): domain Eukaryota; kingdom Metazoa; phylum Chordata; class Aves; order Passeriformes; family Thamnophilidae; genus Sakesphorus; species Sakesphorus luctuosus. Next base: position 484,131 of record VWZD01005106.1, on the reverse strand, counting down.
CAGGGGCAGGAGCATTTTTCCTGTCTTTTAATGCATATATAAATACACAGGTAGGTAGGTAGGTAGGTAGATAGATAGATAGATAGATATTAAAACTTGCTTGGTTATAACTAGCTTTCCAATTTCAAGCCTCTTCTGTCACCAGAATTTGTTTTATTTCTATTTTCTGCTGATCTGCCCTCCTCACATCTGCTTAGCACATCCTGCCCTGCTCCTGCAGGGAGCTCAGGAGGCGTCCTGTGGTTGGTGTTTAAGGACAGAAGTGGCACAGAAATGCCCCAGCATTTCACCAAGGGCTTCCTGCAGCATTTCTACTTCAGCTGTGCTTTCAGGAGAGCATCTGGTCCTGCAGAAACAGCCCTGAGAGAGAGGTTGTGTCAGTGCTTAATTGCCTTCAGAGAACATGAGGAGATGCTGATTTTCACAGTTGGTCACAGGCAGTTAAAGGGCTGTTTTTTCAATAGTTTAAGGGGAAGATATTTGTCAAAATACCCAGACTCAGTGGAAAACTGAGCAGTTTTTCCCACTGGTCAGACTGATGGCTTTGGTGCAATTTGCTCATACACACTGTCAGAGGGAAATATAATCCTTGGAATTACAAGTATGGGCCTTTGAAGTTACAAATGTGGTGCTGTCAGTGACTTTCTAGAGGAATGTTGAGCTTTGCCCACCAATGAAACATGAGTTGTGATAATGGGTGGTAATGATAATCCTTAATATTCCAACTATATATCCATTATTAAAATCTTATCTAAGCACTGGAAGGCCTAAAAGGTGTCAGACTGCAGGGCTGAGCCTTTAATCTGTGCTGAGATCTGTTTTTACTGTAGATACAAGAGGAAAGGAAGAGAAGACAGGATTCTGCTGATAATAAACTGTAAAAATAGAGATGTTTTTTTCCTTTCCTTTTTGAAAAGTTTCAGGGTTGCTTTAAATTCTCTCGCTTTCATTTTTCACTTTTTTTGCTCTTTAACTTCAGAGTTTATGAAGTGACAGAGGTGAGAGTGGCACTGAAAAGAGAAAGGAACTACAAAAGTACCTTCTACTCACTCCTCCTTTGTTTTTAGGGACAAAAATCAGTGAGAGGACAGAAGCAAAACTGCAAACAGAAAAAACCCCAAAACCTTGAGATTTCTGAAAATGAATAAAAACCTCAAAAATGAAAGAATTCGAGACAACTTTGCAGTTTTGAATATAAAAAGTGCCCCAACTGCTATTTCATCTTTGCAGGCAGGACTGTCCTGGGCTGGAGAACTCCAGGAGGGAGATGTCACGGTTAGACTGAGAGCAGAGGGTGGGGATTCACCCAAGTGGGGCAGAACTATGAGTGGAACATATTCCTGAACACTTGAAAGCCACAGGGTTTTAATCAAAAATTCCAAATGACATTAAAGACAAGATTTATCTACCTGAAGCACAGAAAGGAATTATTTGCCCCAGTTGTGCTGGGCTTGCTTTGTCACTTCTCTGTGCTGTTGTGCTGGCAGGATATTGTTATCCCCAAACCCAAAATCCTGGATGGGGAGGCTGGTGATGACACACTGCTCTGTCCCTGCTGTATTCATACTTGGTGCCAACCACAATGGGCTGCAAAATAACAACACAGGTGCCTAAAAAGAACAGATTCTGTGCACTCTTTGTTACTTTCCTCCTCGTGAGTGTGGAACAGTGGAAAAGGAGTGGATTGCAATGATTTCTCTAGTTAAACATGAATATTCTGATCAATTCAGAGCTCCCAGGCAGCTGTCTTTATCTGCCCAGTGGAATGCAGCTCACAGCACTGAACAATCCCAGCCACCCTCCCTGTTTCCAGAGCACTTTGGAGGAGGTTGGATACTCTTATGCTAAAATCTCGTGTGACTTTCTTCATGGAAAAGTTAGTCTGGAGCACGGGAAACGTGTCTTTGGCAGGGTGGGATAATCCCAGGAATGACACAGAGGAAAACAGACAAACCAAGCAGGGAGAGGCTGCAATTTGCACCCTCCTGAGCTGGGGATTAGAGAAGATCCCTGGGCCAGCAGCAATGCCACAGCAATGCTGCCCATGAAGGGCCAGTTGGGGCCTGCAGGGAATGGAGCTGCTCAGAGCAGTGGGACATTGGCCTCAGAGCTAAAGGTAAGGCCTTGACCACAAGGTGGGCAAGAAGAATTTGCTATGGATTAGCAGCTCCACCATAAACTGCCTGTCTTGGAAGAATTCCTCGGTGATGACTTTTTTCTTTCAGGACAAAGAAATCCTTGGGCTCTGCTCTGGGAGGGCACAACGGGGTAAGAGCAGAGGTGCTTTATTCTGGAAGAGGAAGGTGTTTGACACCCTGATGCAAATGAGAACAAGGTCAGTGAACATCTCAGAGGAAGTTTTGGTGTCTGTAGCCCTGATCTCCCCCAAGGGCTCTGTCTCCTGCCCCAGGGTGGGTGTAACTCCCCCCAGCATGGCTGTACCTCATCCTGCAGCATCACAGGCACTGTCACCTGCCCTGGTGTGACAGGGGCTGTGGGACAAGGTGACCAAGGTAGAGGCTGACTCTGGAAGTTGTTGTTCCCTTTACCCACTGCACAAAGCTGCTTTGCCCACAGGTTACATCCAGAATCATCTGTACATTTACCTCTGTACCTTCAGGACCTGGCTAATTAGCCCAACACAATGTCAGCACTTTAACTGCTCTCCAGCAGACTGAGAGTATTTATTATCCAGAGAACTCCTACCAGAAACCTTGGAATTTTTACAATACATTTTTGTCCATACTTTTTGGAGCAATAATAATGTAATACCACACTCCCTCCCCAAATAGCTGCAGGGTCCCTTTTAATGAATAGGAACAAACAAACTATCCAGCTAAGCCCAGAAACATGACCCCTATCAAAAGCAGAATCAAACAATGCCCTGAAACAATCTACATATACAAAGAACAAACTTTTCTTGTTCTTCCAAAGATTAACTCAGCAGGTATTTGGCATTCAAAAAATTCTATGGCAACAGAAATGATTCTGTGTTTGAAGAGGTTTTCTTTAGCATTATTGTTGCAATTATTTGGGCAAAGAAAAAAGTTTTAGCAAACAATTTTGAAATATTCATTTAGGTAATGTTCTGTACAGCCAGTAGCCTGTTCTTTAGGCAGAGCTTTTTTCAACTCCCCTGGCCATCCACTACCAGTTCCTGCTCAACATTTATTGCTCAGTCAACAACAGTGGCATTTTGCATTTCCCCACAGAACAGTATCTGGTGACCCCTGCACTGCACTGGGCATGAAACAAATCCTGGGCTCATGAAGGAAAGGACACAGTCAAATGCCAGTGCTGGGCCCAGGAGGAGACACGGGGGTGGTTCTTTACCCCACACTGAGCACCACTGTCTGTGATCCTCATATCAAGCCCAGGCAGGAGAATGACTCAGAAAACACTTCCACCCCTTTTTCACTGGTCCATTTGTTTCATGGGAGTGAAGTCTGGAAAGAAAAGCGAGCACCTGGAGACAAGGGGAGACAAGGGGTTCAAGTGATGCTGCCCCTCTCCCCCACCCTGCAGACTGCCAGGATCCCAGACTCAGGACTAGCACCAATCCAGCCACCAGCCTGACCAGGGCAACCCAAAGCAGTTGGGGGAAGGCAACTCTCTGTGCTCTGTGTCAGAAAAACACTCCCAGCAGAAGCCTGTGAAAGCAAAAAAATCTCTCTGGGCTGCACTCTAAGTCAGTAAAATTGGAATTATCTATTCAGACTGTCAGGGCCCTTTGGCAGGGATTGGCTGACATTAGGGTGTAGCACAGGGGCCCTGATCTCCTACAGAGGATATTGATGTCCCACCACAAATCAAGAAATGCCACCTGTGCATGACAGAATTATAGATCCCAGTGCTGCTTGTGGTGCCTGTGACCTTTAGGTTTATGTGCAGTGAGCTCTGTGTACTGGCTACTGCTCTGGGAGGAACTCAGCTCTGCTTCTGGTCACCTGCATTTGGAAGCTCTTGTTTAGAAGCATCAAACCCAGAGGAAACAGAGACCAACCCCTCCCAGCTCTGTGTCAGGAGACTAGAAGAGTACAAAGAAATCAGCACTGAACCTTGAAAGTATTACAGGCTGTGCAGGCTGTCAATGCTGGGGTCACCTCAGAGCTCCTGGAACAAAGAGTAACATTCCTTTAGTCAGTATTGTGGGAGGAGATGGGATGGCAATGAAAATATTAAATAACCTGCTCATCTCTCTCAGAGCTGGAGCTTCAAAGCAAGTATCTGGAATTTTCTGACTTTCTATTAATGGGAAATGCAGCCTCCATGACAGTGGTTTCCAGCAGAAGGATTTGATTTGGCTTTTTTTATTATGATTATTTTCACTAGGAAACCTGAAATGACATTGCTCATCCCAGCTCAGGTCCGAATGATCCCAGCACTTCCTCTGAGAGAACCTCCCTCTATCCATGGGCACGAGACAACTGCTCCCATTCCCTTCCCACTGCCATCTGTCAGAGACTCCTCTTGATTAGGCTGTTGGAAAGAACCACACCCGAGGCACGATCTTCCTCTGAAATCTGCAGGTGATGCATTTCCTGATGATCACTGCAGTGTTGCAGTGTTGCAGATCCATGTTGCTTTACACACAGATGCAAAGGCTGTTCTGGATGTTGAAAATATTCAGCATCTGCTTCAGTTCTGGAAGGATAAAGTCTTTTTTTTCCCCTTGGTTACCAGGGCATGCTACTAAACATATGTCTTTTTCTCATTAACATGGGGAGCTTTTGTGTTGGTTCCAGTGCCCAATTGTCCAGTGTGATTGGAACTGCCAAAAACAATAACCCAGGATATTTCATTTTCCACAATATTTTAGCTCGGGCTGACTTGGTGGAATCCCAGCAGTGAGCAATGATATATGAAGTGAAAAATGTTCACCCTCCCTCCCAAGCCTCTCTGCACAGAATTCCTGCTCCCAATCCACACCGAGGTCATGAGCTGTGCTGTCTGAGCTCCAAAGGAGATGCTCTCTGCCTGTTTCACAGGGGTTTGGTACCACATAGGAAGCAAATTGCCACCTCAGGAGAAGCTCTCCCCATTGCCAGTGTCACTCTCAGATCAGAACTTCCCACAAGATAATACCAAAAGTCTGGCTTGAGGCCCAGAGTTCAGGATAAATCTCCTTAAATTTGTGTTTGCTTAGTTCATGTTATGAGGAAATAGTTATGTATCAAGTCACAGCATATTCTGTAGAGCAGCCCTGAAAACAGCCTCAAATGCCACATTCCAGGGGAAGGAAATGGACTACAACCAAGTTGGTGTGGCAGCAGCAGTTTGTGGAGCAGGAAACAATGCAGTTCATGGGATCCACATGGAGTGATCCTTCCGAGAGCTGCTCATGTGGAAGGAATGCACAGCCATGGCAAGTCAGGTAGAGCTCAAAACAAACCATGACAAGGTGTCACCCATGGCTTTGACAGCTTCTCACCGCTCAGATGCCATCTCTGCATCCAGAGTTTGGGATACAATGGGATGTGAAGATGCATAGATATTTTCCCTTCTTTTGACTGACTGATTTGCAGACAGGCTCTGTGCCACAAATGGGAAAGGCAATTCTTCAAGCTTTCATGAGAACTTGCTTAAATTATTAGTTTCAGCAGTAAAACGTTGGCTATATTTGTGTTTACAGAAGAAAAAGTTTGGGAAAAAACTTTCCAATAATTATAGAGACTCTGAAAAGTTTTTCTCTTCCCCCCTCCCCCCCTGGCATGGCTCTACTTGCTAAATATGCTGTGGGTTTATTTTTTACTCTTAAAATCACACAAGAAGGTCACAAATTAAGCTGCTCTTCCCATATGAAATTAAGCAGAAGCAGATTAGTAGTTAAAGCACAGATTCTCATGGGGGTCTTCTCTAGATCTTAATGGATTCTTATTTTATTATTTGAAGTTTACTCAGTATCCAGTTTAGCTGAAAAGTAGTCACAGATCTCACAGTGTTTTCAAATTTGTCTGTACTTTTTTATTTCGCTTCTTTTAGGACACCACAATCCTGTTTATTCAAAGGTGACTGTGCTGAAAGCAATATCTGCAGATAACAAGAAATCCTGAAGACAGTCTCAGAAGGTAGAAAAATATGAGTTCCATAACCCTTCACCTCTATTCCTTTTTGGTCTCTGTCTATTGGTTTTGCAGATGAAAACAAAGGAAATTCTATTGTCTTGAGTTTGCCTGTGCAAAATAAATCAAATTTAATTCTTGGTTCCCTCCTCCTCTCAAAAGAACACACTAAATTCTGCAAGACTTTGGGGTTTGTTAACCCTTCCATGGCTTGTGCATGTTCAGCAAACTCAGGCTCCACTTCTGAGCCACAGGAAAATGCCCAATATTGACACATCATAAGATGATGTGGGCAGGAAGAATCCTCCAAAGGTGCACTGAAGTAAATAAGTAAATTTATACCCTCTCAAATGTTTTCATAATCAAAATGAGTCACAGAAAACCACTGATCCATTAAAAATCTCCTCCAAGACACATTCTATGGCAAACATGGAACACTTGGAACATGGGAGTCTCCAGAGTCCCAACTTGTGCTGCCCAAGGCTGTTCCAGTGGCCATGAATGTCCAAAGGACACCACTATCTGAGGCCACAGGAATTGTGGAGTCAACCTGTTGGCATCACTTCTCCTTCAGAGAAATAGGACCTATACCCTGAGAGGGCCTGGGGGCAGCCACAGCTCTTACCCTGCTGGCAAAGAGGTCCCACCGAGCTCAGGTGGGTCAGCAGGACTGGCAACATCCAACCACCTCACCTGGGACTTTCTGTTTGATCCTTGGAAGGAGTTTGGGAATAGGGCAGATGAGGTGGCCACACCAACCAAGAGTGGCCTTGCTGGGAAGGATCTGAGATCCCCCTTGGGTTGCGCAGACCTAGGAGGACACACATACATGTGGTACACAGATATGTGAATTTCAACATCTTTTCTGGGATTATTCCCTTCTCACAGCCTGTAAATGTTACTTAATACTCCTGAAACTGAATCACACCGAGAGTAAATGTCTCCTGTGAAGAAAACTGTCCCTCCCTTCTGAGAGAATAGAGCAGATTTACAGACCGAGCACATTGGGAAACTTTTCCCATTCATTACACCAAGGGAAGCGTTTCATGAGAAGTAAAACCTCAGCAAGCACCGAGCTGGGAAGGAAGAGCACAGGAAGCACACAGAAATGTGCAGCCAATTCTGCAGGAGGAAACAGGACATTAATATCTTAGGGCTGCAATCTGGGGCCCAGAGCTGATAATGGAGAATTCAATACTCTTGGTAACCTGCAGATTTCCATTGCAAGCCAAAATCTACTGACAAGAAACAGTTGCAGGTTGACCATAACCAGCACCAGGCTCCTGAGGCAGCTTTTCCTTTGGGGGTACCTGTCCCACAATCTCCTCTGATGTCTTTAGGCACATCAGGACTCGTTTTGAGCCACTTGCCCCCCAAGCAGGGCTGCAGAGAGGCTCACTCTGCAGAGGGAAGTGCCACTCCTCCTCTCTGACCAAGGACTGATCCTCAACCACTCCTGTTTCAGATCAGCTCCCAAACAAACCACTAGTGCAGCCTGCTTTTTTGCTCCCATTTGTCCAATGAGAACATTAATTTTCTAGGAGAGTCTGTTTTCCTTAAACATTTTTGTTATTTCATCACAAAGCAAACAAACAAGGTCCAAAAAAAGTGAATTATTTCATGTTCTTTGGCAATTTTTCAGCCAAAATAACTCAAAAAATTTGGCAGTTTTTGACTTTGCAAGAAAAGTCTCATTTTTCCATGTAAAGGAAATCTTTTTCCCAGGTGTTGCTGAACTCATCAGTTAAGTAGCAAATTATTCAGCTGTGAAAGGATAAGCAGGGAAAATGTTGGTCTGTTACTGACTGGGGAAGGGATCCTGGTGAGGAAGGACATGGAACAAACCAAGACATTCACTGCCTTTCAGATCCTGGGATCTCAAGACTCACAAGAAGCTTCCAGCAGTTCTGGAACCCTGCCAAGCCCCTGCCTCTTTCTTTCATTTGCTCTCTCTCCCTCCTCCTTCCTTCCTTTTCCCACCCACATATTATTTACTCAGAATGTGACCTAATTACAGTTTGTGCTTATCTGAATGACCTGCACTCTATGTTTTAGTTAAGGGGGTATCTGAACCAGGATGGACAAAGGATCCTTCTGGAGAGGGAAAGGGACTGTTGGACTTGGAGTAAGGAGCAGAATCCCTGGGGGAGGGAACAGGAGAGGCAGTACCTCCTTGAACTGGGATCTAAGGCTACCACTGCAGGTCTGGATCCTGGCTTATTGTTTCAGCCAGAGCAGTTTGTCCTCTATTAAACTCAGCTGGTTTTCCCCTGGCCTGATCTTGCCCACACTGAGCACGTGGTGATGTTACTGGCAGCGATGACAGCCCTTTGCTGCTCACCACAATGACAGTGCTTGCTCTGCTTCTGGCCAACATGCTGAAGAGACACCAGAGAATTTTGCGGTTTTCTCCCTGTAGTCTCATGTAACAAGTTTTACTTTTCTCTTTTTTTAAAGCAATGTGAAAGAAAGAAGCAGAGCACAACACTGGAAAGGGAGGAAGAAACAAAGGCTGCCTTTGAAAGAGGTCTCTGTGAGTCTCTGGCATGTCAGAGCAACAGAGGAAATGGGAGGTTAGGAAGCACAGAGCATCTGCTCTCACTGTGCTTGCTCTCTCCTTCCACACATTAAGTTCTAGAAGGCCAGAGCTCCAGTTGTGGCTGGGAATATCTTGGGTTGTGTCAGATGCTTTTCCTGCACCCACCTGACCTCAGCTGGATTTTTGCCACTGAATTCCTTGGAAGTGCATCACGCATCAAAATCTGCACTGGTTTGGTCTTAATATTTAAGGATTCATAAAAATTAACTCTAGGACCTACTGGAGCAAATGAATTGAGGAAAACATGAGTGTAATGTGCTGGCTGACATGTTTTCCAGCAGCTGGCAGCTAAAGGTCTGGTCCCCTCACTCAAGGGTGCTGCTGTGGTGGGAAGTCCTGGCCATCACCAAACTCTTCAGCAGCCTTGCCATCAGCCCTCTGTAATCCTGCCAGGTAGGGAAACACCTGCACTTGCAGGAGAAGTTATTTGTCACATGGATCCATCAGACACACACGTGACCAGCCAAGGAAGCCCCTCTGTGTTGCCTTCACTTCGTGGGTCACTCCCCCCCTCCAGACCCCTGCACTCCTGGGACAGTGTTATCCTTCCATCTGAAATACTACACAGTGGAACAATCCCAAGGGGTTTGCACCTCATGGAAATTTAAGGAAACATGAACTGCCCAGAGGAATTTCATTTTGGAGCCCTGTGGTGCACCAGAAAGCTGAGTGCACAGAGCTGGAAAAAGTTACAGAGCCACTGGAGAAGATTCAAGTGAAACTCATCCCAACAGGAAAAAGGGCAGCAGGGGCCAATGAGAACAAGTGAGGATGTGGAGATTTGCACCAGCAAAATGTAGAAGTCTTTCAAACATAAACAATCTGGGAAGGAGGCAGAGTGGGGAGAGCTTGTCTTAAAAAAAAACAATCCAAGGCTGGAGCAAGTTAAAAGAACAGTCAGAAGAGGAAAACAGACAGAGAAGAGCTAAATAACAGCCCTGTATTGTGCAAAAGCTCTGCTTCTGCAAGTTAAAGGTAAAAGAGTTTGTGTGCAAAATAAAAGGGGTGGGAAGGAAAATCAGGAAAAACTGAAATGTTTCCCTCAGAAACATGAGAGAGCCCTGTCAGCCTAAAAGGGAGTGACCTCGGGAGGCCTCGAAGAACAGACCACAGTGTCACCTCATTCCTGTCCTTACACAAAGGATGACGGACAGCTCTCATGCCTTTCTCCATGGCGTGGCAGCAGCACAGTGAGGAGATGCACAGAGACCCTCCTTGGGAGAAGACCCTGTGTGACCTGCTCTCCCACCACAGCTCTGGAGGTTCCAGGTGGGGAAGAGCAGAAGAGCCTCAGGCCTGACCTGACCATCAGAGCTGTTCCTGGAGAGATGGGAAACATCTGCGTGGTGGAGACAGTAGTTTACAGGACTATCTGCCCAGATGCAATCTGAGACATATTAAGTGCTGTTTGTCAGGTTTGGTGTGACAGTCTAATCTATTACGTGAGCCAGGGTGGCTTTATTGGAGAAAGATGACTTGGCTGTAGAAATCCTGGGAGTTTCCATCTCCACAGCTGCCATGACAAAGTGGGAGGAATGCAGCAGGCAGGAAATAGGAAGGGCTCCATTCTGCCTGCACTAATGTTAATGCAGTTGAGCTGAAACCCACCCTCTTTGTCTCCCATAAATTGTTTGGGGTTTCTCCCCCAGTAATCCCTCCATAGGCTGCCATGGAGTTCCCTCTCTTGTACCAATGAAATGTAAGGGGAATTTTCTTCATTGATCTGTTACAAACATGAAAACAAGAGAAGAATTTGCCTTTTTGAAGGCATTGTGTACTACTCGTTATTGGAAAGAGCCATGAGTTGAAGACAATAATTGTGCTTTAGGGAATTGAGTGTTTCAACACACAAGTGTTGTCTAAGAAACTGAAATTATCTGCACCACAAAGTCTTTAAGGCCAGAAAGGGATGTCCCAGCCATGCTCAGGCACAGCAGCTGTGCTGGGGCTTTGCAGGCTCTTGAAGAATGTGGGGAGGTTCCCACTGACATCACTGTGTTTTGGATCCCTTCCAACAGACAGCTTTTTCCTTTCCAGATAGGTAAAATCAGGAGAAGTTTTGCATTCCATGGATTCTCACACCACAAATCCCGAGATAACCTCACCTGTTATCAAAGCTGTTGGAGGGGCTGCAGACACAGCCCTTCTGAATGGGTTAAGTAAGAATATCAAATGAAGATGTTTGTCTCTGCTGACAGCACTGACATTGCAGAGATGAGGACACAGAGGAACCAGAGCAGCAGATTCTGCTCTTTTAGGAGAATGAGACACAAAACCAAAAGTGCTGCTTTCCTGGGGCAATGACCTAAACCAGAAAGGGTTCGTTAAATTAATCAGCTATTCAACATGATGGTAAAGAAAGGAAGATTGAGAGGGCTGTAATATGAATATATTTGAAACTGTCTGTCCAGTCTATGGCAGTTATAAAAGCAAGAAATAAGAAGGATGTGATAAGAATGAGACAGGAGAGGAATCAAGGGAATTACATGGTTGCCATAAACAAGGTTCTGATTCACTCTCCTGGAGAAGATCTTTGCACAGGGAGACAATCCAGGAGATGTTCTCTGTGTTTTGTCCTGTGCCATGTATAGAATACAGGACATGGTGGTTGAGCTCCCAGAAACACCAGCACATGGACTCACTTGTCATGAGCTGAGCCATTGTCCTTTACTGCCCCTTGGCTGGCAGTGGAGAGCAAAGAGAAAAGAACACACAGTGAACAGAATGACTTTGCTCAGCCCCAGGAAGGAAGCAGAAGGTGCTGGATTAAACAAACATCTGCCCTGGCAAAGAGCAAACAATGTGTTTGTCCAGTAAACTGAGCAAACAGGGCTTGGAAGTCAGAGAGAGGGGAGGAGGAGACAGAGGAAGCCAAGATGACCATTTTGCCAAATGACTTCTTTTCATGCTCCAGCAGTCATTGTTGTAATTATGAGGCTCTCTGGGGAACTGAGCAGCCTCAATCTTCACTGCTTTAGAACATTGCCAATAAGGTATAAAAATTGCTAACACAGTGAGAACATTCATATGCAATGGAGTTTGGGTTTTAGTTTGGTTGGGTGGGGTTTTAACCAGCAAAATGTCTATTTTGCAAAAGAAAAAAATGTACTTTGCATTCTTTCACCTCAGAAATTTCATGCCCATCAGAAGGGCCAAGTTAACAATGGCAGGAACTGGTGTTGGGTGTCCATTCCAAGGTGAGGCAGAGGCATTAACAGGACATGTTTTCCTGGTAACACAACTCAACCCTGCCAGGAGTGACAGCTTCAAGATCAGCAGGTCAGTGACTCCCCCTAGACCTGCAGAGGCCTCCAGGGAAGGTCCCAGTGAAGGTGTGAACAAATGACACAAGGCTGTGAGCAGCACTGAGAGCATCTCCCCACAGCCAATGTGGGCTGGTACCATTTCCAGACTTCCTTCAAGAAGCTTTGAGATCAGGAACTCCTGATCACACGTTTCATGCTCGTATGGGACACCCAGTTGATGAAATTATACAGACTCTCACACCAAACCTGAAAGGTGTGCCCAGGGCTGTGTTACTGGTGTTCTGTACCAAGTCTGTGCTACCATAGGCAGATCTGCACCTTTGTAAGATGAGGAAAGAGGACCCCCTCACCCTCCACGTTGAGGAGGTTCCTTCTCCCTCAATCTTTGATGGATAGTGAGTGAACAGCCATTCAGGATGCACCTTCAGAGCTCCACACTGGGCAGGTTCCTTCTCCCTTGACCTTTGATGGATACAGAGTGAACAGCCATCCAGGATGAACTTTCAGAGCCCCACAGTGCAACCCTCAGCCAGGATCTGCTGCAGCAGGGCAGGCTCTTGGTGCTCACACCACCCAAATTCCCCCAGCCCTTCCTTCTCTTTTTCAAAACCGCTTCTATGTTGGGTCACAGCTTCTTCTCTTCTGTCTTCAACTTTTGTGAGAAACTGTGCCTTATTTTGTGCCGAGGAGCTCTAAATATGGATGTTGCACTCAGTTTGCAGCCCTGAGCTCTGCAGAGCTGATGGCAAGTGCTGAACATATGGCTCCATGTTCCTGATCCCTGCACAGCTCCATAGAAGGTGCACTTGGAGACAGAACATTCATTCACGGGTAGCAAGAAGCAACCACTGACCCCACAGACACTGAAGGAAAGGAACTAAACTTGGAATTTCTTGCTTATATTAAATTTGCTCCCCTCTCTGTCTTTTTTTCCCCCACCACGTTTCTATTAGAACAACATTTTTTTTTCTATGTAAAAAGCAAGGCTGGGCCTTCAGTCATTGATCTCGTTCTTCAGGAGACAGGAATGTGTATATTTTATTGAAATAATGAAATTAGTTAACTATCAAAATGTGTGTAAGGCTTTTCCCAACACTTTAAACTGCTGTAACTTTCAGTAGTAACTGATAATAACCCAACCACCCCTTCCTGTGATTCCAGTAACTACGACAGCTTTTGTAATCATCTTGATGTTACACTTCAATGCTTTAAATTTATGACATGTAGGGGTACATTTCTTGTCTTTCTCGCTTCAGGAAACCTCTGCAGGCGCTGAGAGCAGAGTTAAATTTGCAAACTGGGGAAAAGAGAGGCAGCACTCTGAGCTGGTGGCTGATTTAAGATATTCCAGTCACACAGCCTTTGGTGGAGCAGACCCAGTGCATTGCAACAGAAGGAGAATTTCATTTTGTTTTTGAAATGCTGTTATTACATTCAGGAAATTTGCAAAGGCACCTTGACAGAAAATGATCAAATATCTGAACTTCCAGTGCAACAACATTTACTTAATAAATGACATTTTAATGCAGAAAGTCAAATTTGCATACTAATTAAAATTTTCCTGTAAAACATTTAGACTTTTTGGCCTTCCCACCTACCCACAGTGACAGAGATTAAAATATTTTTTTTTTATTAAGTCCTGTCAAACAAAACACACTTTTGGAAAGTGCTACAGTAGAAAGTATCACTTTTAACCTATTTTCTAGTCATTCAGAATTTAGGCAGTGGAAGCATTTCCAAATGCTTGTTGATCTCAGAAAGGCAGGTGATGGCAAAGACAGGGGGAAGATCTTTCTCCCTCACTAAATTTATATATTGTGGGAAAACAGCTCCACGTACTGCATGCTGGGGAATAAAATAAAGAGACATTACACCTGTAAAACCACCCTGGAGCTTCAGTGAGAGATTTATGGAGGTGCTGCAAGTCAGAGTAACACTTGAGCAGGGCCAGAGGGTGATGTGGGTACAGCAGGTGATAAATAGTGTCAGATGGCAGGATGAGGATGGAACACCAGAGTAGAGCAGGGGAGGAGCTGAGCAGCTCCCTCAGCCTCTGCTCTCCCCAAATAGGGTANGAAAATCAACCACTGAAGCCAAATTCCTCCTATAATAATTTCCTGGCCAAGCAGTTTCTTACAGTGAAATGAGCATTTATCTTTTAGTGGAAACAAAAATATTTCAGGAGGATCAAGACAAACTTGTTGCACCATTTTTTCCAATCTCCTCTTTAGATGTGCCCGTTTGCAGTGATGACTTCCTAAGATGTGGCCTCCCCACAAACCACGAGGAACTGCAAACAAACAACCAATTCTCCTGAGCTTCAGTTATTTTGCACTCTCTTGTGAAGCCAAGAAAACTGTTTTGCTTGACACAACAACACTCCTCAAAGGCTGATTTCTTTGAGAATTTTTATTAATTTCTGTGTATGATCAGAGTTGTCCATTCAGAGAGAGCTGGTGCATGAGCTGGGAACGAGGAGCCCAGTTCCCAGTGGGATATTGCACAGGACAGACAGAGGGACACCTCTGTGCCTGGATTGCTCATTGCCTGGGATCAGCTGCTCCCCAAGGCCTGGATGTGCCCCCTGGGCTCAGTCCCACAGGGCACAAAGGAGTTGGCAGCGCCCATGTGGCCTCATGAGCTCCCCCAGACACCCTCCCTGCACTGGGGTTTCACTGCTGGGAGAGGAAGTTTTGTATCCCACAGGTATCTCCGTAGCAAAATTGTGTCTGTAACATGTTCCTGTATCAGCCTGAGAGTTTTACAGGCTCTCCCGAAACCCTGACACCTGAGAGGCAAATCCACAAACATGGAAAGGCTGCAAAGATTTAAGCCACTAGAATATTACTGGAATATGATCCAGGACCCATCACAACATGTGGATCCCTGAATGGCACAGAGTGGCTTTTCCTGGTCTTAAGGATAAAATGACGAGCTTTGTCTTCCTTTCCATGGGTACTCAGGCCACCTTTTCCTGCTCTGCTCTCGGGGTTTCCCCACACAAATGGTGTGGTACAAACAGGGCAGATCCCACCACATGAAATCCAGGATGTCCTTGTGAGAACAGAACTCACCAGCCAGACCCCAACCTGTCCCAGGACAGGGCCAGGTTCTGCCAGCACTTCCACTCCCCTTTGTCCCCCCTCTCCCACGTGGCCTGTGGGCACAACCCAGGGCCATTCCACACCTGGAACAGGAGTCATTTCTGGTTCCCATCCCTGCCAAACAGCCTGGCTCTGGCATGCCCATCCTCTGAGTGCACAAGCACCACAAACAGGGCTCCTTGGAGAAAGGGAACACTGGACACAACATAAGGCTCTTTGCAACTTGTGTGAGGACTTCCCCAGAAGGAGTTCCAGTGATACAAATCACTCATTGAAAATCATAACTCTGAAGGCAAATTATGCCCACAGAATGTGCTGTCACAGCCCAGTCCTGAGCCCAAAACATGAGCCAGTTCCCTGCTGGTGCTCCTTTGCTGAGCACAGGCTCTAAACCAACAGGCTGGGCTTTGTTTCCCCATAACGATGAGTAACCAATTGCTTTCTTTAATGTCTTTTCCTGTAAAGTTCTGAATATTCCATTTAAAAGACCAATAATCTGCACATCCTGAAAAACGCTCAGATAGTTTCCCTTGAACCCCTTACTCTGGTCATTTTTTTTCCTTCTTTCTTCTTCCTCCTCTTGATCCAGAGCTCTGAAAGCATATTTCCAACACAACCCCCTGATTTTCTCTTTTCCTTGCACACAGCTCAGAAGCTCATTGGAAGCAGCTGTTCCTTTGCTCCTCCTCTCTCTCCTCCTTATTTCCATCCTGGTAGATTTAACAAGCCAAAATCCTCCACTCTCTGGGGACAATTCTCTGCCTGCAACTTGTTTAACTTAACCCTTCAAAACCCAACATTTTCACATGATGTTCTGGCACATCTTCAGTGCAAGGAGAGCAGAAGTACCAATGGAAATGGGGGAAATGGAAAACTCTCCCTCTCTTTGAAAAGGCCCAGTTTGCCTTTAAAATGGAGGGAGAGAGAACTTTGCAAATGCTCCAGAAATGGTGCTACTTTATTTCCAGACAGGACAATGTTTGTAACTTTGCTGTCTCCAGAGGGGACTCAGCATCAAGATCACAGAGTCTGATGATCAGTTACAGCACTGCCTGTACAGCCCTTGGGCCTCAAATCTTAATTATATCTGCAACTGTTTACAGCTTATAATTATTGATGTTAATTTACTGAAGGATGTTACACTTCTAGCCTCAAGTTATGGTTTTGGCATGTTAATCCATTTGCACACAGACAATTGCAGGCTGAAATTAAAGAGTATTTTTCACTTTCATTTCATTTGATTTTTGCCATGGTCTAGATGATTTAAAAAAAAAAAAGAGTAATTTGACTCTTTCTAGTCCTGTTATATTGTTTAAACAAAGCTCAGCTTCCCATGAGCTGCCCCAGAGCTGCAGGATGTCAGAGGCTGTGAAGGACAGCAGAGCAACTCACACTTTTCCAGGATCTTTGTAGTCCCAAATTCAGTGAAATTACGAGCATCTGACAGCAAAACCAACTCAGGAAGTTGATATTGCTGAGCTTTATTGCTCAAGAGCTCCGTCTTGCCAACACTCACTGCTCACAAGGTTTAGTCCTCTCAGTGCAAACTGGAGCTTTTACTGAAGTTTCAGTGGGATCAATTCTTTGCAGCCCAGAGCTTTGTGATATTATGATACATTTTTATGGTTTATAAATCAGAACAGGAGGAGCCAGAGACAGTTCTTTTTTCTCTAATCAGTTCTAGATTTAATCTTGTCCAGTGAAACAAGCTCCCTTCCTTCTCTGACTCCCTGTCTTCTCCAGTCAATAAATGTGTATTTCTATTACTGGTATTATTCATTTCAGAAGTAATTAATTAAAACTTCAGGTTACACATATATGGTTCTAATTCATGCCTTTTCCTAGATCATGTCCTTAAAAAAATGACAGTTACAATTCAAGTAGCTATTAAAAATAACCAACCAAACAGGAAAAGATGTAATAACTTAAAGAAATCTCCCTGATCACTCAAGTGATCTTGAACCAGCAATTCCACCTCCCCCCATTTATGGATACCAAACTGAACAACCACCCTAAGTAAAATCAGTGCCCTGGGACCAGAATTCTATTTGTTGCTGCTTCATCATCCTTAGGCCAAACCCTTTCTCTGTTCCTGCTCCCAGATAAAACAGCAGAGGAATTGGTACAAGTATCACAGGAGGGAGGAATATTCTTCCAGAAGGAATTCTAATTTTTCAGGTCCTCTGGGAGCCCCTGATGTATCCAAGCTGCTTCAGCCAGACCCACCCATCAATCCAGGGGGAAGAACAACATTCCTGATGGTGATGGTTCTGCTGCCAACCCCCTCCCCCTGCCCCAGCTCATGTCTCACATCCAGCAATTCTGCAGGAACCAGGGGATTAGGAAGAAGGATAATGCTCATAAACCAAGGTATTGAACACAAGTCAAAGGAAATATTCTTGCCATATAGAAGAGTGGAGAGCACAAGCTTATTGCACACTCCTACTCCTCTTATCAGTTAATTCTCAGCTGATGTGATAGTAATGCAAGGCTCAGGAGAGGGCAGACAACCAGAGGGGAATGTGGAATTTTTTTATCTTGTCTAGAGGATTAGAGAATCTGAGTGCTAAGAAGGTTTTTATCTGGCAATACTTACAGCTGAAGACATAAGATATCTCTAGAGTAGGCAAAATAAAGCTGTTCTGAAGAAGGTGGCCCTGGGCATGTCCCACCTACTCCTGCAGCAGATGTTCCACTGTGTGCTGACCGTGGGTCATTGCAGACCCCCCCAACCTCCAATCACAGTGTTGGAAGAGCAATTAATGTATTCTATGCCCCCCTTTTCTGTTTGCATCATGACAAAGCCAATAGCAAAGCTACTTGGAAGGCTCCATCAACAACAGATTCTCTTCATTTGTCTTCCAAAGCCTGATTGTCCTTGCTGGGGGAATTCTTGGTTGTTGTAACAGTCCATCCAAAGGGACTCCCTGACCTGGAGACACAGATGGAGATGTGTCTGCACTGCATATCCTGCCTCTCACAATGCTCCAGGAACACTTTATCCCATAATATAATATTCCATACCACTTGGCACTTCTTAAGCAGCAGTTTTGCCATTCCCAGGTGTTGGTGAGGTGTGAAGCCTCTGAGATGGGGATTTTATGTGTCACTGCAGTGTAAACTGAGGCATAAAACTGTTCCATGATTGAGCCTCCATTCACCATGAAGGATTGGAAGCGAATCCAGGACTCCTGTCCTGTTTTTATCTTCCATACCAGGAATATTTCCACATATGAACAGGCCTTATGGAAGAGGAGAAGGAAGGGGAATGTGCAGAAGTGCAGCCTGCAAAAATGTGGATTTCTGTAGCATTCAGCACTACCCTGAGCCTGCTAAGGCAAATGGGACTGTTACCACTGACTCCAGCAGAAAAACATTTGGCTCAGTGCTGAGTGATTTTGAAAATGCTGCTTTGACATTTTAGGCCTGAAACCAGACATTTTCCCTGACATTATGAAACACAGCGAGGTAATATTACAAATAAGTGTAAAAAATAAATCCAACTTGGAAAACATAAATGACCTTTCAAAGCCTGAAATCATGTAATAATAACAGGCCTGACCCATTGCTGAGGTTTTATTGTTTGAGCTTCACTTCTGGTTTTGCTTTTCTCCCTTGGATAAAGTGAACAGTTGGGGACTGAAATCCCAGAACAAGTGCATGCCTATTTACCAACAAAATGAAAAATGTCTGGAAATACTTCCAAATATCCAGTCTGCCGGGGGGGTGGACAGCACAGAGAGCCCAAAGCTTCTCACCCTGCTTCCCCCAGGGTTTGCTGTGCTGTTTGCCTCAGACAGCCCTTTTCTGAGGAATCCAATAATCAGCTGGAACTTGAGCCTGCTCTGCCATCTCTCCCTGTTCTTTCAGTTCCAGGAAAACTGAAGCAAATGATATTTTTCTTGCCCAGCATTAAAAAAGCCATAATAATACTAATGTTTACATCTGATTCCAAAACCAGTTTTGAGCTCTAGTCAAAACAGAGATGAAATTTAATACACACAAGGTTCAACTGCTTGGGAACCCAGAATGTTTTCTTGGTTGGTTTTTCAAATATTTTCCCCCAGGACCTTTTCTGTCTTATCTTACTCTATCTGTTCTTAGGTCTTTAACATCTTGCCCTCTGCAGAGCCCCCCACTCTGCTCCCACACTCCCAGCTGTTGGGGTGCATGGGAAGGACTGTCCTGGTTCACACTGGGGGGCAGAACGTGCCTGTGAGGCCACCAGGTCTGAGCTGCTCTCCAGGCTGGAAGGGCTGGATATGGTTCCATCTGCTTCTCCCTCCATGGAGACCCTCTGGGTCTCCTTCTGTCCCACCTGCCAAGTTCTGTTGGAATTTTGGGTGTTTGAGAACTCTCATCTTTAGTCCTTTTTTCTTGATAATGGCAAAGAGATTGATAAATTAATTGCAGGGGACAGGTGCTGACAGACAGACAGGCAGACATCCCCATTTCCTGAGGAAACAAGGCTGACAAATGAACACTCCCCAGAGGATCTGACAGCAGTGACTCAGGTACAGTTGCACAGAGCTACCTTTAATTGAATACTGCTGGATTACATTCCCTTTTTCCTCTTGTCCTGGCCTGCTCAGTGAGCAGAGAGTCTCTGCCAAAGCCATGGCTGCTGAGTTAGAGAAGTGTCCCTGCCCCTAGGACAGCAGAGCAGGCCAGAGAGTCACCAGGGCTTTCTGCAGCTCAGATTATTCAGATTTCCACACTGCAGCAGCAAGGGATGTGGGTCTAGCTGCATAATCTGGCAGGAAATGCAGCAAAGTCACAGCAACACACTGGCTGAGAACCATGGGCATCTCACAGAGAGAGTTTAAAGTGACATTTGCAGATAAAAGTTTGTCGTTCCCTTTCCCAGCCCCACACTGTTTTTACTCACTGGATGCACTTCTCACCTTAAACAGAGCAAACTGTTTGCATTGGATCCTCAGCCAAAGCAGGGAAGTTAAAAGCCCTCAGCCACAGGCAGCCAAGCTGATCCTGACTGTTGTTTGAACTCTAGCTGAGCAGGAAAGCAGTTGTTTATCATGTGAACCCACAGTGTGCTTTTTTCTCTTCATTTCTGTCAATAAAAACTATTTTTATTTTCATGAAAAGTCCTACAAGCAGAACAGTTTAGATTCCTTCAACTACTGTCATTAAGGAAGAAGGTTTGTATTTCCAACAACAACCACTTTTATAGCAAAGCAGAAAACATTTCCCTAGAAAACATCTTCTCATGGTTGGGAGTTGCTTGTTAAAAGTGTTTTTTCTATAATCTCAGCTGGTAACTGTGGTTTGGCTTTTTGGCAAAGATGGAGGAGGACTGAAGTCTGTTGAAAGCCTCCAGGAATTCCTGTGATGATCTTGAGGGCTCAGAGCAAGAGGCAAAACCAGCCTTAGTCTAAGTGGGAGAGAAGAGGGTGTTGAACCATCAAGGAGCCACATCTCACACCGGTCACTGTCAGCAGGAGAGACCAGGCAGTGCCTCCCTGCTCAGGAAATCCACCCTTCTGGAGAGCCACCTTCCCAGCTCCAGCTCACCTCTGAGCTGAACCAACTGGAAATAGCAGACTAAATAAAGATTGAGTCTGTCAACCCACCTCACCCTCCTTTTTCCACTTAAAGAAGCCATTCTTCAGTCTAAATAAATAAATAAAACAAGCGATTTCTTTTCCCCAAGGAAATATTTCTTCTCCCTGAAGAGCACCCTGCAATCGTGTCAGACTGTGGGAGGCACTGGCAGAGGAGAGCAAAGAGGAATAATCCAGCAAAAAGCTCTTTGCAGCTCCCTGGCTCACAGGCTGCCCACACAAAGTGGCCCTGCACACTCATCTCTGCCTCCTGAGAGCAGCAAATCCTGGGTGGATGTTACTGATGCCCCCACAGGGACTGCCTGGGCACCTTCTCTCTGAACACTGATCTTGCCATGTTAGTACAAGATGCTGTGGGAGCACCTGGGCAGTGATCCCTGTGTGCCACGTGCAGGGGAGGTTCATACTGGGGCTCTGGAGGTGTTTGCATCCTTTGTGGGCTCTGGAGAACAGAAGGGTTTGGGCAGCTGGTGGACCCTCCAGCTCGGAGCCCTCCAGGTCCTGCAGCCCCATGGGGATGCTGGAAAAGCTGAGTTCTCCACTGCTGGAAGCCAGGATTCACTACAAATTCCAGGACTCACTACAAATCAGTTCTGCTAAACCAGTACATTAAATCAATATAAACTTAGATTGTATCAATTTAAATTCAATTCATTGGGACCAAATCGAAACCGGTCTAAAGTAATCTTTTGCTAAACCTCAGTATGAGTGGCTTTCTTTAAACTCCTTCAACTAATTTAAGGTATGGTTCTGACACATGGAGGAAAAACCTGCGGTGAACACCACAAACAGCTACTGAGGGCTCACACCAGGACTCTGAAGGGAGATACTTCTGGAAATGAGATGTGTTCAGGAAAGCTTCACATTCTGTGTTTTGTTTTCAACCCAGATACACAAAGGACCACTCTAAGATCTCCCAGATCAAATCCACCAGTTTCCTACCATTTCTAAGGGGTTTCCAAAAATTTTGTTCACTGATTTGCTCCAAGACTACACAGACAATTTGATTAAAATAAAAATTCTTGAATAATAAAACAACATTTCTGAGTTCAGGACATCAAAGAATGAGTCCCTAAAGCAGAATGAGACATGAGTCACCAAGGCACTATTTCAAAAGGGAGGGAACTGCCCACCTCCAACCCCACCTGCCCTCAGGACACTCAGAGAAGTGCCTGGAAAATTGTGGCAAGAACATCAGAAAACAACCCATTCAGGCAGCAAAGTCTGAGACTGAAATGAACATAAATATTAAAAGTTTCTTGAACATGAGGTGCTTTTTGTCTTCCTTGTCTGAGTCAGCAAAGCACCTAATGGGGTGTGAGAAAAGCAAAGACATGCAATTATTTCCCTCTGTTCTGCAATGTGGATGAAGGAAACATCATGTCTGGTGGCAGGTTTGGTGCTGGAAGGTCTGAGGAGGCTTCCTGGGAGCCCAGACAGGCAGGGACTGACAGGCACTGGCCATTCCTGGGACACACCTCACATCCAGAGCCCTTCTCCTAGGACAAGGGCCACAGCTTTCCACACAAACACCAAAGCAGGTCTCCATCCCCAGCAGGACAACAAACACACGTGGAATCTGGAAGGACTGATTTTGCCACTTGCTGGTTGGAAGGCTGGAAGGATGGGCAGGAAAAGTCTTAGGGAAAATTTCAGGAATCAGGTTCTTCAACTCATATATCAGGATCTTCGGTTTTATGACAAGTGAACCAAAAGTCTCAGTCTATCAGAAAATCAGCCTACAATAATAATGTGAAGTTTTACAAGAACAACACACTAAAAGACAAGACTGACTTAGGTGAGAGCACCAATAGCTAAAATAGATAATGTTTTCTTGCTGAGTTTAGTTTTAGTTTGAGATAAATTGTCAGATTTCATCTTTCATCACTCCAGAATTATGGTCCAGTCCTCTAAGGCAGACACAGGGAAAAAAAAGGAATCCCCCATTATATAAGAAGGATAAGGAAAAAAAATATTCTTTTTTTTTTAAAATTTCTGTAAAGTCCTTTAACCTATTCTGTTTGGTAAGAAAATCTAAAATATCAATTATAATGAAATACAATTCCAGTGGTTTGAAGTTAGTAAAGCTAAATTTATGTGCTAGGATTTTCAGCTAAGAAATCTCCAATCAGTTTAACTTTCCTCTCTCCTCAAGATCTGTTCTCATAGTACCCAAGACAACCTCATCCCTCTATCCACATTCAGTGCAGGTTATTTTACACTTACCTCTTCCTAACCAGGTAATTATCTTACACATCCTTGTTGCTGAGAAATAATAAAATAAAGGATTTTCTTCCCACCAACCCACCCACTCAGCAGCAGTGTCTTCTCATGTTTTGCTCAATAGAGCACATGTGGTCCTTTCAAACAGTCTGATTTGACATCTCGAAGAGATTAAAAGTCACATCAAAAAGCTATCTGTTGAGTGACAACATAAGTACTTATTTAATAAGTATATTAAATACATATGCATGGCGGTACACTGTACATGCAAGGTTTTAAATATATACCCCAGTTAACTGCCATATGGATATGTTGTTGTGGAAAAAAATATTTATAAAATGTTTTTTCCAAATGTTTAATCTACAGCAGATGCGCCTTGCATTCATCTGTTTGGCTTGGCATTCACCACAGGGAGATCTTATTAATCATACAGACCTCCTGGAGGAGAGGAAACAGAGGCTATTATGGGATTCATCTGTTTATGACTAAACAGAAAAAAGGATCTTCATGAAACGAGAGATCCCTTTCTGGAATGTAGAGGCTGTGAGGAAGCCACATGCTGTCTCTCATCTCGCAGCATTGCATCCCTTCTCCTCCTCTTTCTGTTGCAGTAACAAAGCAAGACAGGCTGTGTGACCTGGGGAGGGAATGGGGGACAGAGGAGCAGGAACTAAGGGATGCACCTGGAGAAACTCAGATTTCATTGGCTCCCTTTCCATGCTAAGGTTGTGGAAGTTTTTTCCCCTGACCCATTTGTTGTTCCATTACGTTTGGAAAAATATATAGAAGAGTTTATGAAAAGTGCTTCGAAGTCTAATCTTGCTCTCAACACCTCCTGTTCCTCTCTCTCCCAGCACTGCTTCACATGGGAAGTCAGTGCCAGTATTCGCAACAAAAATCTTAGGATTTTATTGCTTCCCATAATCTCATCACTCCTCAGTCTCACAGGCTCTGCTGTGGCAAAGGGAGCAGCTGCAGCTGACCCTTTGGAGTGGGCAGGGAAGAAGCAGAGAAAGCCAGAGAGGGAGAATGAATTGAGTTCTGCTGAGCAGAGAAGGTCAAGTATCCCAAGGACACTGGATGAATGGAAACCAAACAGGAGGCAGCACATCCCAGACCTCCAAAGGGTCTGCCTGGAAACACAGGAGAGCACGTGGGTGAAGTAAATGGGAAATGTGACTCCTGTTTCACACAGCACCTCTGCTGCCCAGTGTCCTTCCCATCTGCAGGTGTGTAGGACACCAAACTGCATTTGGGGTTAAAGCCAAACGACCAACTATTCCCTGCTTTTCTCCCTCTTTTTCTCCCTCATTATCATCCCTTTCAAGACCAATCCAATTAAATACTTCACTCTTCAGCCCAGCGACACATCCACCCCCTGTGTCCTGACTTGCAGTGCCCACCTTTTTTCTCTGACCACCTCCCATGTTTCACCCCAGAGGTTCACGCAGTGGCTTCTACATGAACAAACTTTCCTGTCCCCAGTGTGAAACTTGGTCTCCACACTGGCAGTTACAAGTCTGCACCACAGCATATGTCTACAAAGGATAACCCTAAACACCTTTGGACACAAAGAGCAGGGAGTTTTAATCCCAACCCTTGTACAGTACCGAGGCATGTCAAGTGTCATGCCAAGAGCAGGTGATTTACCTTCCACAGACACTGACAGGTCAGAGCCAATCGTGGCATTGCAATGTGCACATCTCTCAGACTTGTGTCAGAACAATTCCTTCCCAGCATCCTTTTGGATGTGAGTGAAAACTCTAATGAGGCTCTCAGAAGACAGACTCATCAGCAGCAACTGCCATGACATGCCAGCTGTCATTCCTAAGATGTTCAACCTGTTCAAGATGGAAATTAGAGCTTCCACAGTGGCTTTAGCTTCTCCAGGTAGTTCCCCTTGGCTCAGCTGGAACTGAAGTTGGAGTATTTTGACAGGGAGCATAAGAAGAAAGAGCCCCAGGAACTAAACACGGGTGCTTAGGCAGGTCACCCTCATGTGATCCCCTCTCAGTCTCAGGCTCACACAGCACCTACACTAAAAGGCAGATAATAAATGTTTATATCTGTTTTATACAAAACGAATTCAAACAGACAAGTTCTTTGAAATGCCGAAGGTTCTCACAAGTGCCAGCATCAGAACCAGGATTGCACCAAGGTTCAATGCTGCTTTCCCCCTCCTCACCTTTCTCTATATCCATGAAACACCCTAACTATCCTAACATGGAGCTTGGGGGTTTGGGGGCAGTTGATCATTTTTGGTGGGGGAAAAAATTGCTAAAGGAAGTTTGAAAGTTGTTTTTTCAGTCACAATGCAGGACACTGGGAGGAGAATTCAATTGCTGTTCTCCAGGCCTCTTGTAGTCATTGGCTGTTGCACAGATTCAGTGACTGAGAGTTCAGCCTCCCATTCCCAGTTCAGCCCCCACTCCAGTTAACACTCTAGTTGGAAAGGTTTAGAGAGGAACTTCTGTCAATTTGGATCAGAGTTCACAGGCCAAACAGTGAGTGAGAAGCAGCAGTGGAATCTTCCCCCAAACCATGATTGTTTTTAAATCTGAGTGTCCTACATAACATCCTGTAATATCAAATGTGAAAGTCAGGAGTGATTAAAGTCTTGAAAAACATTACATTACAAAGAAATAAATCAACCCCCTTTCTTTAGTGCTGACAGTATCTGCTGAGGTCCAGAAAATCACAAGCCCCACTACAGACCCAAATAGGCAGAACCAGAGGCAAAGCATTCCCAAACTGCTTTGGATATTGGATTCCAGCTGAGGATTTGTATCACTCATGAGCCTGAACTGGAAGGCCCCACCAAAGCAGCCACCTGAAGGGAATGGGCATTGTATTCCCAAAGTCTTCACTCCTTCTGAAAGGACCTTTTGGTTAACACACTCTTTGTCTAAATTCTCAGCCAAACCCAGCACAAGTTGTCATCAGCATTTCTGATTGATTAAGGCTTGTTTTAAACTGTAACATAAGTGGGCCAAATACCCCACAAGTGCAACTCATTGCTTTAAACTGAGCTCAGGGAATTTGCACCAATTTATATTATCTTAGCACATGTCCCTCTGAATCCAGATTTCCTTACTCAGTTTTCCTGCTTTAAATCCTAATCTGCCTCTCTCTAAAAGCACATCTTATATAGCCAATATTAACTAGATCAAATCAGGTTAATTAGCTAGTTAATATTAATTCCAGTTCATGCAGCATCCTGTTTAGAGTGTGTGCAATATTTTACAGTATCTGACAAATGGCTCAGCTTAACCAACGGAGGGAAGTAAAACTCTTTGCAAAGAATCAAGGGACAGCTCTTGAATCCAGACTGCAGCTTTTCCCAAAGAACATCTGCACACAAATCCTCCTTCAAGGCAAGTGCTGCACGACAAGCAATTCACCAACAAAAGAATTCCAATGGGGTTTGAAATCCCCTTCTGGTTCTGCAGTGGAAATGTGTGTTCTCTGCACAGCAGAGAGCTCAAAGCCCCCCAGTCGGGTTTCGTTGGGCAAAGGCTGATCCCGAGGCTGTGCCAGGTCTGTACAGCCCATCCTGTCACCCCTCTGCATCTCTGTGCCCACCTGCCACCCTGTTACCTTGCTGGAACACACAGGTGCTGTGTCTGTGCTTGAGGAAGGCTGGAGACACTTGGAAGCACAGCACACCTTCAGGTTCATTTCCTGAAACATGTTAATAGCCTTTCTTCAGACATTTGATATACACATTTTGCTAAAGGTGGTTAAAACCAACACCCATATTTAGACCACTCGTGTCTTCTTTAATTTGTTCACATCCATGTATTGTAACCCTATATATCATACACAGCATTTAATGCCACATTTTGAACTGCAGGAAGCAAATCAGCCTCAGCTCTGTTTTTCATGGTTCAGACATGTCTGAAATATAATGAGAGCAGGGATTTGTCTGCCCTGATTTAATTACTACAATCCAGATAACTCTGTCAATCAATTTTTCTCCTTGTGACTCCTGGCAGGGTGAAAAATGCCTTCATTACGAGGACTGATCATTAGTGGATGTGAAGTTGAGAAGATGATGAAGATGAGTTGTTGGCTCTGGCAGAGAATTGACCCATCAGTGTCATTAAGTGAACTCCAGCAAGCCCAGCCATTCCCAGGGGGCAAATCATTGGATTCCTCAGGAGCAAAGGTCTGTGTCTGTCTACACCAAAGCACTTGGAAAAGTACACACATGCAGTTTGCAGCAATCTGATGGATACCCAAACAATTACCCAGGCAATAACTGATTCGTCCTTCCCTTCCCACCACAGAAACAACTTTCAAGGTACCATATTTTACATTCCATTTTATGTGACAGTTTAAATAACACTCAGTAACATCCATTGCCCTTTCAACTCCACGTAACGAAAGTTCAGCTCAGAGAAGCATCAACCTCCCCAAACCCAAATGTTCTTTATTTCCAACATAAATTGCAAATCTAAGTCCTTTTCCTTGTAAGTATTGAAGGACAAGACTGAGTCACTCCAAGCCCTATATTAGGATGGGATTTTTAATCACTGCAGTAAAGACACAAACTAGAAACAAGAGCCTGAGTTACAAGCAATTCGATGACAAGTGAGCATTATATGCTCAATGCTTTTTTTCTAAATTATGCTTTAATTGCAAATGGTAATTTCATATAATTGACTAATTAATCATTAGAAAAAATAAAAATAAGATAGATGCAACAATTAGAATACCAAAATATTGCTAACAGAGAGCTACTCACACAGAGTGGAATCAAGGACACGCTCAAGAGCCCTGCAGACAACTCTGGTGACCAAGGCAGGGCCAGTGTGGTGTGCAGGTCACAGGCACAGTGGCACCTTTGGAACAGGAGGTGAAACACAGCCCTGAGCCCCCAGGGCTGGCTGTGTGCTGCAGAGCCCCTGCACTTCAGTGCAGCTCTGGCACTGCTCAGCTGGGCAGTGCCAGCCACCAGCTCAGCCCCCTGAGCCCCTCCACAAACTGAGCCCCTTCACAGCAGCATTGCCTGGTCCACAGAATTATCCCCACCAAACATCCCTGGACTAGATTTCCTCTGGGGCACCACAAACATGGACTGAGCTGATGGCATGGCAAGGACTTTGGTTTCCAGCACAGGCTCCAAACTCAGGCTTGGAGGGAACAACAGCATGGAGGTGTGTGAGTAGGGCAAGGTGAACAGGGAAGAAACCTCTGGGTACAGGAGGGAACACAGCTTTCGTATTTGTGTTATTAAAGTTGTTGAAGCAGATCTTAAACAGAGCAAGAAGAGAAGGTGTTACTTTGATGGGTAGGGTGCTGGCTGAGCTAATTGATTCAGCAGTGAGGCTGGAGAAGCTTTTTAGTGCTGTGAGTCACAAGAGCTCAGCATTAACTTTACTAAATACTTGGAACTTCTCCTGCAGCTTACAAAATCTCCCAAGTATTTTTCCATCTTGATGCCTCAGATGTGCTTAACCACTGAGGAGGCTCTGAGGCACTGGTGTGACACCAGCAGGGCTTGGGCTCTCGTTCTTTCCCAGCCCACAGCTCTGTCTGGGAGCAGCCTGGGTGCTCTCCAGTGGTGGCTGCTGGGTGGGCACCACTCAGGGGAAATTCCTTTGTCCCTGTAGCTGCACTCACAGCCTGTCCTGCAGCTCACACAAATGCTGTGCACACTAATTACTGACAGTGTTCACTGAAGTAGCACTGGGGGAGCCCAGTTTTAGGCAAATGGGACTGTCAAATCACAGCAGAAGAAACAAGTGCTTTCTCAAATATTGGCAAAGCATAATAAAAACTGAAGGCAAGGAGGGAAAAAGCAGGGCCATGGAAAAGTGACAGTTAAATCTTCATTTTGGCATTCCATGTAAATTTTCAGCCTGACAGGAGCTGGGCTTTCCACAGCAGCACTGCACAAACAGTGCTCTAAGCTTTGCTGTGGCAAACACTTCCAGTGGGGAATTCTCCTTTTCTCCTGACCACTCCTTCCACAGAACAGGGCAGGGTGGAAAATTACTTTAAAAAGTCAAATTTTGTTTTTCTTCCAGCCTCCCTCAACTAATGTGGGTTCTTAACCCATTTTCTTCACACTTTCCAAAGCAAGTGGCATTTGGCTGAAGGTGGCATGAAAGGCTTGGGCCCAAAATAATTCTTTTTTCCAGAAAGCTAAACAAGCATGGAAATGTTCCTTCCCTAAATGAACCTGATATTTGGCCTGATGACCTATGTCACTTCCAGCTCTCCACTCCGCACCTTTCTGTAAGCAAAATATTAGAGAAAAAAACAACCTGACAGTAAAAATGAAAAACAAACGTTCCAAAGGGAACAGATCTAAAACTGAGCATGGAGTTGTGACTCCTAATCCCAGGCTCCATAACCTGTTCCAGTGGGAATCACCAAGATTATCTAGAGAGAAAGTGCCTCAGGGTTGAGGGTAACATTTAGGACCAGCATCCCAAGAGACTCATGCAACACATAAATTGGGAGAATGATGACAAAATCAGGAAAAGAGGAGTGCAAAGCATCAACATGGCAGAGGTTTATATTTTAGGGAATATGTGTAAGAAATTAAAACTGGCCAAACTGACCATTCCTTTGATTCAGTCAAGACAACAGGCACCTTGCCAATATCTGCCTGCTTAAATAGCTTGTATATCCAAACCAGTGGTGGCAATTTGAGGTGGAATGTTGGAAAGCTGTTCCCTAAATCACTCCCAGACGGGATAAATCAGATCCAAGAGGTTCTTAAGGCAAACCAGTAATCTTCAGTAATCATGAGAACTACATATAATCCAATATATTTACATTAAACAAGTCAAGCAAGACACAGCCGTTGTGCCCAGGGCACAGGATGGCACTTCAGGAAGCTCTTGAGATGGTGGGTCAGGTGTATCCAGGGTGTCATTCCACCAGTTTCCATGGAGTTACAGTGGGGATGAAGGGCCCAAGTCCAAGGGCACAAAGCCAGTGAGGAGCCTGCAGTGGGATTCTGATAAATGCTGCCATCTGCAAAATGTTATATCCAATGCAGGGCAGAAACAGATGGAAAAGCTTTTCAATCCAGAGTACCCACTTAAAATAAACATCCTTAAATGTGTCTGTTCCTTCAACGAGTATTGAAGAACAGGCAAAAATAAATGAATGAAATGAGGGAGGCTTATAAATTCTCTTTGTTCACAGTGACCAAAGTAAAACCTCTTGAGCTCACATAAATCTTCCTCATGCAGGGATCAAAAGCTTCTTGTTTCCAGGACGAACTGAGCATGTAAGTCATAATTGCTCCTGAAGGTAACAATTATGATCCAGTGGCAACATCTGCAATTCCATGTGTGTGCCCATTCTGTTCTGTTCTGATGAGAAGCTCCATTTCTCACCTGGTCATCTTCACCTCAGCTCCTTCCAGAGACACAAGTTGTTGCAATCCTCCTTGGAGTAGCTGCAAGACCTCCCTCCTGTGCCCATCACTGAGATCTCAGGGATGGCTCAGGCTGACCATTAAGCACTACAAAGCCTCTTTTTCCCATCAGGATGTCCTAAATGTGCTGCTTCTATAAACCAGGAGCGCAGAGTTTGACAGCAGAGTTCCTGTTGGTCACTGCAGATGCTCCCAAACATGGGAAATGGCATAAGGTACAACAGGTTCTTAGAACCAGAGTAGGGAGGAAATGTGCTGCAAAGTGAGAAAAGGTTCTGTCTTTGTCCTTTCTGTCAAATCCTGAGTGAAAGGGGAGGTAGATTTGAGCCCAGGAGGGAGAGGAAGCAAAGACCACGCTGGGCCTGATCTCCAAAACAAGCTTAAAGTTGAGTTGTCCTTCATTATGAGACACCACTTTGCCTATAAAGTCAGGATCATTTTGTTTAAGAGCTGCATGTCTCAGAATGCAAAATAAATGGCTCCAGTCACAATGCTGAAAGGATTGACTTGGAAAATTGCAAATTGAATGAGGAGAATTACTTTGGCTAGACACACATGTCATTAGGAGTTATTGGCACAGGGGTTTCAACAGCACTGGATGCCTGAATGAGAGAATTGCAGGCTTAGAGGAGACAGATTTAAAAGGCTTTAAGATAGACTAAATAGGCTGCAGATTGCTTTATCTGGCAACCCAGTGTGTCATGGAAACATGCAACACACAAAGAAACACATGTAACCAAACCTAATGTTATGGAGACACTTAGGAAGGTAGTTTGGACGTGCTTTCAAAGAGGTGAAACTGAGCTGAAGAACAGATGTGGGGTTTTACCTAGCAAGTTGTATCCCCAGGATTCAGGAGACAATGAATTGATGGTTGATATTTGAGCCAGCAAGTCTTAAACACTCCCCAAAGAAAACAGGATGTTTTTCTCCTCAGCTTTCTCCCTGTGCCATTTGCAAAAAGAAATCCCAGGGACAAATCTTCATCCCATGCAAAACTGGTGTCTCTCCAGAGCAGTGATCTGTGCTGATTTGATCCAGCTGATTTCTGCAAAATAACCTTGAGGCTTTTGGTGTTACAGTTTTATTTTGTAGCTGTCTCTGTGCTGGTGCTGTGCAGGCAGGGAGAGGGACAGCACAGAGAAACTGGGGTGCAATGGAAATGCACTGAGATATTCTGGAAACTGCATCCAGAGTGATCCCTGAGTCAAGGGACTCACACCTGAGGAGCAGGAAAGAAAGCAGTGAGTATCTCCAGAGATTTACACTTACATGTTGTGCCTCCTTATGATCAGTGACTTCTCTGCAAATTCTGGCAAAAATAGGAGCAATCTCACAGAAACCAATGGCAACATCTGCAATTCCATGGACTCTGAATCCAAGAGGCCAGGCCAGAGAAGAAAAGGAAGTGTGAGAGTAACAGGCAACTAGCAGGTCTGGGTAAGCAGCATTCTTGGAAGCTTCTTTAGTTTCACTACAGACTCACATCCCAACAAGACCCTTGATGCAGAACATCAGCCTCTCCTTTTGAAGGCACCAATAACAGGATGCAGCTTTTTGAATCCTCTCAGCTCCTCTTCCTAAAATACTCATTGTTTTTTCCTGCTTTCCTCCCCAACATCTAACAAACATCTCCATCTCTGCCTTTCTCTGCAGGGCTAAACTTTTGCTCGAGTGTCCCACGTCAGAGATCCTCCTTAGTGCCAGCAGGACTAATGGAAAAAACTGTCCTCTTGGAGGAAACGAACAGGGGCCAAGTTTTGCTTTCTATTACACCACCATTACTCAACCTTTTCCATTCTGAAACTGTTCCCTTCATCCTTGCATTTAATAGGCTTCTTCCTTTCAAAAAATGTCAGTGGAAGGTGAGAATGGCCCCTTGGACACGTGTTCATGAAACTCCCTGGCAGGGAGGCATCTGCTGAGGCTGAGAACTGTTGTGTATCTGCAATGCAAATGCAGAATAACACATTTATTCTGCTGTGGCTGAAAAACGGAAGCTGGTTCTGCAGATTCCTCCCACTCCTCCTGGTGCTTGTTTCCATCAGTAACGTTTTTTCCAGTAAGCACCTGCCTGACTCCTATTTAATACATCCACAGCTGCAGTTTCCATAGCTGCCTTTTGACAGCACAGTCCAAAATGAATCATTCTCTCTGTGAGGAAATTTCTCCAAAATGCTTCTTCTTTCTCATCTCTTCCTTAATCATCTCTGGATTCTCATTATTTCTAGAAGGTCCCTCATTAAATTCCCACTAGAACATCACCCATCCCTTTCACACCACCCACTCAGAGTCCAAATGATTGCCATTGCACTGAGTTATTTGGTCCTTTTTTTTTCTGGTCCATCTCTCATGACCCACCACACAATTCTGCTGAAGTCCCTTTATGGATAAAATACGTTCTGTCAAAAAATGCTCTGGATGGTGCCATGTTTAACTCCAGCAGAAGCACCAAACAGCCACTCACACAAGCATGAGCTGGGTTTGGTCAAGCACCTTCAACCAGTGTGGAATATTAATCCTGACAAGTATCTTAGAACATTCTCCCAATAAACCTCCATCTTTTCCACAGGAGAAAGCAGTGCATGGCAAGATTTCTACTGCTGACATTTATTTTTGCTGTGTCCAATCCCCAGCTCCTCCTCAGCACTGGGTGTCTGTGTTTTTGAAGCTCAACTCAATCAGACACTCAGGTGTAGGAATTCCTCCCTCTTCCTTCAATCCTGTGTTGCATTTTTCCATCCTCAGCAGGTCCTGCTGCACCACCTGGACAAACACAAGTCTACAGGGCTGGCAGGGATCCATCCAAGGGATCTGTGGGAGATGCAGGAATGCTCCCCAATCACTCTCAATCATTGATCAGCATTCCTGGTTTACTGCAGAGGTCCCAGTTGCCTGGAGTTGGTCAGGTGACCATTCCTGGTGGTGTTTAAAAGATGTGTAGATGTGGCACATAGAAAATTGGTTCTGTGCTGAGCTTGGCAGTGCCAGGTTTGTGGTTGGACTTGATATTGAAGGTCTTTTCCAAACCAAACAATTCCAGTCTGTTCTGCAAGGAACCAACACAAGCTCTCAGGTGCCAGCAGGACCCTCAGAACGTGGTTTCACTTAGTTCTCTTCACATCAGTGAACAGTCTGTGTTCCTCTGTGTTCTTCTGTGCAAGGGGCTGTGCAGGAGTCCAGAGGGAGAGATTTGGAGAAGGAACTGGGCAAAAATGGGGGTGTTTGGAATGGGACTTTCCCCATTTCTCACAAGGGCCACACATGTCCTTAGCAATGTCTGCAGTTCAGTGACATGAAAGGTTCACCAGAGAAACAAGTTTGCTCAGGGCTGAAATCTGTACCATATTAATGGCAACATCCTCTGATTTATCTCACTGACCAGCCCTGGAAGTTGGAGGAGTTTGTACAGGCAAAGAATTTCTCCAGTGATTAAAAATCCAGTCAGTAACTACAGCAACCTCATCACCAGTGACCTGCATGCCAAAGATTTAATCTCTGTCTACAGAGCTGTAAGAACAGGACTGGGATAAATTTTGCTGCATCTACCAGATGTTTTATCATTCATAGTAAGATATATAGAGCTGAGAGAAATTCATTTTGGCAAGAGTGTAAGTAATTAAACAGAAAGCATTTTCTATGTACTGCAGAAGAAGTTGATGGGAAAGCATTCACACAATAGACTGAGGGGAAACACAGAAGGCAAAGGCTGCCCAAAGCTTGCAGTGAATAAAATGTACCACTTGGTCTGCTCTTCATGCCAGCGATGCTTTGATAAAGACAATGAAATTTTAACCTCGAGGTGAAAATACTGATTCTGATTTTAACAGCAATAAATCATTCATACAGATTTGTAGAGGGTCAGGTACCAACATGGGATATTTTTTCCCAGCCTCAAAAACCTACTTAAGGAGATTAGACAAGGACAGCAATTCCTCTTCAGAAGTAGCTCTGCTTCCTGCACTGCACCTGAACCTGCTGAGGGGCTGAACCAGAGGAGATGAACAGACACCCCTCCCAAATGAGTTTGTTTCTGGTTTCCCTTATGGAGGGCCTGGTGCCAAAGGCAGTGACTGAAAGTCCTGGCTCCTCACAGAGCTTCCAGTAACACAGCTCTTCAGAGGGGAAAAAAACCCTTGTTGAACCAAGGGATACTTTCTCTTTAAAAAGTCTGATTTCCCCCCAAAACAGTAAAACTTCATTGAAAGACATATGGCAGAAAAATCACAAATGCTTCAGTTTCAGGGCTGAAAGATATCAATATAAGCTAAGGAAAAAGTGTTATAGTATTAATCTGAGTTTCTAAGTGCTATGTAAATACAAATAAAGACTAAATACTTCCACGTACAACAGTGGGTTTGATCCTTAAACCTGAAAGGGCCCAAATCAGGACATAAGATTTTTTTTTTAATATATTAGATCAGAAGTAAAAAAATCAGAGGTCCTGATACAACCACCTGGAACTGCAATCACATATAAGCAAAAAAGAAGGGCCAGTAGCAGGAAATCAGGAAGGTGACACTTGAAGTCTCAGCCACAGTTGCTGTAGGTTCAACAGTGCTCTCCATATTGAAACAGCTGAGGCAGAGAATGCAAACAAAACCATTCTAGCAAAAATATTTCACATATTTAAAAGGATTACCATGTGAATTTACAGAACTTTACTTTCCAAACCATTTTCTTAGGCATTTTCTTCCCCCAGCTGCAATAACAGCAGTGAGCTATTCTCCCTGCTCCTTTCCTGCAGCCTTCCCACAATCAAAGCAA
This sequence comes from Sakesphorus luctuosus, assembly GCA_013396695.1. NCBI lineage: Eukaryota > Metazoa > Chordata > Aves > Passeriformes > Thamnophilidae > Sakesphorus > Sakesphorus luctuosus. Next base: position 449,129 of record VWZD01005106.1, on the reverse strand, counting down.
ACCAGCAGAAGGAACAATATGGGAAGAACAAGGCCATGGACATCAGGATACTTTGAGTTTTCCCTGTGCTGAGATGAAGACCTTCACTTGTGGAGAGGAGTCCTGGCCTAGCTGTGCTCTGTCTCCACTTTCTGCTACAGGAACAGCAAAAACGAGAGGGGAGAGGTGGGGAAGTGAAGCTCAATGCTGTGAACAATCTGTTCCAACCCTCCCTTCCACCAGAGCTTCCACACAGCCCAAGCCCCCAGGACAGGCTGCCTCCCGTGGGGCTTTGCCTTTTACAAGCAAACACTGCTCAGAACATGCATGTTTTAGAAAGGGTGTGCTCCCCTCAGGGAAATGTTTGGGCACGTGGCTTTGGGCCAGCAGCAGCAGAGTTGATCCTGCTGAGGCTCCTGCCCTGGGAACTGTCACACACAGGGCAAGTCCCCTGCCAGCTGCTCCTGAGAAGATCCCTCCCTGCCCTGCCCTGCCCTGCCAGGGGACCAGGGGCTCCTGCTCAGAGCCATGGTCAGACCAGCACAGGATCAGAGCAGCTCAAGGTGGAAGGGACCCATAAAGATCATCGTGCCCAACTCCCTGCTCCTCACAGAACCACCTGCAACCAAACCCTCTCACTAAGGGTGTTAACCAGATGTTCCATGAACTCTGACAGGGCTGGTGATGGGACCACTCCCCTGGAAAGTCTGTCCCAGTGGAAAACCACCTGCTCAGTGAAGAACCTTTTCCTGATGTCCAAACTGAACTTCCCCTGACACAGCTCCAATCCATCTCCATGTGCCCATGGATCTCTTCAGCATCAAACCCCTGCCCTGGTTTTGCCCAAAGTCTGAGGGAAACACAACTGAATAGTCCATGATCAAAGACAGCTGTGGAAAAAAAGGCCAGAAAACCCAAGTCCAGACTGGAGCTACAGGAAACTTGTAGGAAAACAGCATTTTCCCCTTGGATTTCTTTGGGCCTGGTGTAAGATTTGCAGTCCCAGAACAGCAGTGACTCAAAGAATCCCCCACCTGCACAGTGAAAATGAACTCTGCTTGTTATCAACTTCTGTGGGCTTGGGGACTTTCATTCCCAGCTCCCATTTGTGGGATCCACTGGTGAACCTGAGTTACTGTGGAGGACAGAAGGAAAAGCAAATGCAAATAAAGGAAGAGCTTTGTATACATCCCCAAAAGAGCAGACAGAAAAGGTCAGATAGTACACATTGCAAACAAATAACTGGAAAAATAAACAGGATGCCTTGAAAATGAACCAGATGAGTCGAAGGGGACAGGAGGAATATAAAAAGGGGGGCAAAAAGAGAAAGGTAATAAAAGGGAATGTAGGATAACATGGCTAAGGCAAGACTGTTCATACAGAAAAGTCAGCTCCAGCAAAAAGCAGGAACACGCCTCTACAGAGGAAAAAATAGTTGCACAGGAATAATGCAGGGAAAAACCAAAATGACATACACAAATATGGCCATAAATTCACTCAGAGGTCCAAGGGTCCTTCGGAGGAGAGGTGGAGAACATTCTGAAAACCAAAGATGCTGCTTGAGCTTTCACAAATCCCAACCCAGCACTGGGGGATTTCTGTTTCTCACCCTTTCTGTGCGTCTCCTACATGTCCCAAGCCATCTGCATTGCCATATTTGTTTGACAAGGTGTGTACATACAGCAACTTCTCTGGGTCACTGAATACAAGGGAGAACTGCTTTGCCATGAAACCTTTTACAAAAAGCAGAAGATTTTGAAGAAACATGTCAGTTGGAACAAAAATATTACTTTGTGTACGGTATGGAGATAACTGGGGAAGCTGCAATTGCAAAGCTGAAATAACAGTACATGGGACTAAACCTCCCATTGCCCCATCCCTGGTTGTCTGCTCTGGGTCTGTATCTAAGACCTGTCTCAGGGAATTTTAAAAGGCCTTGCTGTCATTTCCTATCAGAAAATAAATACACTTCAAAACCTCAAGATCTTTTGCTAAACAGAACGGTTGTTTTTGCAGTCCAAGAGCAATACTCTGCTCTCTGTAAGCCCTGTCCTGCTTTGGAACCCCATGGCTTGCTCTCTGGGTGTTGATTCTAAACCAGCTTTCATGGGCAGCTGCAGCAAATCAAGCCCTCAGCTGGTTTTGCACAGCACAGGGGGTGGGAGGGCCAGGTCAGAGCCCAGAGTGCAGCAGGGAGGGACAGGCAGAGCTGCTTGGGAACCTCTCAGAGCTCAGTTTAACACACACTGAGCACTTCCATGGGCCTGAGAACTTCCATAGGCCTGAAGTGGCTGCTTTTCCCAAAGTCATGGCACTCCTCAGCCAGGGGAGCTGATGGGAGTGGGAAGGGACAGGAGCAACACAACCCTACCCTGCCACAAACCATAAAGGAGTGGTAGGTGTTGTGGCAAAGTCAGAGAAGAAAATCTGCAGATCCTGCAATAATGACCTAAAGCTGGAGTTTAAGAAGTTAAACCTGTCAGACCATAACCATTATATGGCTATGCTGAAGTGTATTTTAATGTTCACATCTGTATTTTTGCCTATCTTGAACACAAAGCTATAGTTCAGCTTGAGTTTTATGGCAAAATTGTTACTTCCCGATGGTTTATTTAGTTTATTTGGAGCCTGCAAAACAGTGAAATCTTTCAAGAAAAAAATGGGATAAATAAATAATGAGGAGTATGAGATCTCCATGCATTTAAAAATGTACTTTTTAATTTATAAAATGGCAAAAGGCCAGAAGGTTAATGCTGGGTGAGGGACAGTAATTTTGCACACACACAGACTGACACAGAGTGTGGAACATCCCTGCCATGAGATACTGAGCCCATCCCAAAAATCAGGGTCAACTTTAATAACTCCAACATCTCAGACAAACAAAAGGATGCCCCATTCAGGAGCTAATCCAGAGCCCTTCCACTCCCATTTCTATCTTGCAGGATTAGAAACCCTCAGGAAAATCACTATTATTTTACCTTAATGGACCTAAAACAGACCACCCATATTTGATACCTGGTAGGGTGGCACATGATGGAAATAGAAACACGTATTAAAGCCAAAATTCTAATCCAAATTAGATGTTGCCTTTGGTGAGAAGTGGATTTAAGGGGACACAATGACCAGGAAAATGGAACAACATTTCCTATAAACTTTTACTGAGCAAATTTGAAAAAAAGCCATAGTGCACCATGAATCAATGGCCTGAATCATCCCCCAAAATAATTCTGGAAAGTGCCCCAGTCCAGAGCAGTCAGCCTGAAAGGAGAAAAATCTCCAGTGGCTTCAAACAGTTCTCAAATGAGTTACTTGAAATAGCTGAGGCACCATTTATAAAGTGTCTGTCCCCATGCAATGCAAACATCACCATCTCAAAATTCAGAGGAGAATGAGAGATGTGAGCTCTGCAACTTCCCTTCCAATCTGCTTTGCTCATGGTCCTGGGGACTAACCCACAGAAATACGAATCTAATCAGATACTTAGAAATGGCAAAGAGCATTTGTTTGTTACAGAAATCCACAAAGAACAAGGAGGGGTTTGATGATCCAGCTCTGCATTTTAAATTGGATTCTTCACTGTCTGAAGTCTGTTAGTGATTATTCCCTGGGTGCAGGGCTTGGACTGACGTCTGCAGGGGTTCGTGGATGTGTGTGCCTCTAAGAAAACACTCTGAGCAGGGAGATTCCCCAGGGAGTGCTGACACAAATAAAGGACACAATGTATTTTATCCATTAAAAACACTTCAGGCTTTTAAGCAATGCCAAACCCTACAATTAAATCAATAGTAGACCCATAGGAAGAGATGATTCAGAGAAAGGTTCTTCACAGCAATGCACAGGTGGGGATTTGCATGGTGGGAACAAGCCAAATTGAAATAATTTTAACTCTACACATGCAGGATGTTTGCTGGGAGTGCCCATGAGCCAGAGCTATCTTATGGCAGAATTAGGAGCCCAGTTCCAGAAACTCTCAGGTGGAAGTAGCTCTTCCCCAAATTCACGTGTTTATAACAGAGCCAGCTGCAGTGAAACACGTTGGGATCACGTGTGTTCTGGGTGTTATTCACAAGTCAGTTGCATAAGCAACTCCTGAGAAATCCGGAATGTAGCAACAGGTTCTTGAGAAACCCTCAGTATTTTCCAAGGATTGGTTCCTTCCTGATCCCTTTCCCTCCCCCTCTTGCCGAACCTCCACATTTCACCTTTCAGCTTCCCACTTTGAGTTTTGATCAGTTTTGCAAAACTTTTCATCTTCATTCTGGCCATATTCTGTCTATTTTTCCAGGCCAGTCTCCTGCCAGGTTTGTTTGGTACAAATTGACACATTTCTCTTCCCTTTCTGCTTCATCCCTCGAACAGCCCAGTCAAACCTGCTCAGATGTTTGCACACCCAGAGCTGTGGACAGACTGGTCCCTTCTAAGGCACGTGCACATTCCTAACCTATCATTTTATCTGTTCCTCTCACACTTGGTAACATTTCCTCAGTAAGAAGTATTTATAATGGAAATAGAGATCCACAGGTATCAGACTGTGGTAACAGTTATTTATACAAATTAATGATCCTCCTCTGCTTCTGGAATTTTCATCTTCCACTTCCTTCCTTCTCTGGTAAGAGACTGTAATGAGCAGACTGGGTTTGTAGTGCTGTAGGAAAAGCACATGAGTGCTTTTTGTGCCTCTGGTGCAAGACACCTCCAGGACAGCCTTTGAAACATGAGTGGCAAAATTATACAGTCTCAGTAATTTCTGAGAGAGGGAAAAAGCAGAAAGAACCTGGCCATCATTATTGGAAACACAGCACCTTCTCCAGCAGTCAGCACTGTCTCCACTGCCCTTCTCAGCCTGTGCTGCAGCAAATGTTGGTCTCCAGCTCTCTGAGCCAGGCCTGGCAGTGCTCAAAGGCATTTGTGCTCAGTCTTTAGTTCAAAGAACAACAGATGTCACCAATAATCTCACAGCTCTGCACCAGCTTCAGAAAGCAGGTGGATTTGTTTTTCGCTGCACTTGCAAAGATACATGGAAGTGTGCAGGGACAGGAAAAAAACATTCTGCAGGTTTTACCAATTAGACAAACCCTGCTTCTTGCAAAGAGCTGGAGGAAATTACCTGTGCACAAAGACATTATGGGAGGAGCTGTTGAACAAACTCCCATCTCCTACCAGGGCAAGGCAGAGATCAGTCTTGGCTTTGTTCTAAGAACAATCTGCACCATTATTGCTGTGTGGCCCTTGGGACAGATGTCTGCAAGTGTCTTTTCTGCACCTTGTTCTTCCACTCATCTGACACAGAAAATTCCAATATGCTGAAAGACTTGTGCAGTGCCAACGAGCCACACTCAGGATCCTCACCCTCCCACCTGCCCAGCTGCATTTTTTTTGGCTTCCCCATTTGTTCCCACTCATGGAAAAAACACCCAATTGTTTTCCTGCCTTGCTGTGGAAGTGAAAAGAGCCCCAGGTATCACCTGCTGACTGTAAAGCACAGCCAGCAGGGCCCACACGTGCAGCAGCAGCAGAGTGAGCACAAGTCTCACCATCCTTGATCCTTCCCCTTCCATGGAACAGGAAAAGCATATGGAAATTCAAGCCTTGCTTTGACCTCCACAATGGTATTTGATGTGCCTGTTCGCCAAGACTTTGTGTTTGTTCCTTAAACTGTTTTTAATCAGTATTTACTTTGGAAATGTTTGCACAGGAGACATCTGGAAGAAGGAGAAGGCCCATCCAGGGTACAGCAAATGTCACAGCAGTTGCCTATGGATTGGTCTATCATATAAAGTTGTGAAATGGTAGTTTATACTCCATTAAAAAGAGGTGGAGATAATTAAAAGCAAAGCAACAGAAGAACAAACAGTGGAGACAGATGTTTCCCAGATTTCCTTGACAAATTAATGAAGTATTTAAAGCCCTGTGGTCTCCTTCTCATCACTGGGTATTTGCAAATATTTCACAAAGACCAAGTTTCCCATCATGTCAGGAAAACCAGGGTCTGGAAATATAAAAGTGCTATTAGAGGAGGTGAAATATCAACCCATGGGCAGCCCCAAGGACACCCAGACAGGCAAGAACACCCACCAGATGCAAATAAACAAACAAAAATGGATAAAAAAGTGCCCCATCTTTAACTCCATTTACTTTTCATCTTGTCCCAACATTCCTTATGGACCAAACTCCAAAATTAAATGGATATTATGGGCATACAAATATTTTACCAACTTAAAAATAAATTTCAAAGCAATCCTTTCATTTCTATATCCTTCAAATGTAAAACAGCCTCTTGTTTCTGTGCATCTGAATTATTAATAAGATTAGGGGTTTGACTCCATGGGTTTCACTAATTAAATCAACTTTAAATACACACATACAGATAATAGCATTCTTGTTATGGGTTTGGCATCCTCAAAGGACAGACAGACAAGACTGCCCTGCACAATTTACCTTCTCCCTTGCTTTAATTCAGAGCATTGCTTTGTATGGCAGATGGAGATTACAGTGGAGGTTTGGAGGCTGCAGGTAGAAGCCCAAACTGGCAGATTTAGCTGGACAAGTTTATTTTAACATTCCTGTCCCTGTTTTGTATTTTCAGCTGGGTATGCTGGAAAATGTGGTGCTCAGATTCCACTGACATCCTGATCTCATTTTGACTCAGTTGTGATCTTTATCATTCCCTCCTGCCTTTCCTGCAAATGTTTTGGAATCGTAATAAAAACAGTAGACAGATTAAAGGACTGAAAAAATGCAGAGAAAAGTTCAGAGCGAAAGAGATGTCACCATATTCTAAAATATCTCTCCAAAAAATTCCTTTCAAAAGCCATTTAGCTCTCCGTCTAACACCTTCCCACTGATTTTAATGGAGATGCAAAAGTGTGCCCTGAAAATACAGGAATCACTCCCAGTCTTGGAACACAATACAAGGCACGAAGCATCACAGTTTCAAATTAAGGCGCCAATTAGGGAAATGATTTTAATTAGAGAAGAGAGAGAGGGTAGTAACATTCCCCAAGGACCAAAGCAGCATCACTGCCCAAACCAGAGATGGGACACAAACAGAGATGATGCCAATAACCCACAATAACACCAGTCCGTGTGACACGACCTCCCATGGTGCTCCAGCCCCTTTTACTCCTGGATATCCAACTCTAAAATGTAGGTACATAAATATCCCAACCCATCCAAGGCAGTTCTGGGTTTGCTGTGCTCAAATGACAGAGATCTTTGGAATCCAGATGGGATCATATGGATGGGTAAGGCTAAGGAGCAGCAAAGGTAAGTTGGTGGCTCAACAGAACCACAGTGAGCGGTGGCCTGGGACAGTGAGGGGATGATGAAAGGCAGGAGGGATCATTCCTCCTGATCCACAACATGTGACAGCCATGCAGGGCCCTGTGTGGGGCCAATCTAAACCAGACATGAAAGGAGATGACACAGGGGACAGACGGGAATGTGAGCAGGGCAGGAAAACCCATGGAGCACATGGGGATGGGGATTAGTCATTGCAAATGCAGGAAAATAGGAAATAGGATGCACAAACTGGAGATGCAGTTGTGTTTTGTTTGAGGGGTCTTGTTTATTTGGTGATTTGTTTCGCATCTGAGAACAAATTGGGTGGCAAAAGAGATTATGTGACTGTGGTTTGGACCTCAGTCCAAATACAAATCAGCCACAAAATGGGTGTAAACAAAAGCTGCACGTTCATGAATCAGAGTCTGATGTTTCTTTGGCAACAGCAGGAGGAGATTTATTTAATTGACCTTCCCCTTGTCTTCCTCAGCATCTTGGGGAACCTTTTCCATCCAAAACTGTGAGAAATGGGGAATCCTGTATCAGCAGATGGGAATCCTAGAACCACTCTGGGGAACCTGCAGTGGGTGTGTGACATTTTACATTTGCAGGGATTGCTACCAAACAGTCCTGCAGGATTTGCCAGGCCCGTTCACTCCCTGCTCTGTCACATGGAAATCTATACATTTTTCTTGCCTGTCATCCATGTCTGGAAGTGCCAACAATGTCCCTGTAAATTCCTGACAAAGACCAGGCTCTGGTCTACTGTTTAGAGGTACTAGAAAAGAAGAATTAATCCTCCAATTGTGAGTGGCAGAGAAATCTTGTCTCATTTGTTGTTAAGACTTCTCTTCCATTTGGAAGTGATCTGGAAAAGTGCAGTGGATGGAGCCAAGGGAGTGCCTGTGTTTACATTTGTAGCTGTTCTTGGGCACATACAGCAATAAATTACTCTAATTTAAAGAGTGGCCTTCTGACAGCTTTAAAATTATGATTTAGCTTGACAAAGGAAACATAGCAACATGAAGCTTCCCATGGTAAATCAGCCAAAACTCCATGTCTTTTTGCATGAAGATCCTGCCTTACACAGCTATGCACAGATCCTTATATGGCTTGAGAATGAGGAGGAATTTCAGGCTCTATTTTTAGCTGTGCCATAGTTATACTTTATTTTTCCTTTAAATTTTGCAGTCATGTCACCAGAGCTCAGCTCCTTGCAGGGATGACCTTTCCTCAAGGATCTCAAACACTTCTCAAATGTTATCTGACTAAACCTTCCAAGGAAGTCTTGTTCTGAAGAGAGGAGAAATACTAGACAAGGTCTATAGAAGAGTGAAGGAAGGGCAGGGAGACTTTAGGGAATGAAAGGAAGGTCATGGAGCATCAGTGCTCATGGACACATCCAGGCCCCAGGTTTGTTTGGAGCCAGGTTGCATTTGTTTTCAACCCTGCATTAGTACAGACTGAAAGCCAGGATTTATGTCTTCCCAAAAGACATGCAGTTCATTTGCTAATACAAATAACTCTTCCACGGTATTATGAATTTACACTGAAAACACAGAGACAGACAGAATCACCCAAGGAAAGGTGAAGAAACAGCAGAATATGCAGAGGGAGGAGGTTTTTCCTTGCTGTCCTGTTTTCTTCTTTCAACTCTCTTCAGTAGTTTTAAAAATAGCTCCAACCAGGCCACAAGTTATTGCAGCACCTTATTATGCCACCTTAGAAACCAACCTTGGAAACAGATTTCCAGAACAAAATCTACCTGGAAAGTAATATTGTGTTCTGGCATTAGGAGAAGGAGAAGCTCTGTGAGACATCAAACCTACAGGCCTGGAGTCATTCAGGAGGAAACCCTGAGAGGACCCTGTGTTCCCCCTCCCCACAGATGCTCAGATCAGCTCGTGCCTGGATCCAGCCATCAGTGAGGCACCACTTCCAATTCCAACCTCCATTCCCCAGTCAACACCTTTCTATGTCCAGGTATTATCCTTGTTTTCTTCACTTCTTGCCTGTGCCCAGGCTCACACACCACCAGTGAAACACATCCACTGGAATCTGGTGTTCCATCACACTGAGAGGAAGTTATCCAGCAAATAACAGCAGTCTCTGTCCACTACAGCAAAAGTGGGGCTTCCTGCACTATTCCTCCTTATTCCTGTTCCCCCTGATGTGGGATTGGTGGCTTATGGCTTATTAAACCTTTGATGTAAGGCAGCACTGAGCCTGTGAGCTGCCTGCCTGCAGCACAGCTCAGCTCCCATCATTTCCTCACTGGAGATGAGGATGCTGAGGAATACATGTCAATCAAATGACCTACTTTTTTTAAGCAAGCAACTCCTAAGGGTGAAGTGCAGAACTCCAGATTAATTAGCAGCCTTGCACAGCTCTGTGATGAGGCTCCAAGGGGATGGGGAAAAGGGAGCCCTTGTTTCTTGCCTCTGTCTAGACAGTGGCATTGAATCTTTTCCAAAAGACTGATCCATAGCAGCCTCCTCACCGACATTCAGTCGAATGAGCAGTTTGCCATGGCCCTGTCAGTGTTTCCCCTGAAATATAAGAACTATAAAAAAAGGTGTTTGTTCAACATGCTGCACAAGGCATATGGCTGAGATGCAGTTAAAGCTACAACAAACACAGAAAGTTGCTCCACAGATCAGAACTCCCTGTTTTACAGCTTTACCTGCAAATTAACTGTTCCTACACACACACAGAGCCCCAAAACATGGTCCAAACTTGGAAGGAAACCCTTTCTGGTACTCCAGGTAACATTAACAATATGGTCTTCCACCTTTAAATATTCATAAGGCCATTGGGAAATGTCAAATTTCTTTCCTGTGCTTGTCTGGAAGACTCAGGCATCCACCAGTGCCTGTGTGTGAGATGCAGTCAGCAACATGACATCCCAAACTCACATCTGAGCTGAAGAATGCACTGCTGGTCTCTGCCTTAATTACCACAGTTGCAGTTCCCCTTGTCCCCCCACAGGTGTATTATCAGTTGAGATGCAGCTCAAAGAACCTTCCTAAACAAGAGGAGCAGCAGAGGACAGAAGCTCCAAAGCTGTGCTTGCTGAGAGCAGTGAGTCTAAAATCTCAGATTCAAAATCTTCCCAGGAGCTGTGCTTGGGGTCTGTCTCAGGCTTGAATTTCTATAACACAATCGCTCTTTGTTTTGGCATTTTCCTCATCTTTTAAAGTCTTAACTCGTATCATTCATGCAGGTAAAATACTTATCAGTACCAGCTGAAGCTCCACTTGCAAACAAAGAGTGAGCCTGAGTTTGAAACAAGAGATCCCTCTAACACCAGTGTCAGTGAATGGGTTAATTTAAGTCAATCGCATCAATCTATATGTTTATTAGTTCCTGTTACCTCCTGGCTGTTGGATAGGACCAAACAGAGATACTGAGCGAGGATTTAAGATTTTATGTCTGTTTATGTTGCATTTGCATGCACTTCCCTCATGTGAGCTGAACTGGAGGCTTTAGCAGACTTTACTGCCATGCTTGAAATCTGCATCACAAACTGTAACTCAGGTAAAGGAATCTTGAATTATTATTGTTCCCTCTGTATTGCACTGCTATCCAGGGATGTGGCCCTCACCTGAGGCAGAGAGTCCTGGGGAGATTCACTGCAGGAAATATAATTAAGATGTTACATGAAAGAAAACTGTCAGAGTTTTTCATGGATACAAGCAGAAAACATTTCAGTTGGGTAATTCTGTGGTTACTGTGTCTCTCGGGGTGGGCATCAGCTCTGACACTCTAGTGACAAAATTAGCCTTTGTAAGCCTCTATGGGCCTGACCTGTGAGAGAAAACATTTATAAGCCAAATCAGCTATTACAGTGGCCTTAGAAAACAGTTTTCCATGTCACTAATTACAAAAAGTATTGTGTCCATACCAGAGCAATCAAACCCCTCATCTGAGCATGCTGAGAATCCTCGTGCTGGTGCCTGCTCAGCTCCAGTGCTCTGCAGCAGATGTGCAGCAGCTGTGCCTTCCTGCCTGCGCCAAGAACGTGACTGGAATGGTTTAACCAGAGGACCCCTCCTCCCTCCTCCACGTTTTCTCTTCCTCTTGGCACCGCCCTTTCATTCCTCTGCTCAATTGTTCCTTTAATCCATGGCAGCAGAGCGATGACGACGCTCTTTCATGGAGATTCATTCACATTGGCAATGCCCTTGATCTCCTGCACTCCCTTCCCGAGGCACAGCAGAGTTTGTGGCTTTTGCTCCCTGCCTATTGATCTGCAGGCTGGGGGGAGGTTCTGTGGCCTGTGGAAAGGCAGCCAGGGCTTTTCCACACTCACTGAGACTGAGAGAACCCAAAGGGATGTACCCAGGCTGATGCCTCCCTGTAACCACAGTTGTATGAAAATACTCTGGGGGATTTACTCGAGCTGCTGAGAACACTTCAACGTGAGTGTGGATCAGTGACTGGTCTCTTACCACTCTGATCCATACCTGACCTGTTCTTTGCAGAATAACTCACAGAATCATGCAAGGGTCTGGGTTGAAAGACCCTCAAAACCCACCTCATTTCACCCCCCTGCCATGGGCAAGGACACCTTCTCTAGACCAGGTTGCTCCAAGCCCTGTCCAACCTGGTCTTACAGGGCATCCACAGCTTCTCTGGGCAACCTGTTCCAGTGACTCAACACCCTCACAGTAAAGAATTTCTTCCTGACATCTAATCTGTCTCTCCCTTTCAGTTCAAAACTGTTGCCCTACTATTATCTGCTCATGGAAATTCAAGGTAAAGTGCCCAGAGATCAGTGTCCCCAAGGTCCCCTCTGAGCCTGGGACCATGTCCTACATGAATTTCCCTTCAGAATCCTGCTCCCTGCCACAAGCTTCCTCTCTGGGCCATCAGGGCAAGGAAAGCAGGAAGCAAGCAGAGAAGTTTGCTCTCACCCTCTGTTATCAAAGGAAAAGGAGACCCTGACCTGCAATATCCCAATACATCTTAATGGAAGGACATGTGGAGCTCAGCTTTTGTCTTTGACACACTTCTGGCACATTTGGGTATATCTGTGCTCTCCCCAGTTTTCTGCTCTGAGAGTCCATTTCCTCTCATCTGCCTCTGATGTCTCACGTTCTGTGTTTCCACTGCCTGCTTAAAGCACAGCAAACAGGTCAGAGCATCCAGCAGATCAAAGCTCCCCTCACAGACATCCCCTGTACAGGCTGGGCCCTTCCCAGGGAGTCTGAGGAGCAACCCCTGTGGGGTGGGGTGGCCACCACCAGTGCTGGTGGCCACTGCTCCTACTGCCCTCTGCTTTCCTCTTCTCCTCTTTCCTGTTCTCATTAATGTCAGAACTTGCTTTGATTTTAGCAAATGCAAAATAATTAATTCTTTGACTCAGCACGATCAGCAGGGCTGTTCTGGAACACTTTGATGCCCAGCCAGGTTGTGAGTTCAGTGTCAGTTCTGCCTCCTCCCAGACAGAGCTCCATCAGGGGCCGGTGGAACAGCACAGAAGGATTTCATGGCTGACCCCAACAACAGGTATTCAAAATAATGTTCCTGATTCTATCAGAGTACTTGGCACAGTTATCCTGTTGGTCTCTTCTCCAGGAATTAGTCTGATTCCACGTGTTTGTTCTTCAGACCACTGTGGGTATTGTACCTTGTGCATTGTTTTGAAAGCACAAGACACTCAAGTGCACTATTTGCATATGCAAATGTTATGTTTCCATGTGCAAATGACAACAAATCCAAGAACTATGAGCATAAATGATAGTGCAAGTAAAGAGATTCTCCTGTTAATCAGAGGCTAGATTTGACTCTTCATTGAAAACAAAGCTCTGTGATATTTGCCAGAAATTTGCCATTTAATTTCCAGCACTACAGTTGAAGACTTTTGGCAGCATGAAGAAGAAAGTAACATGAGAATCAGAGGCAAATATAAATACAATTTTAAATGGGAGAGGGGAGGAAAAAAAAAGGGAAAAAAAGCAGATAAAAAAGACCAAGCATAATCACTTCTCTGTGCTTTGAAGTTTCCCAGTGTTATGCTACAAGCACTTGTAAAAGTCCCACTATTTGCTTTCTTTTCTTGGTAGGGGCATTAGTAAAGGAAACTCTGAATAAAACCTAAAAAATATAAAAGATTTTGAGACAAAGTCAAGCTATAAATCCGTAAGAACCTCCTGTAAAAGATTAAGTCAATCACAAAGGAGCTTGACAAGCTCTGAATTCCTGAATTGTTGGAATCAAACCCACACTGAGGAACAACTGCAAATATAGCTCCTACATCTGTAGTGAACTGAAGGAACTGTCAAGCCACTGTTTTGGTAAATCTGAAATCAAAAGAAAAATCTTGGTTCTGTTACGAGTCAAAATCAGGTTTGTAACTGTTCCTCAGTTATGTGGGAATTTCTGAACAGAAGAGGCCAAACCTTAAGTGAGTGTAAACTCAGCCAGCCCCACTGTCAGGCAGAAGAGGAACAGCAGTGAAGGATCTTGTGCACCACATTTAGAACAAACCTCGTTGTACAGAAACCTCCAAATATCATTTATCCATCATCATTAATATTCATGTAGTTTCACTGAATGCTCTGATGTTACCTCATTGTTTTTCCGGGTATTTTTCCCTCACATGCCTATGACCTATGGGGATTTTAAAACAAGCTCAGCTCTGATTTAAATGCCAGACAGATTTCCCTCCTCTGCCATTTCCATGGCACAGTCATGGTTGGGTGTTTGGGGGCTGAACAAGGAGGACACTCAGCTGAAAATCTGACTTTAACGTGGGGGGATTTTCTAACTATTGTGAAAAGGGCTCACGAATAATAGATCTCCCATTTCTCTCTATCACAGGTTTGCTGTGAGGTTCAATTCACTGTTCTTGCAAAGAATTTTGAAGGTGGGGATAAAAGATGTTACAGAAATGGGATGCTTTCAAAGGGAGGGACACAGATCTCTTTCTGAGTGCAAACATAAAGCTGCTCAACAATTCCAAACCCTGAAGATTAAGTTGTTTAAGCATGGACACAGAAACCTGGACCTGCACACAACAACATGTGCTTGGGTGCTCCAAGAAGAACAATAATTCTGTTATTTACATGCTGTGGAACACCTTACAAAAGAAGAGAAGCATTAAAACCAAACCTGTAGTAGACTGTGAAGTCCTTTTCCCAGGATATTTCCCCCAGATTGGGGTGTAGAACCCACACCTGCCACAAAAACATGCCCCAGGTGTTCTGAATATTGGCAGTTCCATCTGAAATGCTGCACCTGCAGGAGCCAAACGTGATGAGGCTCATCAGAGAGTGCAGCAGCTTTCCCTCAAAATGAACTTTTGTGCTTGAGTTTGTTTCTATCTGCTTAAAAAGTAGCTCCATGGAAACACATGGAGCCCTCTAAGACAGCTTTAAAGGAAGGTAGGGGGAGTTTAAAAAGCAAAGCTGTTTGAGGGTATTGATTTTACAAGTAAGCACTGTGAAAAAGAAGGTGGAAAATGTGCTGGGGAAAATGTGGAATTTAAATGAAGCCTATAAATAACTGTTACAGCATCACATCTGTACAAAGGCAGAGGGAACAGGGAGAAGATTTTTCAAATCCACTCCAGTTATCACAGTGTTAGGAAGTACAGTTGTCACTCAAGGGCAGTGTATAGGTTTGGATTTCTCTGCCCTTATTTCCAAATTATTACCTATTTCCTAGAAGATTACATGGCAGACTCTGCAAATTTAAAGAGCATGAAGCTCCTTTATAAGTGCATTTTCCTGAGCTCCATATTTCATGTAGTTCAGAAACCCTGAAAAAATATCATTCAAGATCCTTGGAGCAAGGGAATTGTACCCAAAAAACTTCCCTACAGAGGAAAAGGAGCCCTCAGCAGCTGAGTGAAGACCACACATGAGAAAAGCAAACAGAAAAAAGCCGACCTAAACAGGAAACAAACTGTACCAGACTAATCCATAACATTAAACCACAACCCAAACTCCTGTCCTTCTACCCAGACCTTCACAAAGACCCCTCACACAGCCCAGAGCAACACATGGCCACTTCACTGCTGAAAATCACTGTCCCTCACCTGGTTTCAAGTGTGTTTTTTACAGTTTAACCCACAAGTTCCTGTCCATCCAAACAGAAGGGTTGAGCTGTCACTCCAGATTTAGGATTGCCCTGCTCCTTTTATCACATTCACCCCTGTTTGTAGCTCCAG
The DNA here is from genome assembly GCA_013396695.1 of Sakesphorus luctuosus. Lineage (NCBI taxonomy): Eukaryota > Metazoa > Chordata > Aves > Passeriformes > Thamnophilidae > Sakesphorus > Sakesphorus luctuosus. The sequence continues at coordinate 433,693 of VWZD01005106.1, read as the reverse complement.
GCCATCCTCAACCACAGTGTGTGCAGTGGTTTGATGCAACAGTGAGTTTCTCTGTGTGGAAACTGCTGTTTGCCGAGAAAAACAAAGTATTCAGAGAAGAAATGTCCTCATTCCACACTGTACATTCATTTCTTTGTGAGGAGAGGCGAGGGCTGCAGTGTCTGACTGCAGGGAACTTGGCAGCAAGGGGTTCCAGCAGCCCAAAAGTGCAGGAGCACACACCAGGCTGGATCTCATTTCCTCACTTCCTGCTCTCCTTTGCATGAGATTCCTCCTGTTTTGCACATTTATTGTCTCACCATGACTTTTCACCTTCTCCCACCTTTTGTTGTGACACAAATGCAGAGCCCAGCCCCACTGCAGAGTGTCCCTCATGGGTGCAGCTGTTCACAGATGGGAAGGAAAGCTCCACACTTCCCAGCGGAATTCCTCATCTGCCTCTTGCCCAGGGATTTTATTTCTCCATGTTCATTTGTTGTCATGTTGACGGCAACAGTTTCAGAAGTACAGTCTGTTTATCAGAAAGATGCATATTCAATTAATATTGCTGTAGGCAATTCTCACTGCAAATCAAGGCTTACAAATCTCTCCACAACTCTCACAGATCAGCCCCCTCCAGAAGGATGTTCATCAGCACTCCCAAGATAATGCCACCCTACCCTGCAAGACCCTGCCTTGCTCATTTGGAACCTGACTAGAACTTTATTTACAGTCAATCTAAACTAGATACATCAGGAATGGAAACCTAAAACGCTGATCCTTTGATCTGTCATCACAGTTTTGCAGACATTCATTATCAAGCAGTTTGGTACCAATAACTGTCTGAGCCACCTTAAAATAGTCTGTCACTGCAAAAGCAGATATATATTTATAATTGCTACATACACACAACAGCTCCTGCAATGGGAACACAAACCCCAAGGATTTACAAGTTCAGCCTCTCACCATTAAGCCTTTCTACATTTTCAATTACAAGAAGATATGAGAGGGGTTTTTTTCATTAAAATCTACAATTCTCTGCATTTTTAATTTTAGTCCTAAAGAGCAACCTAATGGGTCATGCCAGGAGGGCAAATATAAGCAGATGTGTATTCATCTCTTTCCAGATCTTCACTAATATCTCATTTTTCTTGTCATTATGTAGCAGAACAGCTTTGCTGGAACCAAATGCCATTGGGTTAATTAAGTGAGAACACAAAGGTCATTATGGGAAGGTCTCTATTTGGAGGCTGCCTGTCTGTGGCTGGTGTGTGTCCAACTCACCACAATTACCCTTTCAGAGGGGGGAATATTTCCAAATGTTTGTGTTGCAGTGCAGCAGAATTTAACAACACCAAAAGTAGTAGGACTTCAAAAAAGTTTAAATTTCTGCCTAAATATTTTGGAGAAGAAACCTCACCAGTGATTTACAGTCACCATTAAATACACTTAGTGCAAAATTAAATTTGATTTCATGTTTTATGAGCTCCTTTTCTAGGTATTAGACTGGAGTTCTGCCATTTGTTTAATTAAGAACTGATTAATCTTTTTCTTCTGATTTTAAGAGAATGCACCAGCACTTTTGGGTTGGTCCAAAACTCCACCTGCCCTCAGCACAAGAGAAGTGTCCCAAAATCCAGCCAGCAATGGCACCAGGGGACAGGGATGTTCCTGCTCCCTCTGCCCCAGGATTCCTTGGACCTCTCTGAAGTCCTGCCTTGTGTTTTATCCCTATTTCTTACTCTGCAAAATGGAGGATGTGTCAAAATGACTCTAAAGCCTGTTCTTGTACTACAGGTTAAATGTCAGCTGGGAACCAACGATCTCCTGGCTTTGCCAAGGCCATGATTGGAGTGCAGGACCCCCAGGTGCCAGGTAGGGAACCAATCCCTCAGGCAGACAGTCAGCCAGTTCCATCAGTGCAGACCTATCCTGAGAAGCATTCTTAATTTAATGGAGCTCCTGCAAATAAACAAGCTTAATGAAGATTACTCGCTTCCTGGAATTCATTGTGCTGCTCCAATTTAATGCTATCACTTCCATAAGAGGCTGTGACAAAGTCTCTGGGAAAAAAAAATCAAATATGCAAATTCAGACACTTCAAAGGCTTTTATTTTAATTGTGCAGAAGGCAGAACAGAACAAGAGCAACTCCACTGAAAATGGAAAAGGCAGGAGAGGAAACTGATACATTTCCATCATTTCTTTCAGCTCTTTAAGAATTACTCTCAAGCTCAGGAGTTCTCTGAACTGCCCTAAATCAGTGCAGTGCTCAGGATGGGCTTGCATGAATTGTCCACAGAAGGAAATTAAGACCTCACAATATTCCCTCAATTTTGGTTTTATTGCAGCCATTGAGTCCTGGGTGCATTTGCTCAAGTTTCTAAATATTATGATTCAACTTTGGATCCCGTTCAACAGAACCTGTGACTGGTTTTAAGCCATTTGCAAACAAACCTGGGCTGAGCTGTGGCTTGGCACTCCAACCAGGGCAGCTTAGTGGGTTTGGTAGAATTTTCCCCAGAATTTGGGGGCCCTTTTGAATCAGAGATGAACTCACCATGAAAACTGCAGAGCTGGGCCAGGATTTGTGGGTATTTGGATCTCCAGTTGTGGTTCTGGCCCAGTTCTAAACAGAGTCAAAACCACAACTCCAATCAAGGCCAAGAAAAGGTACATACAAAGCCAGCCAACTACAACAACCAAATTTTACACACACATCCCTTAGTTAACAGCTTTACAGTGGAGGTTTTAGGCATTTTTCATGCTCTAATTTCTCTCTGTCTATCACAGGAACTCAGCACTGTGCAAGGACTTGTATTAGTGAAAATTCCTTTAATGAGTACAAAATAACTTTGGAGACCTTCATTTTAGTTTCCTTGTACTACATCTGAATTGACTGTGGGTAGGAATACTTCTGAATTTACTTTATTTAGCAAACTCTTTTATCTCAGCAAACAAGTTCAGTTCCAGGAACAGGACTTGGAGTAAGATCCTCAGTAAGGCTGGAACAGTCAAGTGAGGAACTGTGGTGTTACAGGCTTAGGGGGGTTAATAAAAGTTAGTACAATAGCATTAAACTGAAATAAAAATGGTATCCTTAACTGTGGTCAAAACTTTCAAGGATTGATAAGACCAGTCCTCAAGTCACAGATGTGATTTTTCTTAGTGCTCTCCTGGAATACAGTTATTATGGGAAAGTATGAAGAGGTACAGAGAACAGAAAAGAACTCATTAAAAAGCAGCATGAGGCCAGAGGGCAACCTCCAGCCTTCAGAAACTGTACCAAAGCCTGGCTTTTTGCCAATTAATAACAGGAAAATTTAAAAATAAAATCAGGCAGAAAAGCAGCAAGTGATTAATTGACATTGCAGGTTATTGTATCATTGAAATCTCCTGTGTCCAACTTCTCCTCAGCCAGCTCCCAGTGAGCCACACCGAGTCTGCTGCTGTCTGACAAGTCCTCCCGTCCATTTATTCCACATTCCCCAGACATGCTCCAATTTTGGGATAATTCAGGGGTTTGCAACGCTGACAACACCATTCCCTCAAATAACCAACGGCTACAAACATATCCCACAGACATGAGATTATAAACAGCACTTCATTGCTGGACAGTATTTAAAACTCCCCGAAGTGGGGACTCTGCCCAGGCAAAGGTGCTCCACAGCCCAGGCTCTGCTCCAAAGCTGGGACTATCCTAAGCTCAGGGTCTGGGACCCTCAGTGTTTCCAAATGAGGAATCCCAACAGCCTGTCCCCAGAGAAATCTCTATCCCAGAATTCTGGATGATAAATCCCCTGATCATATGTGCATGTGGCTCACAGGACCACCCCAAATTCAAGGTGGCCAATTCTTTACCATCTTTTCCTTGGCTTTGCTGCCATAATGCTTTTTTGTCTGTGGTGTCCAGCCAATCCACCTGAAATACCCCAGGGCAGCAGCTTTGGGATTAATGTCAAAAGTTCCATGATTTTTTTCCCTGTTTCTATCCTCACTTTCCTATATGGTTTGGACAAGTTATCCTGATATTGAAAATATCAGTTTACTGTGTGATCCACTTCAGTTTCAGCTGGAAGCATTACTTCTGTCTCTTGAAACTGCCACTCTTCCTCCTAAAATATCTGTCCCCTGGATTCCACTGTCCAGATAACAAATGCCTGTAAAGCAGGTACTGGAGGCACAGGAGTTGCTTGGAAAAGTGTGGCTTGGAATAAAACAGTAACCACTGTTATGAACTATGAACTGGTCTCTTATTGACAAGGCCAAGTCTCTTCATGGAGTGTCATCATCAGAAAGATACAAAACCAAATCAGACACAATGATTTCTCCTGACACAGGCCAATAGACATCCCAGCTCATCTTCAGATCCACTCCTTGATCTTAAAAGTACTTAAGAATTCAAGAATGTGTGGGGAGAGTTTGTCTTCCTAAAACTAAGACCTTGCTGGCATCCAATTTTTAAGCAGAATTTTTCTAATAATCTTTTAGTGCCAGGGTACCTGAAATTTCTGACACACCTGAAAGGAGTCCAGGGGTAAAAATTTCCCTCCAATAAGGATTTCAGAAATGCAGCATTATCTGGCAATGTACACCTTGTTTCTACTTAAGGCTGTACCTTGCACTGTGTAACATCATGTCTAGGAAGAGAGAACTGATCTCCTTTCAGCATTCAGAAAGATTTTTTTTTAGGTTCTCAACTCCCTCAGTGGTTAATATTTGTAAAACAGCTCAGGAAAAAAAAAAGGTAGAAAATGAGAGATTCTTTGCTGAAGGGCCTCAGACCTCAGGCTCTCCTGGTTTACAGTGCACGCTTGTATAAATATTTATTTAAAAGAAATGAAGTGCTGCTATTACTGAGCACACACAAAAAACTAATTCTGAAACGAGTTTTCCCCAAACATTACTTTGTAAGATGATGATACTGTTTTGTTTGGTGTGTTAATTCAGCCATTGGATGTAGGATAATGAAAAGCAGCTCAAACTCTTTTGCTTTTAATTTATAGGTGCTTTCATGGGGAAGAGGCCCCTGTTCTTCAAGCTGTTCTGCACAGCTTGTCAGGCTGGATTGGAAACAAGAAGATGAAAGGTAATATCAGCATCTCTTAATTCTGTATATTTAGTTCCTATATAGCATTTTAGTAACTCATTTGAACAGAATCATTACAGAGTGGAAGAGATTTGAAGAAGAAAATGTAAGAGCAGGTATGAAAAGATTCAGGAGGATCTATAATTAAAGCCAGATGCAGAACTAGAGCACAGTGTTCTCGTGCTTCCTTTCAATAATACTTCATAACCCGAAGGATATTGTCTCAGTCAGGGGCCTGTTGAGCAGGACAAAGGAACATCCATATCCCAAACCTCTTTAAAGTTTGTGTTTGGCAGGACAAGACAAGGGAATGATCTTCAACACTATTTTGTGCTCAGGGTGTGGGCTTATAAAGACATACAGAACTGAGAGCCAAGTCCTGTGTTTTCATGAAGGAACAACTAAGATCTGAAAAGGACTCAAAAGAAAAAAAATAATAAAACTCAACAGTCTACATCATAACATGAAGAATTTGGAGCTCTTTTTAAGAAACACAGATTCTAGGAAGCTTTCCTGTACTTTTCATTGGTGGGTTTGCCTGAGCAATAAACACACCTGCAAACCTTGTAAGGTCCAGCTTGTTCCCATCAGCTGCCCCTGCCCTTGGCACTTGGAGTGAAATACTTGGATCAGTTCTGTGGCACCACCTGAACTTCCACTGACACCACCAAATAAAGGGATACTCTCACCAGAGGGGATGGGACCACATGGAAATGGCACACAGGAGGAAGCAAGGGAGGGAGAAATCTTTCTGAACAGTTTTTGAGGACAGAAATCCATCAGAACAGGCAGACACTGGGATTCTGCTGGCAGATGTATGGTGGGACAAATAAAGGAGAGGCAAAAAGGGGGAGAAAACAGTCCTGTAATTAGCAAATATTATGCCTTAATGAGAAGGCATAATAAGGAAAGACGGGGTTGAAAAAACAGATGAGCATTCAGGTTGCCTGGATATCAAAGATGAATTTATAGTGGGAAAGACTGGAGCTGCACAAAGTATTTTTTTAAACTGCCAGGTCACAGAGACAGAGGGAAGTTAAAGCGCCGAACTGCTGCAGCAGCTGGAGCGGCTCTGCGGGTCAGGGAAGGCTCTGCCAGAGCCAATGTCAGCGCTGCAGATAGACAGTGACAGGGAAGTGCTTGGGACTATCTACAGCACCCGGTACTAACCGGGGCTGACCCTGCTGAGCATCCGAGATCTGACGGGATGAGATGGCAGGGAGGCTTGAACTGTCGGGGGACGGTCCCCACTGAGACTCGAACTCGCGACCTTGGGATTCAGAGTCCGGAGTGCTCCCCTTTACACCACGTGACCGCCATATCAATATAGACGGACCCCTGCGCTCTGTCCAGCTCCTGCTCCTTCCCAGCCTTCCCATCCCGGGATTTCGGGAGAGGCCGAGCCCGGGCAGGCCCCGCGGCCGCCCCCGCGTGGTCAGAGAGGGCACCGCAATCACCCCCCTAATGACCAGCGCTTTAATTGGGCTCTGCGCCTGCACAGCAGAGCAGCGCCCGGGCTTTGTGTCTGAGGTCTCTCCTCTCCTTCTCAGCCAACACACTCCCCGGAGAGGGCGGAGAGCCCTTGTTTGGTGCCGAAATCCACGTGAGCTCCTTTCTCTCCTCCAGGCAAACCATCCGTGTCCTGTTCAGACGGAGGTGGTGACAGCGACCCTGTCCTTAATGTCACAGAGGGTTCCCTGATGTGACATTAATACAGGTCATGTCAGTGCCACAGGATGTGAAGATTCCCAATGCAAGAGAGAGGGAAAGGTGTGAATCACAGACAAGGACATACAATTCAACTCACCAGCATCTGCTCAACTGTTTCTGCAAATGAATGGTGCCCCACCTCTGGTAAGAGAGGGGAGAAATGAATTTTTAAAAATATAGAGGTGCTGGAAAGAGTTCCACCTTAGGAATAACAGAGCTGCCTGACACTCCTGCTTTTTGAGTGCAAGGAAGGAAAAGAAACTAAATAATAAAGCAACAATTTCTTCATCCAGACTTCAGATTTGAGGACTGGGAGTCACTGGGGAGCATCCAAGAGGAAATGTGCATATACAGTCATTGCTAATTTTTCCATGAGCACTTTGAAGAGCTCACTCCTTCGGACATCCCTCCTGGGATAGAAAGAGGTGCAGAAAAAGGGGTCAAGCTCTTAACCCAGGGCAGATACAATGAGTGGAGCAAAATGCAGCAGGTACAAAACCTCCACAGGAAAATTGTATCCCATGGTTTGTAGATGCCTTCTTACAGTTTGGGGAATCTATGTGCTAAGTATGGTCTAAACCCAGCACAAAACAAACCTTGGTATTATTTGTCTGAAAAACATGTATTTGATCAGTTGTGTATGGCAAAGGCTTTTTCCAAGTCATGTTTATGTTCACATCTTTCAAAAGGCCTCATTTCCCTCTCAAAAACCTATGGGAGAGCCAAATTTCCAACTGTGCTTCATGCTGTCTGATAAAGCCAGCGTTTTCTGACATGCACTGGACATTTATGTGGGTTCCTAAATGGAACTCAAGTCCTCTATCCCAGTTTTGGCCCTGGAAGTCTCACGTTTCCATGGCTCAGACACAGTGGGAGCAGCACAGCTACATGTAACTTTTGCATTCTAATTCTTGCCTACAAGCAGTGCACCCTTGGTGTCTTAGAGGTGTGTTTAAATGGACTGAGGGTGCCTCCTTTGAATTCCCTTTGGAAGTGGAACCCCTACCATGATGTGTTTGTGTTAGCCCAGCCCCTCCCTGTTATCACAGAAGGACACGAGGCTGCCACTTCCCATGGTTGCTCTTATTTCGTAATATCGAGGTATTTACTGGACAGGGACAAAAGATTCTTACACACAAATCTGACAAGATCAAGAACTGCAAACAAAGAGAAATATAGGTCTGTACAATCAAAAACTGAATTGGAAATATTCCCTGGCTTTGGTTCTGTTTCTGAAACTCCTTTTGTTTCATTATCTGTGCACTTTTAGTGTCGGAAGTTTATGACCCATCAATCAATGAAGTATTAAGAGTAACTATTAAGGACATATTTATGTGAGAACCATGTGTAGCTCTTGGCATCATGTACAGCCTCAGCCTCCCTCTGAGCCCACTCATCTCTCCCTGAGCGTTTTCCTCCTGGAAGAATGGCCCTACTGTCAAATTAGTCATTTAACCATTGACAGAATGCCTGCTTCTCTCATGTTAAATTTGTGATCTGTGTAGGAATAACTGGTTGATTCAGGCACTTATGTGGGCAGATGACTTTAAATGAATCATTAATGGAGAGCGAATTTTAAGCACAAAAATCAGCAGAGACACAGAGAATCTGGCCTGGTGTTTATTCCCAGACTGAGGGATGGCCCCTGTGGCTCTGCAGCTGGGCTGTCCCACAGCACCAGGGGATCCTGCAGCTCCTGGATTCATTCAGCATCCCTGTTGTTCCAGCCAAATCCTGAGATTACTGCTCAGCCCATAAAAACACAGAGTTAATTCCTGCAGCTAATGCAAGTTTGGCCATAAATTTCAAGGATACATTTTCAGGATTGTTACGTGATTATCTGATTCTTTAGCCCAGAAGAGAATGGAAGGGGGGTAGGTGGACACAAAATCTTGGCTCTAAATAGGAGGAAAGGAAGGTAACTAAGATGGGATTCAAGAGATCCAGTTTCAGATTTCCTAGATTGTTTAAATAAATAAATAATTTTACCTTCATAATCCCTCATTTCCCCATTTCATCTGTTTTATTTATGAAGGGTAATTACATCTCAATGAGGAGAATTAGTTTTACTGCACAAGAACATACCACACCTGCAGGCATTCCTTGCTCCAATCCTACCAAAAGAACACAGATAATAATAAAGATGTAAAATCAGATCCCTCTCTCCTCCCATTTTTGACATGCTGAACTTTGGCAAGTTTCCATGTTGGATTTGTTGGAATTCCAACACTGGTTTTAAATACTGAAAGTCTGGGGACAACTTTGCATTAGCTGAGAAGAGCAGACAAGAAACACAGCAGTGAGTGAGACAAATTATGCCAATCACAATGGAAAACACACAGAATGGGGAACAGTGGAGAAAAATAAGAGTTCAAGAAGGTTGTAAAAGCAAAAAAAAGGAAGGAAATAGTAGAACACAGAAATAAGAATGGAAACAAACTTTAAAAAAACCCCAGAAGTTGAAAACAGTTTACAGAATCAAAGGATGGATCTGAGCCTGGCACAAAGCAACTCTGCACTCCTCAGGTAGCACAAGATCTGTTAATATGACAACTCAATATCCTAAGAGACTTCATATTTTTTACACTTTTGTAATCATATATTTTTAAGAATACCAGTGCTTTTATTCTTTAAATAGTGCATGAAATAATATTTAGCTTTGCTGTCTCGGTCTCCTCTCCCTGTGCTTTCCTCTGTGACACCTTCCTCTGCCTCATCCGCTGCAATTCCCTCAGGCTGGAACCATCAGTTTGCAGGCCATAAGGAGAGGGAGAAGAGGGGGAAATGGTGACCGCGAAAGCAGCGGCAAAGCCACAGCATCTCCTCTACAAGAGGCAGAAGATCAAATATGAATTTAATAGCAGCAATCTTAGGACCAGACTTAACAGTTGCCAATTGCTCCAAGTGCTTTGCACTCCAACGTGCAGCACCACTCCGAGATTAATCCAAGGAAAAGCTGCTGAGGGTGGGGGGAGCCCACCAGAGTGACAATGCATCATGGAGAGCTGTCACAGGGAGTGAAAGTACAGCAGCAATTAGCAGACACAGTACCAAGCACTGTGCCACTCTCCCCATTTTAATTGTACTTCGTCTTAGTCAGAAGCTAAACTCGAGCTGAACTCTGCTGGAGATGGCAGAATTGACTCATTTTGGAGAACACAATGGCCCAACAGTTAACTTCTACTTTTCTAACAAAATAAAGAGTAGGAGTTTAAGAAAAGAAATGCAGGGAGGAAGAACTGGGAATAGTGATGGCTCAGAATAATTTGCTCAGAACACTGTTCAAGTTCTAAAGGAAATCCCTATAAAGCTCTGAAATACCTCCCATTGCTCTGCACTAAATGCTTTCTTTGCATTTACACCTAAGATACTGTTGAGAACTCGGTTGCTCCTCTGGACCAAGTGCAGGATCACCAGAGCTTTTGGCTGGGATCCTCCCCCTGTTAGCTGGAAAGCTCCATCCTCTTGTCCCTCCTGGAAAATGAACTCCATGGAGAGTCAGGCATGGACCCCATGGCAGCACCACTGGGCCAGGTGGGAGTCTGCACAGGAAGGAAGCACACAAGCAACTGGATTCATTATTGGTGTCAATGACTATTTAAAACAAGTTTTAAAAATTGAGTTCTTCTTTATGATTTCTGATGCCCAGAGAATGCAGAATAAGACAGCCCAGATCAGCCACTCCAAGCCCATCGTTGCCTCAGTATCCTGCTGCCCAGGACATCACCACAAAGAAATACTAATGCTTCCTGCTAACCATTCAGAACATGTTTTAACCCTGGATTGCATCGCTTTTATCATAATTTTCATATAAGCACAGAATCTCAGAAGAAAAGCAAAGAAGGAATCCTTCCAAGAGGAGAATAAAGAATGATTCAGAGTGGAGGGGGTTTGAGGCTGGCCCTGTGAGCAACCATTTTATGTCAGTAACATGAAGAACTGGTAAAGGTCAGATGGACTGTCAAATGTCAGGGACATTCATTCCACTGGACCAATTCCAGAGATTCCTGACTCATTTTTTATTCTGGCGAAACCCAAGTCCTGTGAGGGGGGAAAACTGTGCCCCATCATAAATGTCAGACTGAGACTGAAGAACTGCTTTCAACTCCCCCCTTCACAAACAGAATTCCTGTCTTGTTTCAGGAGAATCACATGAAATAGCAACTAGAATACTGATTATGAATGAAACCCATCTGATTTGTACCTTTGTTGTCCCTAACTGAGGTCCATAGGTTTAAAAAACCCACAGTATTGTGAGTTTTATGGTTGAATTCTTCACTCAAGTTCTTACATACAGTGAGTGTGGACAGGGTAAGAAATGTGCCCCGAACTCTGAGGCACCACTACCTGAAGGAGAAAAGCATCCACTGCACAGCCAAATAACCCCAAAATAGTCCCATCAGCACTAGCTGGCAGACAGCCTCCTCCAGTGAAATTATTGCTATTGTGTTTCCCGTGGAGAATTCAAAGTAAGAACCAGATGTCTCTTACTTTTCTGTAAATTCAAACCTCACTGAAGTGACAGCTGAATAACTGAGGGAGCTATTCTGAGAACTCCCAGACAGCACATGGAAACCACGGCCTTTGTCTGCAGGTGTTTGGATTGATTTCTCACGTGGACTCTGACCAACAATTATGCCACTGTGAAAAGAAAGAAGAACAAAAGCACACAACCCTCAGACACCTCAAAGTATCATTTGAAAGCTAAGAAAAACTTTTATTACAGACTTCTTCAACGAAATCCCTGGAATTTTGTCACCACTACACCAGTAAAGTCAGCAGTGAACTCCCACCAATCCCTTCTGAACAGGAAATTTTTAGCAGGTGTCAACTGTAAGAAGATTAAATATGAGCATTGTATGCTTAAATATCAAGTCTCCACATTTCATTCAACTGTGCTTTTTATTGGTTTTTTCCCTTGTATTTGAGCTCTAACCATAAACATGTTCCATGGCAGACAGGGAAGCTGATCACGGATGTCAGGGATAAAGGAAAAGGTATGTGGGGTTGGCCACCTTATCAAACATTGAAGAAAATGAGAAACACAGATAAGAATTAAGGAAGTAAAGAAATTCCATATCCTGTTAGAACTGTCTCTCTCCTCTGGGTGGGGCTTTGAAGAGAAGGACACAACCTGAGGAGCAAACACCATGGGGTGTTGCTGGGCTTATACACATTCTGGGCACAGATGATTAAGAGTTTGGTGGCCCCCAAATCCTGGTTTGTGCAGCAGATAAAAAGCACCCAGATGTCCCCAAAAACCTCTGCCCTGCTCTGTAGGTCACTCTCGCACATGCTGCTGAGTCTGACATCAATTCCACAACCCTGCAACAGATGGTGGACTTCTATCCTTTCAGGGAGCTACTTTAATCCTTTTTCTGGGGGAGATAATTGGGCCAATTCTTCTCTGCATTTTATTTAGGTTAGAAATAAAAGTCACTGCAGAAATATTTAAAATGCAGAGGATGGCAGAGATTGGTTATGAGAATTTTTAATTTTTTTTTCTAATCATCAGCATTTATTACAATTTTTCTTCTTTTTTAGTTTAAACTTAGCAGCCAGAATCCATTGTGGCACTGCCCTTCCAGGGACTAGAATTTACCTTTGGAATGTAAAGCAATCTGTAAATTCCTGGGTGCTATATAAATAAATAACCCAGCATTATTTTTGTCACTCCAAAGCACTTTGGCTTTTTCAAGTTCACGTGATGGATCTGGTGTTGGGCCCAGGGTTTTTGGAACAACGACTTACATGTTGTTGCTTTAGGGCAAGATAATTCTATGGGTAAAAAGACAAGGCAAACTCAAAAAATCCTTGAGCATAGTGGTGGCTGAGACACTTAGTGTGGATGGAAACACCTCTTCCCTGAGCAATGTGTTCTGGGCTTTGGGGTTTAGGGTTTTTTTCTCTGTTGGAGGTTTATTTTATTTAATTTCTTGCAATTGCCAAGGGCTTTAGGTCATCTCAAGAGGTCACTTGTTAAGGCAAATCTCCCTCTCTGCACAAGACTAGAATGACTTAGACACTTAGATTTTAGGGGGGTTTGTTAGTGCTCTATGAGGCAGGAGTTTACTGGCTTTTCAAAGGACTTAACAAGTTCAGCATTAAGGTTCTTAACTGCAAATCCTGCCAAAATTGTGATTTTTCCAACCCTTTTCGTTCCATTTTGAAGGAAGAGACAAATCTGGTGGGTTTTTTTAAAGCAGATCTTCACGCCACAGAATCTTCTTCATGCTGTTTGCACAGTTTAGCCCTTAAACAACTTAGGGTTCCTCCTGATGGAAGGCCAGATTTTCATCTAATCTTATTTCAAAGGAGTTCAGTAGAGTTACTCCAGAAATGCAGTTTAGCCCATGGACTGTACCCAGAGCCCCTTTCTCTGTGCACGTGTTTTATCTCCAAGAGAACCCAGTAAGGAATTACCTTAACATAATATGGATTCTGCACTATAGAACACTCTTTGCAATAAATTAACCAGTGTTGGGGGGGAAATGAGATAGAGAATGTGGCTCCTGCACATCTGACATGATTAGGAGCCACATAAAATATACATAATTCAGCCAAAGTCAGGAAGAGGTGCTACCAGTGAAGAAAAAAGGATGAAATGGAGGAGGAAAACAGGACTTTGTGACAATTTTGAATCTCTTCAGAACCCAAAACAGGTTACAACAATTTAAAGTAATAAAGGGATGACAAAAGATTAGGCTTTGGAATCCTCCTGTGGCCTTGGGGATTTTCCTGAGAACCATTTAGGAACAATTCTGCTGGGGTGACCCATTTCAGCATAAATGGATGGATCAGAGGTAAGAATTCAGATTTCCTCCTTCATTAGGAGGCAAATCCTTCTTCCTGGATATCAAGGGGCTGCAGGAATCGACACTGGTGCAAACTTCCTCTGGTAAATGCTGAAAACCTGATTCTTCCATAATTCACAATAGAGTGAAGCAGAGATAAAGAAAATCACTTCAGTGATATGAAAGTCATTGTGGTACTTTTACAAAAACTATTACCTAAGCAATGATATGTGGAAAAGCAAATAAGAGAATTACTAGCACTGTAAAAGACCTTCTGAGTCCTTCCTTTCCTCTTGTTGTAAATACAAAATGCTGAGTTTATTTTATTTATTTGAATGTTCTCCTTCCAGAGGACACAGCTGAGGGACCAGGAGTGCTTTCTGCTGAGCTATGAATCTCTCAAATTCATTTTCTCCTTAGCAATATTCACTGAGTAAATTAGAAGACTTGCCAAGTTTTCTCTGGCAGGTGAATTTGGTAAGTACTGGAAGTCAGTATTTCTGTACAAGGTTCCTATTATAACCTGCTTTTCTAAAATGTTTGCCAGTACCTTACTACAACTCTGTCCAGTTCTTGTAAGGAAAAAGACATATCAACATTTTTGTAACAGGAAGAATTCAGACTCAGCAGAAATTCAGGACTTAATCCTACAAATTTGACTCGCGTTAGTATTCTTATTGGATTATTGGATTTCCTCTGTGGCTGAAACACATCTTATTAGGGCCAGCCACACAAGTACTGTGGGCTCTAAACAGGGAATAAGAAGGGTATTTCTCTCAGCTAGTCCCATCTAACCATCAGTTCCCACTGTGCAGATCCCCCAACAGTCAAGGAATAGAAATAAGAACATCTGAAGAAAGTCATCCCAGGGAAGGTCTCTCTGACAGCAATCCCAGGGATGCTTTGAAGTGTCCCTGATCCCAGCTCTCTGTCCTTGACCTTAAGAAACCACTCTGAAAGTGAGGACACCACCTAAGCCTCTGTCCGTGGTCAGCTCCCAGGTCTCCATTGGCTTTCTCAAGGCATTATATGGCCCATAAATCAGAGAACAATTCTGAAGTGGTTGATATTACAAGTAAAATCATTCTCTACTTCCTTATCACATAAAACGGGCCTAAAACATTTTAAGGAAGCAAATAAAACGTAACCCACCACCTGGAGATGTGCAGGTAAAGCCCCTGTTTCTAAACAATTTCACTTCCAAGACAACACACCCTCAATATCCCCAGTAGCTCTCGGGCTGAATTCATCTGTTACAGAAATTCTTGGACTTACTTTAAGTTTAGAGCTCAGATACCAGTTTTCCTGTATCAGTGTTGCCTCTGGCTCAATGTCATATTCTCTTACTCAAAAGCAGAATCAGAAGTGAAAAACAACTCAGTAATTAACCAGCAATTTGTACCAGAGATAAACTATCTTCATAGGAGGGGTGTAATGGAATGGTTATGGAAAGCTGTCTGAGAGCACAACGTGGAAACTCAGGGGAAGATGTTTGACCTCAACTCCACCGACTTCACAAATAAAGCCTTAATAACAGCCTGCACTCACACTTGGCTGGGCATTATTTGCCAGACACGCAAGGTCTGCATTACAGGGCCAGGAGCAATGACTCACTGCCAGCTGCCTGATGGCACAGGGCAGCTTGTTATTCTGTCAGAAGTTGTTTCGTGCATGTTGTGAAAGCTTCCAGACATCTGATCCCTCAAGAAAACATTCCCTGCGCATAAGCAAGAAGGTGGGGAGTTTTCCCTACTCCTGAAACATCGTTTAGAGTTAATTTTTGAAGGTGGAGGAGGGAGGTTTAATAATTTTTTCCTCAAAAGGCAGGTTTTTGAAGGCATGAGTCAAACAAAGAGGGTGGGATGCTGTTCCCCCTCAGGCCACAGACAGGCCCACGTTCCGTGCGCGTTCCCATCCGACAGCACCGCGGGCTGTGGATCACTGGGCACTGCGGAACTGCACAACGAGCAGACACAGCTCAAGGGCTGCTCAGCTCTCCTGCCTGGCCTTGGCCACATCCTCAGCTGTCCCAGCTCCCACAAGCCCCATGGAGAAACAGCAAAAGGAGCCGAGTGTGCCAGTCCTACCCAGCCCATGGTGTGTGCCCATGGTGTGAGCCCACCCCTGTGATCACTGCCAGGGCCAGGGACTGGCTGTGTGTTGATGCCTCTGTGCCCCCATGTAAGAGCTGCTGTTTTGTCTTGCCTGGCAGGTGTGACATTGGTCATGCCTGTAGCAAAAGGCACAGCTTGAATTGCAAGGATTCTCCAAAGGTTTGGAAATGAAAAATCATAATTTAACAAGTGACTAAAAGTTTATACCACTTGTCTGAACATCTTCATTTTTGCTGTGTACCCAAGTTCCTCAGAGCTTGGCTTACCTCATGAGATCTCCAAGGTTCCTCCTTTCTGAACTCCCCGGAGATAAGCCTGTATTTTACCACGTTGACACTGCTGAGTCTGATCCTGGACAGTGCTCAGACTTTGAGAGGAGCAGCCAACATTGGACATATTTTCCAATAGCTTCTTAAACATTCAGAGGGAAACCAGCAACATTTCTTGCTGCAAAGTGATGAGGGTCTTAGTTTTTCTGACATGTATCATCTGGTTCTTCAGTCTGCTCCTTGCAGTGAGACAGGACTCAAACCCAAGACACACACTGCAGGTTTCAGAGGTTGTTACAACTCCTCGTTTCCCACTGACATCCTTCAGATCACACTCAAGTTCACACCTCTTCAACACCTTAGAACAACTGAGTGAGCCAAATCCAGGAGAGGTGAAAACCTTGTACTTACATCTTTGTGAAGAAGGAAAAATCACAGATCAAAGTTTTCCTGCTTGAGGGCATAAATCAGCCTCTGTATGCCTGAGGTCAGGACAGATGGTCCTTTTTGAACATAATTCCAGGACTGGCTGCTCCAGGGTTTCCTTGCAACTTTTTCCTGTGAGACTGGCCACTCCTGGACTAGATGGCCACAGCCATGACAATATAATGGTGCACTTCTTGTCTTAGCACTGTGATTAAGTGGTTTCATCTGATATGTTGTCCCCTCACACTATGATAAAGTTCAAAACCTGTACCTGCCACAGGGAAAGTTTGTTCTCATGACTCAGCAATGGTTTTTGTACAGTAACTGAAGCTGGGCATCATTTCACACCAGTTTCTCCACTGCCACAACAACAATACACAAAGGCTGAGTCACACCTGGGGTTTGAAGACTGAGTTCCTGCCCAAATTCCTCAGAACCAGGGAACTTGGAGCAATAGTTTTGCAGGTTTCTGGAAAAGTACTATGAATGTTCCATCCTGAAATTGTAGCTAAAGAAAGGAATCCTAACTTACTTTCAGAGCATCTTTTATTTATAGTGTTCAGACTGAAGATGCAGAGGAAGCAAGTTGAAGAAGAATGGCTCTCACATAAAAGGACAATTGTACCACTGCAAAATTGCATGTGACCCAATTCAGAGCACAGGGAAAGGCAAAGACAGCTGAGATGGCAAATTCACAATGTGAACACTTTGGAGATTTTCCTGAAGGTAAAAGAGAGAATGAGACAGAAGGGATGAGAGAAAAAGAAAAGGGATGAGAGAAAAAGAAAAGGGATGAGAGAAAAAGAAAAGGGATGAGAGAAAAAGAAAAGGGATGAGAGAAAAAGAAAAGGGATGAGAGAAAAAGAAAAGAAGTTACTCAGAATTGCTTGAGTGAGTCCTAATAATGAAGTATTGAGATAGATCTTCACTTAAACTAGGAACACATATTGAAGATCCCATCTTAGCTGTTCACAGCAACTGGGTGCCCAAAATCCTCAGTATGACCAAGTTCATGTAATAATATTTTTCACATATTATTTAGTCAGTCAGACATCCCAGTCTGACCCTGGGATGACACAGAACAGAACAAATCACATTTCATTGCAAACACTGCTAGAACAGGGAAATCCAGTTAGAATTGTACAAATAAATACTGTGAATGGAACAATCAGAAGGGCTGCATAGCCCTCAGCTTCTCCACACCAAAAATACTGTGGACATTTGCTTGTGTTTGAACACACCTTGAAAGCAGATCCTTAAAGATCCACAGCATCTGCATTTGCAGCTATAGAAACTTTCAGACTAATGTTTGTTGAGTGTTTAAACCTGGTACAGATGCACCTAGAAACAGGAATGAGAAGAACCTGAGGCCCCCACTGACTGCTCACCTGGTTCTGGCCTGAGTGGAGCTTTGTTGGAGGAAGGGGAGGCATTCCAAGGTGAGAACCAGCCTGTCTGAAGGTGCCTTCCTGTCATGTGTGCGCTCAGATAACCAGATCTGTACAGAATTTTAAAAGGCCTGACAGTATTTTACAGAATTTTAAAAAGGTCCATTCCACTGCATACCTGAGAGATATGACAGATGATTGCGCACCAGCTTAGCAGTTACTGGCTCTGAAGTGATGCAGAGCCCAAGATAACAAAGTGATCTCCAAAAACACTCTGGAATCTGGACACAAAACATCCTGTCAGAGGCTCAGCTCCCCTGCAGTGCAGGTGAACTCACAGGCTGAGCAGCAGCAAACAGGAGAACAAGTGGGAAACTATCCCTTGCTCCCTGTGGTTTCCTTGCAGCCACATCAGCCCAAGCAGAAGCAAAGAGTGTTTACCTGAAACATCACACCACAGTGTTCCCCAAAAATGTCACACCTCAGTGTTCCCCAAAATCTGGAGCTGAATCACAATTGGGAAGATTTAACATTCTGCAAATCAAGCACTTGGTGATAAACTCTGACTGCACTTTAGTTGCTTTCAGCTCATAAAAAATTCTTTGCAGAGAGAGTGCTCAGGCATTGGAATGGGCTGCCCAGAGAGGGGGTGGATTCCCCATCCCTGGAGGTTTTTCAACTGAGCTTGGCCGTGGCACTGAGTGCCATGATCTGGTAAAGGGACTGGAGTTGGCCCAAGGGTTGGACTTGATGATCTCGGAGGTCTTTTCCAACCCAATCCATTCTGTGATTCTGTGATTTCATGCTTAATTCACATAACCTTGTCAGAATTCCACACTGGTTCCTAAAACACCAGTGCACAAAGTGGAAACAGGGACTAGGATATGAAGAATGTAAAGATCAATACATGATGCCTTTCATGAGGTAAGAAGAGCTTTATTCCTCAGCCTTCGTGCTTGTAAGATTTATTGCTGCATGGATAATGTGTGAGTTATTGGCTTTGCCCTTTCCAAGGACCAGGGAAAGAAGGGCAGTTCTGAGCACCTATTAACTGTCCACTTCGTTTGACTGTAAATCACAGAGAAATATTCCAATTTTACATATTTAAAGCAGTAGAAAATGTAAACGACTCACCACAACTTTTTGTTGGAGTTGAGCTAATTCTTCAATGAGCATGTTAAAGGAATGATCATGATTTAATCTGCCTTCTAAAAGCAAAAGAACTTTATACATCACTTATGTGGTGAATAAGTAGTAAAAATTATTCTCAACTACTTTGAGAGGAACTAATAATGGGGAGCGAAGGAGAGAAAAGGAATTTAATAAATTCTAATCCAATACACGCTACAGCTAAATCTGATCAACTGCTGAGGACTTTATAACAGAGAAGCATCTTTATCCCAGAGATTATCCTCCTCTTCCAATGTACAGTTCTCCCCAAGGCTCTTTCTTTGCACACAAAGATGCCTTGTATCGATAACAAAATGCAGTGACAAACCTGTGGGTGCTCCACAGACAGGCTGCAACTTTCAGGGAGTTATTGTGTCTCCTGCAATGTGAACACAGACTGTTCTGCTCAACAATTCACACTGATGGCAGGAACAGGGGAGGTTTTGCTCATACTGTTTCCTTTTGCAGAACACAGACTTCTGTAACATGCAGGAGACACTTCTTTTTGAAATTCATTCTTTTAATTAATTTTTCCACAATTCAACACCATAGTCCAAGTAATATAAAAGACACAAAGCACTGAAATCCCACAAAACTCCAATAACTTGCTATTATGCCTTGTATTTATGAGATTCATATAATACTCTTTGCATTATGGAAACAGTTTGTCCAAGCTGGCATACAAAGCTGATCCTTCAGTATCTCAGAGTCCCAGTGCCCTCAGCCAGAAAGCAGGATTTGTCTGGGGGGTTTTCCTCAGCACCAAACAAAAACTGACAGAACACAGCAATTCAAGGAATCAAACTGCATCCTTTTACCTTCAAAGAATCTACAATCTACCCCCTAAGTCAACTCTTCTGGCATGGAAAGGAACAGGTAGAACTTCTCCTGGTGGTGACAGTGATAGGAAATGGATTGTAAATCTGCAATAGGTCACCTTTCTGACCAGGTGCCACTGCAGGAGAGTGATTGATGGGTCAGGGAGCTGTTTCACCCTCCAGATGTATGAGGGATACATGAAAATCTTCAAGCAGAAGCTGCTTGCATTAAATCTGAAGAACATAATGAAGAGAAAGGGGTATCTGACCTTTAGAGGGGAGAAAAACAGACAGGGACTGTGCAGCTGACTGATAATTCTGTAAAAACAAAAGTTAAAAGTTCAAGCTGTGCTACAGTCAGACTGGGACTTGTTCTTTTCCTTGTACAAATCACTGCTCTACCTGTGACCTCCCAGACAATATGAGCTGAAGGAAGAGGGACAGAAAAACTGGAAAGAGTTAGTATAAATATTCTGTTATTCTTCCACTTTGTTAATGAGAGTGGCTGCATCATAAGCTGTCTGTATAAACAGCAAAGGTACTCTCATATTGCTTTTCTTGCCCAAATACATCCTGTGGTTTCCCTGATATGGATTTTCCTCACAATCTGCACGCAGAGCATTCACCAGGGTGTTGGAAAAGCAGTGGGGTTGTCCCCTGAAACTGGGAGGTGCTCAGGGAAGGAAGGCAGGGAGCCTGGCGGGGCAGGTCCCTCCCAGCCTGGCTCTCCACTGGGCTCACATTTAAGGATGGTCCCCTCTCCCACAGCACTTCATTTACACTATTTGGCAAGAACAAAGAATGTACAGATCAGTAGCTCAGCTGCAATCAGCCCCTGTCATTTTACTCCCACAACACTGAAAGCCCTTTCAAAGAATCAGTGACTTGGAGCTCTGGATAATCATCGTTTAATACTTGAAACCACCATTCAGGAGGTACCCATCTATCAACATGTCACTTCACATACTAATAAAACAATTCTTCTTCTGTTGTACCTGAACTTTAGAATCTCAAGGTGTCTTGGAATCAGTAAGCCTGAAAATTCTTATGGGATTCTTGTGATTTCCAGCGAAAAAGTTGATTTAGGACCGCAGGAGTTGCCTGATTTCTGGAAAGAACTCAGTTCTGACTGATGAAAATTAAGTGTCTTTAAAAGTATTTTTAGTTTAATGCTTAGAATTTGAAACACCAAAAGTGGTGATACACCTTTAATTTAAGCCATGGTCTGTCAGCAGTTACAAATGCTGCTGGATCACCTTTTAGATCAGAGCCTTCGGAGAAGACAAAATATATCACATGCAAATGGAATTTGTAGAATGTTTTATGCTACTTGATCATAACCTCAGAAAAGTATTGATTAAATTTAAG
The DNA here is from genome assembly GCA_013396695.1 of Sakesphorus luctuosus. Taxonomy (NCBI): domain Eukaryota; kingdom Metazoa; phylum Chordata; class Aves; order Passeriformes; family Thamnophilidae; genus Sakesphorus; species Sakesphorus luctuosus. The sequence goes on along the minus strand of VWZD01005106.1, from coordinate 412,569 downwards.
ATATAAAGAGAAAAATGCTAATGACAGATAGCAAGGCTGCTGATACATCAACATTTAAAAGCACTTTGCTGAGCTATTTCTTTTTATCTATACAGAATAACTTTTGCATATTTTTATATTCTAAAAACACAGGATTAACTGCATCTGTTAGATCAATAGCATAAAATAGCAATGCTGTCTTCTATAAACACCCAGCCAGCTTTATGGACCAGATTATTAGTAGTTAAATATTTAAAGCTGCTTGCCCTTTGGATCTCCCTTTGATGCTTGCAGCCAGAACATCCCATCTTCCAACACCACATCCAGGCTCCACAGTGTGGGAGGGAGATTTTCAACCAGACCAAGAGCAAAATTAATTTTCCATCCTTCTAGACATGAAAAGAAAACCAAGAATGGATTCAAAACAATACTGCACATTTTGGCTCATTAGAGATTGTCTTCAAGGAATGACACAGAAGGAACCATATGGGAATAGGCACAACAAATTTTTAGGGATCAGAGTTTGGTTATTGCTCTGAGCCCTGACATACACAGAGTAACAGCACAGCAAAGAGTCAAACCAACCAGTCACACTTGCCTGGTCTCATTTTCTGTTCCATGACTTTCTCTTTCCTTTGCACTGTTTGTCACTCTCAGTCCTCTGTCAAAGGGCAGAATATCTCAGACTTCTCCATGATTTGCTCCCCCACCCCTTATCCTGTTTGATTTTGAAACTTTAGAACACCAATGTGTGCCAGGGACCATCTACTACAAATAAATCCTTGAACAATATTTCAATTAAATTGAAATGACTGGACATCCACAGCCTAGGAGGGCAGAGGTAGGAGCAGAACTGGAGCTGTTTATCATGAGGATTCCAGGATCGGATTCAAGAATCCCAGGTATGTCCATGGGAGAGGTAGTGAGGGGTGGGCAGGGAGATGGGAATGCTCTTACGCAGGTCATGTAACCATGGAAGAACATACCTAACCTGGGAACAGGATTGTCTCCCTGGAATTGAGCCCATTTCCCCAGGGCACCAGTCAGGCTGTGCACTGAAATGTAACAGTTGGTTTCAAACAAACCCACAGTTCTATGACACTGAAATTTTAAGACTGAAATGCTGCCTGATTTCCTTCCATGGTAACCAAGGAACAAACTTAAAGAGTTACAGAGTAAAAATCAAAGGAACCCGATACCAAAATATAGTATTCTGCTAGTTCCTGGTGCCCAGTTATATTTAGAATGATCCCTTTCTCTTTTGCCTCTTTCTGTTCCTGCAGTTGCTCATTCTTTCTGGGGGCTGCCCAAGGTGCCCACAAACCACCTGTGGCAGGTGGGACAGGACCCACTCTCTGGACACAAACATGGTCAAACTTTAAAGGAGCACTTGAGCATCCCAGGCAAGGGGAGCAGGCACTGAGGGGCTGGAGAGGCTGTTCAGAGAAATGCATTCACAGGGAAATTTGGGAAATCCAGTGCTACACTGCACCTGTGCACAAGCAGTGAGAGTTTAGTGTGGGACCAGCCCAGATATGATGGATTGTCCATGGGGGGCTCTGCAGGGGATGCTCAGCTGGCACTGACAGCTCAGGGGGGTGGGATTGTCCATTGGGGGCTCTGCAGATGATGCTCAGCTGGCACTGACAGCTCAGGAGGGTGGGATTGTCCATGGGGGGGTTCTGCAGGTGATGCTCAGGTGGCACTGATGGAATTCCACGGAGCTCCAAAGCTGACTCCCAGAGAGCCACCAAGCACAGGCCCCACTTCCAAAAATAAGGGATATATTTATCCAGCACCTTGTCCCCATGATTGCTACTGAGCTGCATCACACAGGAAGCAACCCAATCTGTTCAGACATTTGTAGGAACTGCATTTGTAAATTAAATAATAAATGTGCAGCCCAACAGACTCCGTTGGATTAGAAAACACACTTATTTTAAAGAAAAATTTGGATCTTTACAGATTTCACAGATGAAAAGGTAGTGTGGCACAAGCACTGCACTGGCTAGTGCTAACAGGCTCATCACCATAATTAATTAACACATCTGTGTAAAAATGGGCATGTCTTTGCATAATTCATCTGCACACATATTTCTGCTCCTGTTTTAAAAGTACTTCATATCATATCAAAGCCAGTAGTCAGTATTAGGACTTACATGAAGTCAGGTAAAGGAAGTTAAGATGCCAAAATAGTTTCTGTTTCTCTGAGAACTCTCTATCAATTTATTTCAATTTAAATATAGCATATTAGTTTTCTCTAAAATAGAGAAAAGAAACAGAATTGATCTTTTTGTCACTTGGAATCACATTATCTCCTAAGTATAATTCACATAAAACAAATTACGAGGCTGATCAAATGCTCTGTTAACATAATTCTTTAATAATAATATCACTTAGATCTTAAACTGCCTAATTAGATTTCAGTCATTGCAATCAACAGCCTCATTGAAACTGTTCATTTATAATTTATACTCTTTACATTTTACTGTTCATTTTAAAAACAGTAATAACAATAAGAGCCAACAGTAAGTTAAAAAAAAAAACAGTAACAATTAAAACCCTTTAGGTTTTTGGGGTGAACTTATTTCCTGGTTCACCAAATATCAGTGAAAATATTTCAATTGGCTTTAATGGAGTCATGATTTCCCCTTAGGAAAAATAAACCTGGGCTTTAACCACAAGTCTAGATCCAGCCTTTTGCATTTGACCACAAATCTGAACTGAATATAATAAACTAAACTGTGCTTTTACTGAAAAGGTGACAAATTAAATAGACCTTTCAGACACACTTGAGGCTTAGACACATTCAATTTAACTATCATCCATTAATTAGAATTTCTCCAGATAATGAAGGTGCAAAGGAAAGGCCCAGAAATGCAACATTTGCTGAAGTCACGTTCTTTATTTTAAAGTGTTTGCTGAGGACAATGTGGGACGGTTGTGCAAGGAAACACTTGTGCATTTATGCACTTTTGAACACAACCATGTCCACGATAATGTTCATTCTGACCTCACACAGGGGCAGACTTGGAATAAATGACATTTATACCTCCAATGGGAAATTCTACCTTTGGGCCTGGCCTGCCCCAAGCAGAACTCCATCTGCCCCCACCCCCTGCCCAGCACAGGGGCAACATTACAGCTCCAGGACTTCAGGGAAGATCTGAGGATTGTGGGTCCTCTTTGAGCAGAGAACACCTTCATGTTAACAAGACATTCTGCTTTTATTCCTGTTATTTTAATAGCCAGATCTTTGTCTTCCTGTTGTTACTGCAAGACTGTATATTTATATACTTATCTATTTATAATTATACTCCCTGGAAATAAGCAGTGAGTGGTTCACACCTTGGTGTTTCTTCAAGAACTATTTTAGCTGCTTAAACTGAACACATTTCAGTAGCTCCTTCCTAGCAGTGCCCACAGCAGACCCCAGCAGGATTTTAACACCCATCCCTCTAGATCATTCGGCTGATATGCTCAAAATATAAGTGCAAACTAGCAGGCATCTGCTAAGCTACTAGTGAAGTATCCAGTAAGTAAATAAATGCATCTGGGTTGCAGCCACTGAGATTTATAGCAGTTTTCCCTGATTTCCTTTTTCACACTACAGTAAATACAGTAATGGTGCTGGCTAATAAACAGCCATAAATCTGCCTTCCTGTGTTTATGAAGTTTGCTGATTGAAAAGTAATGCTGTGAAACTGGTGAAGTCAGTGACTATGAATGCAGGAAGGCTCAGGGTGCTGGGGGGGCACCTTTTTAATATATTTGAAACAGTTTATTTTGTAAGACATCTCCACTCCCACATCAATAAGTTGGGGTTTTCTCATAACCCTCACCCCCTCTATTTTCCACATGCTGTAAACTAGGTTTTTATTCCTAATAAATTCAACAGATCCAGTGCAGATGTAGAATAGAAGAGGAAGGTTTTTTTGAACATGGCTTCTCACCAACGACTTAATTCAGTTCCCATGAAGTCGTCGGAAAAATTCCCGCAGACTTTTCATGAGAGTTGAATTGGGCTTCTGTTACTTCCTTCCTTCCACACTATTTCTTTTATACCCCTCTCCCATCCTTGAGGACAGTTTGGGAGCAGTGGTATACAGCACACAGCTGTTCTCACAGCTCAGTTAATAGAACTGTGCAGGAAACTTCTCAAAGTGCAGCGAGTTTTGGCTGCGGGGTCTGTGCAGGCAGAGCCTGGCAGAGCATCCTCACAGAACATCCAGACTGTTCCTGTCAACATCTCCACTCATGCTGACCCCGATGGTACTGTCCACAGGAGTCAGACATTCCTTTTCAAGTGATGACACTTTTGAGAAAAGTGTAGAGAAGTGATAGTTTGTTTTTTCTCAGACATTTCTTGGTGTTAGTCTGAGAACTAAATCAGAAGCAAACAGAAAAGGTGATTTAATTAGACAATTGTATCTTTAGCAACTCTGGAAACACCTTATCAACTGAAGGCTCGCCACTTCTGTAAGTTGGAAGTGCTACACACTTGTGAAAGGCAGCCCAAATATTAATTAACCACTTAGCAGATGTCAAAACCTGTGAGATGTCAAGTGAAGGCTCCAGAGAATTCGCTTGTTTATAATTCAAAAGAGGGGAAATATTTTCCTTTCTGCCAATGAGAAGATCAATACACTGTTGGCATGGGGCAACAAAAGTGGTACCTCCTTAGCAGCTCATCTTGCCCTGCTTGTGCACCCCCTCCCCTCCTGCCAGAGGTGCTGATTTCAGGGAAGTTTAAAGTGTGTTCCTCCAAAGAAAACAGCTGAGACAGGCTTGGCTACTCTGACCTGTAAAAGCTCTCTCAAAAGGAAGCAAAATTTCATTCTGACAACCTTTATCCCCTCCGGCAGTTATGGCTACCAACTTTGCAGACTGAGACAAAACCCCCAGGGCCACAGAACCTCAGCACCAAGGCAGAGGTGAGACTTCATGACTGACTGAGCAAGAAGTCCCATTATTTGCTCCCACAAGAGCCCATGCTCTCATCCCCTGCCAGTGAAACATGTACTGATGCTGAAGGGGAAGACCCTCAAAGGGAACACACGTGGCTGCACAGTGAGAATGCCCACGAGGAATTGCAATGGACATTCTGCTTCCCAGCCATTATTAATTCCTCAGAGCTGCACAAGCCCAGCCACAGCTCCAGCCAGGACAGGTGAATTGGCAGAAACTCACAGGATGGGGGCAGCATCCATTTTTATTCCTTTTCTTTTTTTTTTTTTTTTTGATACTTGATAATAGGAAATGTGCAAAACAGGCAGTTGTAGGAATGATGGAGGTGGAACAAAGCCTTCTTTTTGACCACGAGAATATTTTACTTTCTGTAACCAAATCATTATCTGAAACAGGAGTTAAACTGTACATCAGCACTGCCATTTGATACATATTTTGCAGGAGAAGAAATTAAAACTGTAAAATTCAAGTGCAAAAGACAAAACATCACTGTGCAGCTCTGTGACACTGAAGGGTCACTGCCTGTCTCACTTTATCCCCGGTAGGCCCAGTTTATAATTTCCCTGCTGTACATGAATCTCTAGACCCATTTTTATTAGTGCTAAAATAGACTGTTCTCCCACTGTCACACCATCTGTCTTTTCCTCCTGCTTGCCAGTACACAGAACATCTAGGAGTTGTTCTGAGAAGAGAGAAATGGGGAAGAAAGGGAACTGTATTGTTTTGGTCACACACTCTGCTGGTGACAGCCTGTTTCCAGCAGTGACTGTCTCCACACAGGACACATTCAGCCTCCGCCAGCCCGTGACACACGAGGAGTCAGGAAAGAAGCCCAAAACAAACCCCTCAATGGTATGGAATGAGGAGAAATGAGATTTCCCTTCTGCTCTCCCACTGTGTGATGGCAGAGAAGGGCAGCTCCTCCCCACATCAGCCACCAGCGCTGCCTTGTTGACATTTCAGGCTCTGTATCGGAAATTTCTCCTGACAAATTCCTGATTCAGACTGAGCCTGAATCAGCAGCAACAAGACCTGCTCACAGCACACACCAAGAATGAGATTTTCAGAAAGTGACAGAAAACACAATATGGGCTGTTGCTGCCTTTTTAGAATTTACTTTGACTTCAAATCTACAAATGCCTTTTGGGGACTTTTTAATACAGACATCAGGTTCCTTTTTCCCCCCCCATATAATTGCCCCAGTATGAGTAGCAATCTATGAGACTGCAAACTCCACTTGTGCTCAAAACAAGACAGAAATTAAAAAGTAGTGAGCAGCACAAGTGGGCAGCAGGCTGCTATTAAAGGGAGCGTCTTCAGGTATAATTTCATACCTGCCTAACAGATCCCAGCAGTCACAATCTCATGGAATGAGCTGGATCAGTCACTTTGCATTATGTGTTAGAGAAGTATCTACAACTGTTTCTGAGACTGAATCAAAGGTCTGTCAGCAGGAAAAGAAAAAGGTAGTGAGAATGCATCACTCAGGACAGATTATCAGGCTGACCATCACCTAATTCCTGCAAGGTTAGACTAGGAGAGAGAGAAGGAGTGAGCAGCACATGACTCCTGTCCACTGTAATTAACACATAAATGTTGTAGCTCAAGAGAACATTCCTATTTGTTTAGCTCCTGGGCTGGTGGATGAACATGCCTCCAGCACCTCCCCTGCTTCGTCTGTAGGACATTTCAAAAGCAATAAAAGAGTGAGTTATGACAAAGAATGGTGGATAAAATAGATGCAGAAACACACACACCAGGAGAGTTATGGAAGCCATATTTTCCACTTGTTTGCAGGCATGAACCCTTAATAATAAAACTAAAATAAATACCAGCACTGTATGAATCTATTCCAGTACATTTCTGTCTAGTCCAGGAGCTCAGATTGAGAGGCTGGTTGGGCTAAACCAAGAGGAGTTTTAAGGAGTTTTCTGGGGAACTTCCATTTGCTTTTCATCCATGTGGCTTCAGCCTCTATCTAACAGTCCTTGCAACATCCTGGCTTTTTTCTTTGGGCTAAAAATGAATTTGCATTGAAGTCTTTTGACTTTTCAAACTTTTAAGATTTTTTTCATGGGAAAATAGCACCATCTGTAGGAAAAAATGGACCAAATTCGATTAAAATGTGTTTTGATTTTAAAGCCATGAAACAAAACATCCTGAAAAGAAACACATTACTTCTCCCAGTGGGCTCAAGTTTTATCCACAGGGAAAGGCAAATGGAGTTCTGCTGGTGTCATGAAGGACACACGGACATCCCCATTCCATGATAAGACAGGAGAGAAAAAGTTTACTGCTCCAACTCCTTTAACACAGCTCAGAGGGACAGTCACCCACAGCCTACAACCCCCAAACTCTCCCTGGGCAGCAGCAGCTGAGCCTTTAAACACCTCCAGGTGGGTCCTGAGCATTCCCAGCCTGAGCCATCCCCTGCCACAACTGCCTGGATGGCTGTGGCCAGAGCCAGGCCTGCAGACTCTCTGGCCTCCATGGATTCCAGCTTTCCCTCTCCAAACACTCCCTGTGATGTTCCGTGCCAGACATGACCGTGCCAGACGCTCTGCTGGGGAAGTTCTCAGCTCCTAAGGAACTATGTTGACTGGCACCAACCAGGAGCCTGGCTTAGTATTTCCTTAAATAAGCATGTGGATTGGAAATATATGTATTTAACTGATGTTTACTATTCCCATCCAGCCACCACTAAAAGGTTTAACGAGAAGAAGAAACGTTACCTCCATTGACAGGAATACACTGGCAGTGGTAGGAACTGTTTGTGAGCCATTTGCTCCCTAAAGAGAAGCAAAGAATTCCCATTGCTAAATATTCTCTAGAAAACAGTCACTTCTCTGGGACTGAGTCCTACTTCTACCCTCACCTTGCCGGGAAACACTGCAAAATCATTTAAAAATTAAGTTTTAAATACAAGTCTATTGCTTTTGGAAACATTTATAGTTTATTTCACACCATTTGAAATGTTTATATATATATTGTCCCTTATTTCCAGGCATGAATGTTTGAAAGGCTTTAAGGATGTATCATGACATTTGTTACTTTGAAAGGTACAAATAGCATTTCAATTAGCCTAATGGTGGTTTCCTAGGAGAACTGAAGATCCACTTAAGAACACCGCACAGATCAGAGCAGCAAATGTCTGTGTGCAGGCAGCTGATGTCTGCCTTCATCAACTGGCCAGAATAGTGCTCTCCCTGGGCTGTGGACATTCTCTTCTTCATTTGCCCTCCACATCTCACTCCAGTTTCTACACTGACCTTTATTTCTTAGTGGCAACTGGACTGTGCCTAAAGCAAAACGTGAGACCCACCCTGGCTCACACTGCCTGCAGCAAATCATAGAATCACAGAATGGATTGGGTTGGAAAAGACCTCCCAGATCATCAAGTCCAACCCTTGGGCCAACTCCAGTCCCTTTACCAGATCATGGCACTCAGTGCCACGGCCAAGCTCACTTTAAAAACCTCCAGGGATGGGGAATCCACCCCCTCTCTGGGCAGGCCATTCCAATGCCTGAGCACTTTCTCTGCAAAGAATTTTTTTCTGATCTCCAACTTCAATTTCCCCAATCCTTGGGGATTTTTCACAGTAGCTACACCACAGCTGCACAAACTGGTAATTTTGCATCCGATAACATTATTAATGTCATTTTATTTGTCCAGCCTTCAGGTGAGACATGCAAGAGCACAATGGTGTGCAAACACCATCAGCTATTCCAGCAGCACAGGATAATGGGAAAAGGTGGCCCAGCTGACCATGTTCCCCACAGCCAAGGATGCAGCCTGGAGGTAAAAGGAGCCATAGGAATAAAACACATCTCTTTCCAGAACTACACCAGCTCCTCCTTGGGAAGTCTGAGAGGTGTTTAAAATCATTCTCTAGGTTTGAAAAGAGAAACCTGCAGGTTCTGCTCCTTCCAAGATCCAGCTGAGGGCTGGTCTCACATGCAATGCCATCCCATTCCTTTTGGGAACACTGCTTGCTGCAGATCCTAAGGAAAGTTGATAGAATCAGTTGGGAGAGCACTTAAAAAGCATCAGCAGCTGCAAAATCGAGTCTTGAATGAACTGAAGAAAAGCTCCAAGGCAGCACTGGTGCCAGGTGGCATCAGCTTCCAGTGAGATGTGGGCATAAAAATCAGATACATGCTGTTCTCATCAATGAAGCACAGGGACTTTGCATTTAGTAAAAATTGCAAATTTGTTTGAACAGCCCAGGAGATATTAATCAAAGACTGATTTGTAGCAATCTGCCATTCCCCCACCTGCCTTACAGATCTGGCTTTGAAACTGGAGAGTGACTTTGAGTCTCTGAAGTTACTTTTCCATGTTCTGACAGACCACCAGCTGTTGCTGCCTCTTGGGATAACACAGAGCCCAGGCAGAGTCACCCCTGTGGGGAGAGCTGGATAAAGGAGCCTCCGCTCAGGTACACCTTGTTCAAGTGCAGACAAACACAGGTATATCTGCACAGTGTCTGCTCCAGGCTGAACTCCATTCAACCTCTTTCTAAAACAGAAGACCTTCTTAAAAATTTTTTTAAAAAGTGAGATTTTTCTTAAGGTCTTTCATGTATTCAGAAGTCATGATGCTTTGGATGCTCAGGTTTTATTAAATGAAGGAATGTTGGTTGATTTTACTCTGTATTTCCAAATGCTCAATAGCCATAAAGGCTAGAAATGTTGTTCAAAAGGTAGACTAAAACTACCACCATATGCATTCAAGAGGTAAAGATTTGAGCAAAACCTCAAGTATACAAAAACCATAATTATGTCATCAACAGAGTATGTTGATACCATCTCGATTCTGAAGTAGAAAACACATAATTGAGACATCAATTCCACAACTTCTAACCAAGTCTGAAACCAGCACCATCAGCTTTCTATAATGTCCCACCTAATGTGCTGGAAAGCTTCCACAGAAGAGAAATAAGGACAACCAGAGCTGATTGTGCCCATGGCTGAAGGAAATGATCCAGAACAAGAGCTGCACTTGGGCTCTGAAGGCATCCTGGACAGGACAATCCTGACTCACTGCTATGGGCTCCCAGACATTGCTACAACAGCAGTAACTGTCAGTTTTAACAACCTGTGAAAAGTCAAGAGTGCAGACAATATCTTTTTTTATATAGAAAAATAGTTTCATTTGTTCATGACCAATATGTATACAACAGTCCAGATTTAACAATCAACAGAAAGCAGCACCAGCAGGACTGGGGGCAACAAAAATGAGTTTGAAAACTCAGCATGGTTTTAGGACCTGATTTTAATTTGCACAGAGAACTTTATAGAATCATAGAATTGAGTGGGTTGGAAAAGACCTTCGAGACCATCAAGTCCAACCCTTGGTCCAGCACCAGAGAGCAGATTTCATAAAAGCGAGAATTTTGTTCTTACTGTTTTCTCTCTCATTCTTTTCATGCTCTTTATTTGCAGCACCCTGAGATTTGAAAAAATTGTGCTCAGTCAGAAAATTTCCAGTGTGCAGGGCAGTTTTCCCATCCCCCCTTCAGAGAACATTTATAAAAGTTGTGTTTTCCTTTAGCTTTTTCCTAAGTTAGATGTGAGCCCACCCTCCTCACCAAGATGTGATGAGTAGGAATGGAATAAGTGGGTCAGGTTTCAAGAGATGTCTGGCTTGGAGTGATTTCTGAAGCTCAGGAATGTAAACTGGCAGACAAGCTGTCATGAGAAAAACACAGGAAGATCTCAGCATATTAAGTGAAAGTCTCACCACCACTCTTCCTGCATCTTCCCTTGCCTCACCTGCAGCTAAGGAAACAAGCTGAATTATAATAACCTCAGCAGTTTCATGAGTGTAATTAAACTTCCAAATTAGGTGACAAACTCAGAGTAAAAAGGCTTCACTAATTCTAGAGCTTTGTGCAAGTGTGTGACTTAAGCAAATTTCAAGGCCTTATGGTCTTGTGCTGAGTCTGCAAAATTCATGTACACGTGACTTTCATGCAGAATCAGACCAAAACTTTACTTCTCCACTTGCATTTTACTTTCAGCCTGGGTCCATTAGAAGCCACAAATGCTAGTAAAGTTTTGTGGGGGGGGAAAAAAGCGATGCAAAAGGAATGAATTTACATAACACAGAAACTGAAGGCAACATTTGCACGGCTCCTCTGAAGCCCAAATCCCAAACGTCACAGAGTAACAGTCAGCATGTGCTGAGAAACACAAAATATTAATGACACTGTGACAAAGCTCATAGATTTCAGCTCAGGAACAGCTCTCCTGCTGCTTATGTTTATATTTGATTTTTAAAAAGCAGGAGCACGCACCACAGATGTTGGGATTGCTGCTGCTCTGATTTGACTTGGAAAGGCATGATACAAACTGATGAATGAATTCCCCAAGAGTGACTGTCCCACAGAGACATCTCCATCTTTCAAGACCTATCACACCTCATGGGACTGCACTGGGTAACAGAACAATGTGATGTGTCTGAATACAAATCACTGTCTTCCTGCTGAACACACAAAGAAATAAATATAAAACATCATTTGCCTTTCTTTTTCTTTGGTACATATTCTTCTGAGTGAAAATTATAAGACTGAAGTCAAAGGACCGACAAACAAGGCTTCTTTGGCAGCATCCAAGTCACCAAGGGTGCAGATGCTTCCTCTGCCTCTCTGTTTTCATTTATTAATGCCAGCACAGCCCTATTTCCCTGCAACACTCTCACGTGGCTCATCAGATGCTCTACTTAGAAAACTGTCTTCTGATGTTTAATATTGATGTCTCTGCAGACTGCCTTCGGTGCACCAATTAGGGGAGGAACAACAAAGCACCTCTCAAATTGCAGTATAAGGACTCTTAAAGTACATGGAAAGGGAACTACCTTGTGGAAAGTGAGTCCTTGGGATATCAGGGGAGAGCAGATCCAAAGGAGAGCACAGGCACGTCCAGACCATGGAACTGGACACAAACACAGCAATTTCCAGCTGGAATACCAGGGGAAGAACAATTGGAGGGCTGTGCAGACAGTGTGGTCTCAGCACTACAATCTCCAGTATTTCTAGCTGCAAAGTTGCACAAAAAAAATAGCTCAACCCTCTATGAAACTGAGGATCATCTTGCCTTAGATCTGTTACTCTTGAATATTTAACTAGTGATTTATCATTTACTCTTGGTTATCATCTTCTTGACAGCAGTGGACAACTCCCTGCTCTTCTAAAAAAACAACAGCACTGAAAAACAACCATGTTTCAGTTGAATAAATTTGCTTTCAACTTCTACAGTTACAGATGAGAGGACAAAATTCGAGCCCAGCTATTCTTCCAAACTAAAAATATTAGCATAATTTCAATATATCATACGCTTTCCTCACTCCACAATACCCTTGTAAGCAATCCCTTATTCCCTATAGGATTACACCAAGCAACTCTACTTGGATGTGAAGCCAACCCTCTAATCTCTACTCTCCTTCCAAACCTCTCTTTGAAAGGTCATCAGCCTAAAATTTATTATATGGCTTCATCCCAGCCTCTTATGAAAGGCTTAATCTCTTAACTGAGGAACTCGCCATTTCCCCACTCACAATCTTTTTGTTTTAAATGAGGACAAGAGAATCACTTGATTCATGCCCACAAAAATGTCACCCAAGAGGCTTCTTATTGTCATTACAGGGATAAGCAACCCATGTGTAAGGTCTGGATGTGAGTGGACTGTGCAGTTCCTGACCCTGCACAGGAAAACGCAGCAGAGACACTATATTTTCAAAAAGCAATGTACAGTCAAACCGACTGTTTTCTCTGGCCCAGTTTCTAAAGGCCACAACCAGCACTAGTAATTATACCAGTGATTTATTTTATACAGTGGGAACAGGATTAAAGGCACTCAAACAAAATTACAAAAACAACTGACACAGAGAAAGTCTTTAAATTCTGGTTTTTAACACCAACCACTGTTTTAGAGAATCACCAGTCTTCACCATCTGATGCCACACAGTACATTAAAATTCTCTTACTCTTAGTATTCTCCTCCAAGGAAGAAGACACTGGTTTCAGAGAACATTTTAAGAAAATACTCCATCAGGAGGAGCAGGTAAGAGTCAAGAACGTGCCACTTACACTCTCATCCATGATATTTTTCCAGTCGTATGACCTTCATTAAAAAATTCTCAACCCAGTCAAGTGATTAAAGTGATGAAAGGTCATTTAGCACTTTCTACTCCTTAAAGGCTCTCAGTCTCACTGGGTACTGCAGAAAGTATTTGTCTTCTCCGAGTGTTTGGCACTCGAGATGGCAACCAAATTATCATCAGGAAGGAGCTGTTCACTTCCCTTACTTCAGTTACACTTCATTACCAAAAGCAGGGTCAGCTGCTGTGCTTACCTGGTATTAAAACAGGGAACTACTAACACTGAGGACTGGGAAATTGAGTGCCTGGTTTGTTTGTTATTGATTATCAATCTATACAGTAACTCCCAATTGTTTCCTCTGAAAACAGATTCCTTGTGTCTTAGTTTATAAAACACATGAGAGAGAGTTCCTGTCCTGAATACCTGAATTTTTATTACTTTTCAATTTTTAATTCTCAAATCATAGATTACTTTAAAGCTGATATAAGCTATTTTTGAAAAAATCCTGCTAGCGTGGTCTATATATGGGGCATAAACTTATTCACCTTAAACCTGGTTTTGCTGTCATCGTTCTGATGGGTTTGTTAAAAAACTGATGGTTTTTGAGATCGTGAAAGCTGGTAGTTATATAACCTTTCATTTTGCCACATAAAGTGTTCTATTCCTTGGGAAAAAAAATAATAAACAGATTACTAAAAATAAAAAAAAAATCTAATTCCATGCTTGAGTACAAACAGTTTCTCAACAACCACCACCAGCATATGGGCACACCCTGGCACAGAACAGCCCCCTCTCAGGAGGCTCTGCAAAGCTGCAGTTCACCCGCTGGGGAAGAGGCAGAGGATGCTCATGGATTTATCCACAGAAAGTCTCACTGACTTCCACACATAACGGAATTAATTAGTAGAAAATTCAAAGTTCTCTAATGTTTTCATTTTATGGCCTTTATCTGGAAGTCGTTCATCAAAGAATTCTCACATTTGTATCTATTCTTTCATTCTGCCTCATAAATCCTGGTTTCTGGTACAGTTGGACTTCAAATTGAGTCTTGATAATAAGAAAAAAGACTGTTCAGCAAGACAGTTACATTCACATGCCTTTCAGCCCCTGCTGCCCCAACCAGCACTGCAGCCATTGCTGTCACCAGAGTTTGAGGGCTGTGGAGTGACTTGGAGTGAGCATTTCCTGCAAGGAGAAGGCACATTTTTCCCCTTTCTGCTGTCAGTGTAAATGAATAAAGTAGCCCACCTATCATTGTTCAAGGAAAAGAAAATAAATAAAGAATAAAAAGCTAATAAAAATTCCTGAACTGGCAACACACTTGTGATTCAGAATTTGATGGAGGGGTAAAATGTACATGGCATTCAAAGGATTTCTAAATTATTAACCCATAACTGATAGTGCTGTGACAAGCACACAAAGAACAAACAGTCAGCATGACACAAAACAGTGAGTACCATGTTCATTTGTAGCAGGGCCCAAAGTGTTGGGAGAAGGTCTGGAGTTTGAAAAGCAAAGTCTCAGTGGATTTTCTTCTCCAGAAAAGCTTTGCAATCATCCAGATCATTAACTGGCTGGAATCATGGAGAGAATGTAATTTCCACTGCTGCATTTCAAGGCAACTTCCATTAGCACAGATTTTACTTTATTGTGTTTCATAAGATGATCTTTAAAAAATGCAGAATTTTAAAAATATCTACCAGAAAACTTGAAAGAAAAACATAGAAAGGAAAGAAAAATTCGTTCAGTGTATTTTCATGTTTTTAGATATTTCCATTCCTTTCTATTTGATGGCTGATTTGAGCTGCAACATTATCATGGGCATAATCATGGGCAGAAGAGAGAAGTGCAAGAGAAATGTCACCTTTCTCATTATTGCTGTGCCCTGTGGACCACACCTCAAGCATGAAGGATCTCACCCAGATGAAGCTCTGTCTCCACAGCCAATGACAAAGAAGCCACATCACTCTTGCAAATTAAATCTGGCTGGAATAGTAGCAAAGAAGAACAGAGTGCCAAGCATATTTTTGTTTTGCTGAATTAAAGGACGTTCTCTCATTTCAGTGGAACCCATATGTCACTCATACCAAGGGACATCAGTAACACATTTCCTTCTGAAGAAAGAACACAATGAACTGATTAATCAAACCTTAAAACGGGGAAGAAAATCATTACAGCCATTTGTTAAAATACAGAAGGGCATTAAGAAAACAAACAGTTCTAGTGATATTTGCTATGGTTAATGCAATGGTATTTTCAGTGTCCCAGGATTACAGAAAATTGGGACCTTCTTTCTGGGACTTGAGTGTTTCTGAAGGCAGTGTTTAGTGCTCCTCTCCAAGTCTCTAAAAATGAAGAGAATTTTTCTGTTTCTATCTACATGAGTCAGGGATAAGACTATTCAAATAAGTGTGTTTGCTTCTGCCCTGGCTCAAGTCTTCCTTTTATAACTGTGTGAAGGCATTTTGAAGGCCTTCTATTTATGCACTTACTTTCCATGAGAGACACTAAAAGTAGCATTACACCCACCTAACTACAACCAGCAGCTGTAACTTTATTTGAAGCTGCCACCAGATGAAACAGGCCCCTCCAAAGGGTGCTGAGCCCTGGCAGGGCTGAGAGCCCAGAGCAAGTGGGATTTACTGATAGTTCTCTTCATCTACACACCTCATCTTCAGACACAAAACCTGAGGCAATGTAAGCCACACAAAATACCAGGAAATGGAGAAGTAGTTTCCATGAAGAAGTTGCTTCATGTGTCTCAATCATTTAACAGGTTAGTGACATCAAGACTACAAAGATGGGAGAAGATGATGGGAGGGGAGATAATGATGGGAGGAGATGATGGGAGGAGAGATAATGATGGGAGGAGATGAACCATAAGGCTCTATTTCCTTCTACATTTTACCAGGAAGTACAGATGCATTTCAATATATTTTTCTGAACTGAAAACACATAGGATCTAACAACACTGGCAAGGCAATTTTTACACACAGAGGTACCATCTCTCATTAGAGCAATGAGTAAATCCTAGTGTTTTTGTGTGGAGTTAAAACAGGTACACAGATCACTCTGCAGTCATTTCTGATGTACAGCTGCATGGCTACACCTTTTCCTCCAGCAAAAGCAGCTCTAGAGCATTTACAGTAGTTTTTCTGCCCTTTTCACTGTCATTTGAATTTTTTTCAGTATGTCAGACAGAATATCTGTGCTAATTTCATTAACAATGAAATATGTTCCTCTCGAATTCCTCTTTCTCAGCAGCAGTAAAGCTGAAGTGAACCGAAGGCACGGGGCTGTTAAAGCCAGTACTGGGCAGTTCACAGCCTAGTGCAGATTAATTTCATTTTATCACAACATTTTTGTTGACAAGGAGAGTGAGGACAGACCTGGCAGGACAGGACAGACTTGAGGACAACACCTCCCTCAAGAGAGGGACTTCCTTGTAGAGACATCTGCAGAATTTAGTCCATTCCTGGGTACTGAGGAGTCACTTCAGAGACCCAGGGAATGGGTCAGGTTGGGAGGAACCACAGTGGGTAACCTGGTCATGCTTAAGCAGAGCACATTGCAAATAACCACTGCATTTAACCAAGAGGTTACACAGGTTACAAGAGGAAACACAGGAAGGTGTTTCATTGGTTTCAGCAGAAAATCCAGGTGAGTGCTAAGGATTCCACCAAAAAAGAAATTCGAATTAAGGCACTCATTCCAAACAATTAAAACAGTTTGTGCATCTGCATTGCCTACTTTAATGACCAGTACAAGTGACTAAATGAGATTGTTACATATAAGGTTATACATGAGCAGGATCTTTGCAAGAACTAATTATTAAAGGTTTTCAAATTGGAAATGCAACACAGGCATTTAAATCACCATACTAGTGGCCATTGGGCTCCTTATTTAAATGGTGTTTACTTAGAGCCATTAATTAACAGAACCCTGAGATCACAGATAGTGTTGTCTGGGTAGAATTTGTTTCCACACCATGCACACATGAAATTCAAAGTGAAAGGCTTAAAAGCCTAATGCAGGGAAGACAAAAAATATTAGACTTTTCAAATCCTCATTTCTCTGGCCTTTTGCTCACCCCAGTCTCCTATCACTTTTTTTTTCCTTAAGAGACACTATGTGTTAGGAGAGCAAAGCAGCCTGGGGAGGTGATATTTTACCATTGTCTGTGCCATTAATGCAGTTAAAAAATCCTCAGACTGGAAAAATCAGACAGATGCATCTTCCAGGTTCACATGTGCCAACTCCATCTGTTAAATCATTAAAACACAGGCTTGGCAGATTCTGGAGAAAAACACATTTGTTTTCACTATAAAAAGGAAGAGTAAACTTTCTTTCTGTTCTTATAATTTCCCCTTCCCCCATAATTACTTTAATGTGAAAGTCTGTGTGAGTGGGCACTATTTAATGTGCTACTGAAAGAGGGTTTCATCGAACTGGGGTGTGTATGTGTCAAATTATAGGCCATAATCTGGGTTACTCAAAGAATTATTAAACCACAGTCTATAGCTACATTAAGAGGCTTAATCATTTGCCTTTTTATTGCATATATCATGTTACAGCACCTATTTAAACACTGATTTTCCTTACATGAATGAAGCTGCTCAGGTTAATTTTAAAGGTGCAGTTTACATGAGGAGCAGCAAATTTGATCAAAGAAGCTACCAAACCTTGAATAAAGTAATTGATAAAAATAAATATTTTTCCAAATCTATAATGAAAAAATATTTTCAAGATAAACAAAAGCAAAAAAACCTCTAACCTACATGTAATACCAACATCCTAAATTTTCCCAATATCAATACTATTGATATTGGGAAAATAGATTTGTGTGGTCTTTTTTCTGCTACAGTCACTGTACCACCATTCTTTGCTATGGCAATGTTACCTATAGTGCATACATCTAAATATTGAGCATTTTGAATGCAACTAAGTGCAAAATAGGATGAACCTAGACATAAGTATGACAGTGTGAATAATTTAAATCCCAAGACCTCCCACAGCTACTATTAGAACAACAGATTGCTGCTAAATGCATTTCTTTCTCTTTGTATTCTACAGAGGAATGGAATTTCATTCTCCAGGCTTGTTTCTTCAAGTAACATATATCCTATTTAAACCCAGCAATTGTGTTTGCAGATTTTATCCTTTTTTTTGTTTGCCTTCAGTTTTGCAACTACTTTATATCATCCTGTTAACAGTGGTTTTCTCTGTAGAAATATTCCATTCCAATGTCTCTGTAGAAATATTCCATTGCACTATCCTGAAGTTTGCCCAGGTCATCCCTCCTGCCATTCTGTGCATCAGGGGCCATAAAATAGACCTTCTTCAGGCTTCAAACCCACTTTCTGTGTTCCACAACTGCAACCTTTAGTTCTGTCAACAGTACTCACAAAGTGGCTGTAGGAGCTGCACTTCCTTCCCAAGAACGGGCTGAAACCGGCAATTCTCCTTCTGCTTTTGGTCATGGAAAAACTGCAAGCTCATCTTTCACCCTCACTCCCCCAACCAGCTTCTGGAAAACCTCAGGGGACTTTTTCCAACCAATTCCCTTTGCTGATGGTGCTCTGTGCACGCCACTGTAAGTATTACTCTTTT
This sequence comes from Sakesphorus luctuosus, assembly GCA_013396695.1. NCBI lineage: Eukaryota > Metazoa > Chordata > Aves > Passeriformes > Thamnophilidae > Sakesphorus > Sakesphorus luctuosus. The sequence goes on along the minus strand of VWZD01005106.1, from coordinate 393,910 downwards.
ATTTATGCAGTTCTTAGAACTTGGGAGAGCAACAGAACTGCTTTGAGTCAGCCAAAACTTCCCTGAAGATTCTCTTTCCCATTACTTGCACATCACTGGGGTCTATCCAAGTGACCAGTTACAGCTTCTCCACTGAAGGTCAGTTTTGGTTAAGTGGAACAGAAAGAGCCCTCCAGTATTTATCAACATAATATTTACAGCCTTACCACTATTATAGTACCAGCACAATTTCTCTGTCAGAGCTGAACTCAGACAAGCAGAGCTCAACATGAGTGCACCAAACAGAGAAAAAGCACAGAACACAAAACAAAGAGCTTAGAGCATTTTTTAAAAAAAACCTGTTACTGCAAGTATGTACCTCCTTTCTAGTAAATATAATTTATGTTCTCAGAGAATGCACAGGGAAATGTACCCAAAAGAGACAACTTCATCACGTTATGGCTACAAATAATCTGAACTTATAACAAATAGTCCTTTAAATTAGAATACGATTAGATGCTGATACTCCATCATTGCCTGCAATCACCCTCAAGGGAAGCAAAATTGCAAGAGACTAAGAGAACTTTCACTTGTTTTAAAATTTACAGGAGGTTCAAAAAAGTTTCACCTGCATTTTACCTCAGAAACAATGTGCTACTTATTCTTCCTAGCAATGATTTTTCACATAGCATTCTGGGACCAAAATGTAATTTCAACAATAACATATTTTCTGACATTCTTCAAGGAAAAATTACCGGTTTCTTCTCTCTAAAAGGGTTTAGATGGAATAACATCTGTGTTGAGATTATTGTGAATATGTTAAACTGACAGCAAGTCTCTGAGGGGCACTGCTCATTAATGTTCTGTGCATAAAATTAAAACTTGAAATATATTTTTCAATCCTTTTTGAATCATTTAAGCAATTCTCATGCAAAGAAACTATTGTGCTGCAATAATATATTTGCAGAGTAGGATATGAAAGCTATTAAAATGTCCTAGACCCCCTGCCTTTCAGGCAAAAGGAAAAAAGGAGACGCTTTCTGATTTGAAACATACCCTATGGAAAGAAAAAATACTTTCAAAGACCATGAAGAGTTTTATTTCAGTTTATACAGTGCACCAACATTTAAAATCGTGTCCTTTTCCTTCATCTTTAACTCATATTGTGCCTGGGCACTTCAGCACAGAGCAGCAGAATCCTGTTCAGTGCTGCACACTGGCATTTACAAGGTGTTTTTACAGTGAGCAGCCCAGGAGTGGGGACACATCCTTCGAAGTGCAGCAGGGCAGGATCCTGCCAGCTCCCTGCAGCCACAGCTGGGGAGCTGTGCCCACAGACAGCACCTCCACCCACAGATGGCACCCCCACCCACAGGATTTTCATGCAAACATGGTCTCCAGTTTGAAGGTGACAAAGGTCTCTCTGTCAGGAGAAGAAATTATTTTGTTTGGAGGGCATGTATAGTTATTCCACCAGGTACAACAGAAATGTAAGTGTAACCATCAGGTTTAGCATAAAGCTCAAAAGCAAATAAAGCTCCAGGAATTACTGAATTTTTCAATCATAGAAACATGCATAAAGCTGTAAGTGCCATTTTATGGAGGGGGAAAAAGGAGCATGTTATTGCTGAGAAAACAGATGTACCATCTCTGTTTCAAAAGCCACTGGATAACTACAGCCACAACAAGATGACAGTTCTAAATTTCGCCACAACATATGATTCTAACCAAGCCATCGGGTTCCTTCCATAAATGAAAATTCAGGAACTCCAATTAACATATTAACAAATTCTTGATGTGATAGACTTTAGCAGGTTTTTTGAATGAAGTCTGAGTCTGTAACGTCAATGGGACTTTGTTACCTAAATTGCAGTAATCATAACAAGGCAGTCTCAGGCTGCCTATATCTGAATTATGATTTTAAAACACTAGAAAAAGACACTGAAGTTATGCTGACAATCTCCTCTATTAGATTCCACACCTAATACTGCACACCACGGAGCAGCAAACACAAAACTGCCAGTACTAATTAAAATTTCTGGTAAACATTTTCAATGCAAGAGCCTAAGCACAAATACACAAATGGATACATAAACACCTCAGCAAACAGCTTCATTTGAACCTCACACATAGGCAGCACTTACAAACAGCTCTCCCAGCAGGAGCCAGTGCAATGGAAGCTGCACAAGCCCCTGTGCTAGAGCTGCTCCCATGAATAAAGAATTACTGTCCATGACACCCATCTCTCCATAAGAAATGTGTTTCTGTTCCACCACATCTTTACAACGATAGTTTGTTTCACAAGGGTTCCAAAAGCAAGAACACAATTCAGAACTTCATTTAGTGACAAATGCTTATCAACCTTCAAGCTTTTACATCACTAAGGAGAAAAACAGTCACAGGTTTTCATTGTTGCTTTCCCATTGACTGTGGTAGTCCATAAGTGATAAAGCACAGTGTTACAACACGGGATGAGGACAAAGTAGGATGAAGTCTCCCAAGCACTCCCAAGCCTCCCACCTGGGTCTGGTGAAAGGCAGAGGACAAGTCTCTACTGCCAAGAGCATTAAGTGCAATGAAACCTGCACAGCTGATAACAAAATGCTGGAATCGGGGACATGATCTAGATCTGGCCTTGTAACTGAAGACAAAAATTACAGAACAGCTGGTTTAGAGTACTGTAAAGCACAAGGTATTTTATAGCTGCATCTTTAGCACTTGATCCCAAATATTATCTAGAATCAAACCTCAGCACATTCAGTGCAAGTGGAGATGCTCATAAACAACTCTCACAAATACTTACATAGAACTCAAAAGAGAACAGCTTTGTTTCCTGCCAATAATCTCAGACTGTCCCACACAAAGCTTTTGTGTGCTCTTTTGAACACTTTTCTCCATAAACAACCACTATAAAAAGCCTTAACATTTTCATATCAGGGTAGAGACCATGAGATTTCCAGTAAGCAAAAATTATCTCAGATCTTGAACACCCTGAATATTAACAAAGCCACAATTGCATTAGACAGTCTTTTGCAGTAGGAGAGGTTTAAGATATCCACCTACCCTGAGTTGTTCCCTTCAGCTCACCCATCACCTTTGCTGCCTCCATCCTGTCTGCTGCCTTGAAGCACTGAGCCCACTCTCTTTTTCTGCACAGCCACCTGAAGTCACTTTGGTTCCCTGCCCCATTCTGCAGAGCAGTACCACCTGTATTTGTGTCAACACAACATCCTAAAGCTTTGGAAAAACCTGAACCTCGCATTAATGCCCAGCACTCCCAACCCTCATTATGTGCTGGTGGGAGCATGAGTACAGCTACACAGTATTTGGGTTAAAGCACCTTGTTTGCCTCTACTCTCAAGTTGTAATCAGGTTGTAAATCCTGAAGGAACGGCTGTGAGTTCTTGAAGAACAGCAGCACTACTGAGCAGCAGAATAATTGGGTAATTTCTAATTGGAAGAGGACAGGAAGCATCAGAATTTCAGTATTCCTGGCCACATACACGTTTGAATTTACCCACCTTAGAAGATCTGAAGCACCAAATGTTGAGACTTTATTCTATTTAAACATGACACATTGAGTGATGGAGTATCTACTTCAACATTTGTCACGTAATGACAAACACTGCTGTTTGTAACTACAAGACCCAGAACTCCAGCAAATGATTTTGGAATCTCAATGCACTTGTATCCCTGTCATTTAGTATCATTATTAGCTCATTAAAATCCTATTTCACTGTTTTCTCATGCTGCAAGTGCAATTCTAATATTGCCCTGTGCTCATAAGAACTTAATAAGACCTAAAACTAACTACTCATTTACTGCATTCCCTTATCTGAGATATAATTAAGTACAGAGAAAAGGTTGAACGTTCTGAAGTTCTATTTTCACAATGTCTGTATAAGTTTCATTTCTCTTGACAAATGCAGTTTAAGCCCTGGCACAGTAAGCTACAAATTTGGTTGTTTCATTAACAACTTATTTTTTTTCCCAGAAAGCATCAACACAATAAGAGAGCCCCTGAGATAAATGTGACTAAGCAGCAGGAGTTAATTAAGTAGGACAATGAGTAAGCATTTATGGGTGTGATAGGAGACTCAGCTGATTTAATTGCTAGTCTAATTATCAATTAGAGAATCAAGAAATGGCATGTAAGTGAAATATTCCATTTGTTGATACTTTAATGATTTTAGAGACCCAGAAGAGCAGTATTAATTGCTATTTTAGGACTACAGAAGGAGTTTTTATTCTCAAATAATGGTTCATAGTACTTCTAAAATGACTAATAGATGTATATAGTCTTCTAATACTCAAGTATTTAAGGCCTTTAGATCCTTCACTCTATGAAAAAAAAAGTAATTAAGCATTCAAACACACTGCCTATAAAACACTCAGCCTAAGTCCAAGCCTTTCTGCATTTATTTTATAACAAGGATAATAAGTGCCCAGTGGTGTTAGAGAGTCCCATTAACCATTTACAGTGTGTTTGCACAATCAAGCTCCAGACACAGAGACAGAGGTCAGGGAACTATTTAAACCCATGGGGGCAAAGAGCCAGTTGGCTACGCTCATTGTTGGAGTGTTTTATAAAGAAAGTTACAAAAATTAAATTGATGGAAGCCAAAAATATGAGTATATTGGAAGGCAGCGAGCATTTTGCGAGCTGCACACACAGAACCCATGAAACACACTGAGCTCTTTCTCAGAACTTCTGTCACTCCTGAAGATGATTTAGCAGATAAAGGGGCCAGAGGGACCCGTGTATGTGTGTCCCGGGAGTGGGATCTGTGTGTGTGTCCAGGAGTGGGACCCACGTGTGTGTCCTGGGAATGGAACCTCTGTGTGTGTCCAGGAGTGGGACCCGTGTGTGTGTCCCAGGAATGGGACCTGTGTGTGTGTCCCAGGAATGGGACCCGTGTGTGTGTCCAAGGGTGGGACCTGTGTGTGTGTCCCAGGAATGGGACCTGTGTGTGTGTCCCAGGAATGGGACCTGTGTGTGTGTCCAGGGGTGGGACCCGTGTGTGTGTCCAAGAGTGGGACCTGTGTGTGTGTCCAGGGGTGGGACCTGTGTGTGTGTCCAGGGGTGGGACCCGTGTGTGTGTCCAGGAGTGGCGGTGCCGCCTCCGGACAGCGCTGGGACCGGGATCAGGCCGGGAATGGAGAGCGGATGGAACGCTGGGAAACAGCACAACTCCCACCGCGCCTCACAGCTCTGACACTGGGCGTGCTGACAAACTGGTTAACGAAATAAAACCAGCCTCCTTTTCTTATGTCCACTGCAGACGATTAAAAATCCCGCAGGTTTTTGGGTGCTGAACAGCTCCCTCGGGGCGGGTCTGGGAGAGACTCAGCTGAGCCTCCAGCGCTGGGCTGGACCCGCCTTAGCGACAGAGCCGCGATCGGCCCCCTCAGGGTGTTTGTGCTTATCACCCAAACCGGTTTTCCTACCAAGTAACATTTAAGAAATAAATAAAATAAATATATACAGACACCGCCAAGCGCGCTACCCTCGGTTTCCCGAGGAGCCTACACGGGACGCGGAGCGAGAATTGCTAGTTTTTAGCCAGTTTTTTATTGGGTTTTCCCCCCAAACGCGGCCTCAGTGCCTCAGGGGGGCGCTCGCGCCTCCCGCCGCCATATCGCGACCGCCATATCGTGACCGCCGTCAGCGCTATTGGCGGCCCGTCGGGGCCATGGCAGGCCGGCAGCGAGGGCAGGTGGAACCCTGCAACTTCATAGCCAGGGATAACTACTGGTAACAGCCCCAGTTCCTCCATGTCCTCCTCCATCTCCTCCTCCATCATCTCCTCCGCCTCCTCCCGCCCCGCGCTGAGGCGGCTCTGAGGGGACTCTGAGGGGGCTGTTCATGCTTCGCTTCGTGTGTTCACTTCGCTTCATGTGTTCCCCTCATGTGTGTCTAAAGTGCGTCTTCGCTTCCTGAAGCGTGCCTTGGTGAAAAAAAACAAATAAAAAGGAGGAAAAAAATCGAGGTTTTTAGGGTTTTCACACCCCCCCCCAATCCCCCGCCAAGTGTGGGATCGCGTCAGTCTGCAGGGATTGAAAGTGTGTCTTAAAGAACATCGCGGGTTGTTTGTCAGCCTCCTCCTCTTCCCAACAAACGTTTAAACCTGTGGGAAATGTGTTCCCTTTACTTCTGAGGCAGTGGTAAATCACACATAAACTTTACATTTTAAGGTAAAATCTAAAGGGTTGTTTGTCAGCCTCCTCCTCTTCCCAACAAACATTCAAACCTGTGGGAAATATGTTTCCCTTTCCTCTGAGGTAGTGGTGAATCTTATACTTTAAGGTAAAATCTAAAGGGTTGTTTGTCAGCCTCCTCCTCTTCCCAAAAAACGTTTAAACAAACCTGTGGGAAATGTGTTCCCCTTTCCTCTGAGATGTCAGTAAATCACACATAAACTTTACATTTTAAGGTAAAATCTAAAGGTTCCTGCTGAACCCCATGGCTTTAGTAGGTGGGTTGGTGTGTTGGGGGTTTAATGAAAGCTTTCAATGTAATCTTAAGTATTTCTCCGTTGGTTCCAGGAAGAAATGTGTGGAAAAGGAAGGAGACGCTGCAAAAAGGTGGTCTGACAAGTGGGGGTTCCTGAGAACCCCCCTCAAGGAGGTAAAATCAAATGGCAAATAAGCAACACGTGAAATTAATTGCACACTAATTTATATGCACACAGAATTAGGAGAGCACTGAAGGCTGCAAATGTCCTGAGTGTGCTTTGCTAAGCTGGGTCTGTGGTAACAACAGCACTGCTTTTAACATGGGTTCAGATACTCAGTTTTCCTCTGAATAAAATACACAAGAGGTAATTTATATGCTATGCATATTCTGATATATTTCTCATGAGAAACATGACTCCTAATAGTGTTAACAAGTACTAGATGCACACTGACAGGAAAATATTTCCCCTTTGTCTATCCATATGGTAGTTTTAAAAATCTAGGGGAAAAGGTTCCAGCTAATTAAATTGTCAGTGGGGGAACTTACAACAAACGAAAATATTTGGAGCGATGTCTCTTCTCAGTGATGTTATTAGAATGTAGTAGCACATAATTGTTACATTTGGAATCACAGTATTTCCTTGCTGAAGGGCTGATTGATGCAGCCCTGCATGGTTATAAATGTACTTTGCATGGGGCTAAAAGGAATCTGTTCTGAGAGTTCTAGAAAATTCCTGTAGGCATCCAAATTAGCACCTTTGAAAACTGGTCCTAATGGCTTTGTTATCCATCCTGGATAACTCTGGTCTGTCACACATACCAGCTTTGCACAGTTGCTATTGGTGATCACGTGTATTGAACATTTATTAATGATATAAAATAGATACATATATCAAACCTGTATTTCTAGCCCTTTTTGAACCACTAGCAGCAATATTTGGCCATTTACCTGAAATTCAGGATTACATCACTTTGTGTAACAAAAAAACCCAGTAATTTCCAAAGCCCTGAAATAATTATTCCTGCTTGAGAAGGAAAGAACAGGAAGTTCAGATGCAACAATGAGGGGAATTGTGTGGGTAACACATATTAAAGACTATTTCAAAAGAGTCCAACTTTTAATTCTGTTTTGTTTTTAGTTGATGGGAGATGAAAAGAAAGAGGATGCAAAGCCCAAGATAGAACTTCCAGAACACCTGCGGATTCGCCCTGTGACACCTGTGGAAAAATACATCAAGGTTTGAAAATTAGATTTTAAATTGTAATACAGCAACATCTGCCCTAAGAAACCACACAAGCTGTAAAAACCAATTGTCTTGTAGAGGTGGGTCTTTAACTAAAGGTCAAAGTAAACTGCATTTGCAACCCAAGCAATGCTTTAAAAGCATTTGTTTAAGACAAGGAATTTCCCTTTAGATATGATTGTGATTTTCATACCTTTTTTTAACAGAGTCCTCTTTTTTGGCAATGCCCTCTTTAGTGGCACAAATTAATTAGAAGCCAGTTCCAATGAGCTAAGTAATAATTATTTGATTTTATATTATATGATTTTTATATATATGTTTAGTGTCTTAAAGTTATCAAACAACTGGACAGGACAGCAGAATATGAAGGTTTAATTTCTAAATACAGTGTCAGAATCACCAATGAACAGGGTAACTATACAGGGAGCTTGGGCAGTGACATTGGGAGAGGAACGTCTTCATAAAAGGGCAAGCAGGAGGTGTTAACAAAAAGGAAGGTTAGTCCACTTAGAGAAGATTAAGGAAACAAAGGAGACTGGAAAGTCTGACTTGCTGAACCAGCTTCCTTTCAAAGGATTCCAAGGGTGGGAAGATAAGGTAAGGAAGTAGTAAAAGCTTTTAGTGAGATTAAATGGAAACAAAAATTAAGAGCAAGTGCTGAGCGTGGCAAAGAAATGAAATGGCATCATTTCTGCCATTAATGCTACTTGTTCTTCAGTTTGTGGAATCTCAACCTCCAGTTTCAGTCAGGTCAGTGTTTCAGTCAGGTTTCAGTGCTGGGAGGGTGTTTGTGTATTAACAAATCAGTTCCCAGCTGCTTGAGCACCGTGCAGAGCCTGGTACACACTGAAACAGGGATCTTTGCTTCAAGTGCACCTCAGAATTCAGAGGAAGATAAGGGTTAGCTGTGATCTGGGTCACTCTTTACATCCTTTTTCAGAACTGTGTGTCTTTCTGCACATTTACCTTGATGGTAACACTCACATCAGTTCTTCTCTCTAACTTAGATTAGTAAAAGCTTCTTCATAGTCCCTTCCCCCAGATCGAAAGTGGGACACGATTCCCTTCATTATCCTGCTCAGTGGGTGGCACTTTTGGCCATAAAAAATTATCTTTTCTGAGGAACTGCTCCACCTAAATATCATAAACATTTTCTAATCTTGGCCAAAGAACAAAGTGAAGCAACTCTGGCAAGAGAACTGAAACATTGTTCTCTTGCTGTGTATTTCTCTACTAAGTCCCCAGATGCTAAAATGATAGAACGTGCCCAATTGAGATGATTCAGCCAAAGTAAGCACAGCAGTCACTGAACAGAGACTGTTGGCTTTTGTTTTGTTTCCTCTTTAGCCAGATTAGTTGCAGATTAATGTGCTGCTTACCCATCTTTAAAGTAGAGAGAAGGTGGAATGAGTAAGTAGCTCTTGATGCACAAGCCAGCTTGGTCAGTAATATCTTTAGCATTTGGATTTAAAATTATTGTTCTGTAGCTGCATTGCTACCAAATATATAACAGCCACTAGAAAACAGTCTTTCTCCTGTTTAGAGAATTTAATTAGTTTTAAAGATGATGATGATAATTATTATTATCATTCTGTATGAAAAAATGCTGAAGGCAAAGATAAAATTCTTCTCCTAATAATGTAAAGCCACTAAAGCCCTTAGTATTGAACCAAACTTTAAAAAAAAAGAATGCTAACATAAACTACTAAACAATAACTTGCTTTCTGTTTTCAGAAGGATGGTAAATGAACGTCAGTTGGTTTGTTGGGATTTGGCCCTTTTACTTCTCTCTTCCCCTGTGACTTGCTATAGAATGGCACCTAAATTACTCAAATTACTTTTTAAATTATAAACTATCATGTATTACATATCAAACTTGCATGCACCTGGGCTGGCTTTCAGAGTTCTTGTTTCCTTTCATTAATGTCAATGTTTTCAGGATATTAACTCAGCAAATTACATGTGAAACCACTATTTTTCCTAAGTTCTCATTTCCATCCACACTACAGCACAAAAGATGATGTTGCCTGACAGAAATTACAATCAAAAAGCTGCTCATCATTCAATTTTCCATGTTCCTTTTATTTTAGGTGCTTCCATCTCCTCCAGTGCCTAAAACCACGCAGGGGTTTATTGGCTGGAGATCAGCAGTTCCAGGGCTGGAGCTTGAAATCGATTACCAGATCCAGAGCTGCAAAGGGACCCTCTGCAGGGATTTGAACTGACATGAGCCCTCTGACTGACATGAAATAAAGACCAGGCACACAGATCAATTTGCATTCCTAAGCAGACATCCTGCAGTGGACTCTTGGCCTGTTGAACATTCATGCTTTAAAAGTGATTTATGAAAACATCCACAATCATTTTGGTAAATGTATTTTCATGTAGCACTTTATTTGTTAGTGATTATTTGAAATCTGTGGCATCCAAACTTAACTGTGCTTCAGGTATCCTTAGAAATAACATTGAATACACTCAAATAAAGATCACAGAGCAGGAACTGGTTTTTATTAGCATTAATAAGATTGTAATTTAAAAAGTATTTATTTCAAGTTGGAATGACAGAGCAAATTTTTATACTTGTTTCTCCATGAGAACATCTACCCATAATCACTTTCACAGCAGCTTCTTCAAACATAAATACAGACTGCCATGTTCCTGACAGTCCTTTCCCAATTCATCACTTAGCACTGCTGGAATCTGTGTTTGGAATTAGTTCCCAATGAGCACTGACCTGCCCACTGTTGAGCTCTCAAGTGCCTGAGCTGGCACAAAGCCCCTCTTCTGTACAGAGAGAATGAGGAGATGCAGAAAAGGCACGGCTTGAATTGGCTGAAGCTGCCATGGGGCTGCATCCCTGCATTTGGAAAGAAGCTTCCTCATTAAAACCCAAAACACAGCAAACAATCAAAAAACACCTGCACAAAAAAAAACAATTATCAGGTTTGTAACAGTGTGTCCACTGGAGCTTGAAAAAAGCAAGCAAACCATAAGGGTAGTTAGGTCATAATTATAGAAGACATTGTGTTTTGTGTTGTGTGTTCTTTGCAGGTATTTTGGGTAGTTACACACATAAGTAATTGAGAAGTCCCCAGTACAGAAATAAAGTATACAAAAGCCCCAGGGATACAAAGTCACTTTGAGAAATTACTTTTGGTATCAAAGCAGGGCTTTTTCAATTAGTTAATCTGAATGCATATGGGTTACAAAGTATTTATGTCACCTCTGGTTTGTGTGTACCGATCCCACCCAGCACAGATGAATACTCAGAACCAGCAGGGGATTGCGCTGGGAGGTACTGGTGTAGCCTCCCCAGTGGGGTGCAGTTCAGTCCTGCCCTTCACTACCTGATTTTTGGAAACTCAGAAGGACACTCACTCAGTTGCAGCAACTCCTTGCAGGATATAACTCTAATTGGCTAACATGTCTACACTGGATTGTTATTTAAACAAAAAAGAGCCTCCAAGAAGGTAACACAGACAGCTCCTTCTTATTACTTAAAGAGGCCTTTCCTCGTTAATCCTGCTGCAAGATCTCCTTTGTGTTGTGAGCTATCAATGTCTACCTCTTGAGTCAGCACTAAGTCCTTGGCTTTCGAAGCAGTAAGTCAGCAGTGAGTGTTTGTTCTTCCCTTCTTCCCAAGAAATGACTCACAACAATCAACATCCCACCTTTTTTTTCCTGCATCCAGTTCCAAATGCCCACAAAGTAATAATATTTTACTTTTTCCATATTCTTTACAAATAATGTAGGAGTGACTCATATCCTTTGGAAAGATTACCCAAGAATGAGAACACATAGCAGAAGTAACTTCAGATACATTACTTAAAACCAGAATAGAGAATAACTTGGAATCAGACTCTGGAAATTTAAGCTAAATTGCAGTTTAGCTACTAACCTGTGTAAACTGTTCTTTGAACAACCAAGATAATTGTAAGAACAATATTGTAAATCAGTGCTTTCTTGTCATTGCCAGGTTTGTATCTCTTGCTTCTTTTAATCATGTGGTTCTTTATTTTAAGGTCATAAGATTGATTTATATAAACAGGTATAGTAATGATTAATATGTAATTTAGTAGCAATGAAATTACATTAATTCAAGCCAAATGAAAGGGGAATTTAAAGACCACTGGTTTTAAGGAGTTGTATTAAAGAACCAAAGCTGGCACCTGATATCCAGTGGATGTTTGTATGAAGTGAAATCCAAGTCCAAATGAGCCATGGCTTCATTTTGGAAACCAGAATAAATTATTTGTCCAGCATCTACAGCTGGAGATTTCTGAATTTTATTCCCAGTGTCTGAATAACTGTGTACTAACAGTAAGGGGTTTTTTTATTGTACCTTCTGTCATTGAAGGTGCCTTTATTTCAGAAGATACTTTGACACAGCCTAATCTGGGATGTGCAAGGAGTGTTGTCTAAAATTTGAACTCATTTCTCCAGCATGAATATGTCAGTTGTTAGTTAATCCATCTGTTTTGGTTTTGGTGTTGTGTGAAACTATAAACCTGACTGTTTCTTCTACCATTATAGCTGAAAAAATTGTATAGAAGTTGTGGATTTGCAGCTGTCATCTGCCTCAGTTGTGAATCCTAAAGGCCAATACAGAATTACTATATCACCTTATAATGTTTCAAACCTGGCCTTTAATTTGTATAAAGTAACCTATTTATGGAAGCCAAGTTGGGTACGTAAATGTCAGTGCACACCATAAAATATCACACCATCTCCAGGGTCAGGGCAGTGTTAGTAAACTCAGTGCCCACACCAACAAATGCTCCAAAACAAAATGAAATAACTTCCAAAATGCAGCAGAAGTCAAGACAATTTTAGCTCTGTACAACGATCATAGCCCAGGCTGCTGTGCAGGCCAGAGCAGAACCAGAGCGTGCAAACAATGCAAGTGTAGTTGGATGTCTGTGCTTCAACCTGAATTTCAATCCATGTAGTCTTTTGTAAAGCTTGTGGTGAGCACGGGGGTCTGCACAGCAACTCCTCCTTAGCTGACTAAACTTCAGAGCACTGAAGCCATCTTGGCTTTTGGGTGTTGTTTTCAGATAAACTGGTGCTTTGGTAACAGACTCATTTTGCAGAGGAACTCTGGGTGGTGCTTTCAGAACTGCACACGCAAAAACGTGACTGGATTTGATACAGTCATCACAGCAAGACATGGAATGGGGCAGAGATAGCTCCTGCATTACCTGCTTCACTAAAATGAAATAAAGATTCACTAAAGATTGAAATAAACCTGAGAACCTCAAAGCACAAAATCAGATGCAACCATGATGAAATAAACAGAACAGAAGGAAGCTTCACTCCCCACCATCCTCTCAGTTTGGTGGCTCCGCGGACACCACATTCCTTGCAGGTACCAGGCTGGGACGAAACGTGGGCACATCTCCTGTTAGGCGCAGTTTTAACAGCTCCGATAACAGAATTGTTTAGCACCCAAACACCGCGAATGTAGAAGTGGCCGTTTATCTCTGTGCTCCCCTGATAAAGGCTCTTTCTCCGATCCATTTCTGTGCCTGTTTCCACACCGATCACTGTCACAGAGCGCAGCCGTGGCAGCTCCTGTGTCTGCCTTTCCCGCAGCGCTGCCGAGCGGCTCCGTCCTGCTGAGAGCCCCCGGCCCGGACCTGGCGCTGCCTTCGCACTCCCCGCAGCCTCCTGACAGCCCCCCCTGTTCCTCCGAAGTGAGAGACGGTGACTGCTCTCATTCCCCACCGAGGAGCAAGACGGCCCCGGCTCTGCTGGTGAATCTCCTTGGCTCGCTGACACGCGCCAGACACAACATTCTCATCCTTAAAAGCTGGAGCGAAAACAAAAACAAAGCGAGAGCCCAAAAACACCCCAGCGAGCCACAGTCCCTGTCTGGAAAAATTAAACAGCCATTGTGCTCTTATTGCCAGAGCACAGTCATGTCCTTTGTTTCAGTGAAAGCTGAAGTGATTTCTCGTGCGCCCACCACGTGCATTACAGCTTCCATCTTCACATTATGCTGGGAATGAACAAACCCACACGTTTACAGTCTCCCAGGAGAAGCCAAGGCACAACTGACAGGCTGGAGAGGGGTTTATTGGTTCGCTTGGGCAGAGAGATCTTGTCCCCACCTCATTGCCTTCCTGGCTGGAGCCACAGGCAAAGCTGGGAGTTCTCCGTGGCAACAACCTCCTTGGGGGCACCAAAACAGCCCTTCTGCTCAAGGGCAGGCCCTGAGAAGCTGCTGCACAGGACAAAAGGGGGTGTGGGCAGTGGTGACCAGGAGGAGGGAGAAGTGACAGCCCTGGTTCTGCCCTGTGGCACAGAGCACCAGGAGATAACCTGAGTATTTAAAGTAGGAAAATTCACTTTAACCTGCACTTTCCGGGAGTCTTGAGCCAGCTCTGACCAGGGCCCAGTGCCAGGAAAAGGGAGCACATTGCAGTATGAGCTGGACAATAACCAAGGAGTGCTGCCGAGGCTCTGTTCTCCTGGGAGCTGTGTCCATAATGATTCCAGTGCAAATGAGAGACATCTCACCAGCTCTCACCATGGGTCTGACCAAAACAGGTCTTTCACCATGTTTGTTTGCCCTTCTGGTTTTTTTAAGTAGGAATGTTGAGAAAATCAGCATTTTACTGGGAGAGCCACTACGACAGGACAGCTTGAGACTCACTCCTTCACCTTGGGCCAGCACTATTTAACTTGAGAGGGAACAATCTTCTTCATACTCAATAAATCACAATCACAGTGTCCTGCATACATATAGGCAGCATTTTGCACTTAAAGGACTTGAGGAGGAGGAAGGATTGTCTAAATCTGCTAAAAGCATCTAAATATGAGAAAGAGGCTTCAAACCTTGTGAGGAACATGTCTGTTGTGAGGAAGGGATCTGTAATGACGATTTATACAGTTTCAATATGGAAAAGTAGGTAAATACACAGCATTGCCTTGCAAGTCTTTTCCTATGACCAGCCCCCAGCAGGGCAGTGACAGCCACAAGGCAGAGCTTGTCCTGCCCCGCAGGTTCCAGAGGGTCTTGCCCAAATGGGGTGGGGTTGGATACATCAGAACACACATCAGCCCTGCTCTGGGGCAGTGCTGCAGGGGATTGGGAAGCTCCCCAGCTCAGTGCTGCCAAGAAACAGTTCTGAACTGAGACCTGAGCTGACTCTCCAGTCCTCTAATCAAGTTGCCACAGGAGGCAGGGCTGTATCTGTCCAAAACACTGAGAGCAGATTTACAATCATATTTAATCACAAGTGCTCCTTAAATTAAGCCTGGACAGCAGTTGCCCAGGTCCTGCAGAGCTGGAAGAGCACAAAAGGAAGCCAGTAAGATCAGAGTGCAGGGCAGGATATGCTGCTTTAGGAAAGGCCTACAAATGGGTGAAATAAAGAGATAGAAAGTAAGTTCTTTGTAATACAATGACATATAAAATACTAGGTCTTCTAAGACTGTGGTTCCAGTTCAGGTCTCTCACAACACTGATAAACAAGCAATCTTAACTTTCTCTCCTGTTGACTACAGCCTGCCCTGAAAAATTACAGCTTTATTATGCATAATTCAATTAAATCAACTGCTTTTCTTTATTGTCCCTTCTAATTATGCACACGTATACTTGTTGTTTATTGCAATATATAAATCATGTCCCAAGAACTGCACAGAAGTACATACACAATTTCTAGGTAAGAAAAATGGAAAAATCACTTATGTCCATTAGGAATTTATTTACTCCCTGTCCCATTCTGGATTTGGAGGTGTTTGTACAGGTTCAGAAACCGCCCCTGAATTCTGTCTGCATTCTCTTTTTGGTTCTTACAAGGGCATTAATTAGCTGAATTACACAATATATCATAACGCCTTCAAATGGTTTTTATTTTTGAAAAATAAGGACAGATGCACAGAAGTTTCTGGGCTTCTGACAGGCTAATGATGACAACACAGTAACTCAATTTGGTGCTTGATTTCGGCTCAGAGAGGCTCAGGTCAGTGATGTCTCATTTGCCACATGGATTAATTTTAAGCTCTGATCATGATTCAGGACTCAAGTCCAAATTCAGACCTTTAAATGATACACCACCAGATCCTCCCTTTCTGTGCAAAGCTAAGGAGGGAGCTTGGGCAGTAAGATCTTATCTTTAGACTTCAAAGGTGGTGTCTGAAGTGAGTCAGTGTGGATGAGCCCCTTCAGGGCAAGATGCCAGGGCCTTACAGGAAGGCAGAACCCTCCTGAGCCCACAGTTACTGTGCTGACCACTCACCCTTCCCTGTAAGAACAGCTGCAGAGAAGAAAACAGCTGCAGAGAAGAAGCCAAAACCATCATTTTTTTTCCCCAGCACATATTATATTACCTCTGGAATATAATTGATCTCATCTGTACATTGTATCTACCAGGTGTGGAGGGAGCACACGGTCCAGAGGCATTTGCGTACAGAGAAGGATGTAATGCCTGCAAGTCTCCCTTTTCTCCCAGAGGGGAGAGCCTTGGGAGGCCACTGGAATGGATGGTTGATTTGTTTGTGGTATTGATTTGTTAATTAGTTACATGCTAATCATTAATCAGCATCTGGTGTGCAGGCAGTACAAGGGGTGCATCACCCACTGCCCTTGCCAGCCCTGCTCCAGAGAAGCTCAGTTTGCTCAAACACCCAACAGGCAGAGGAGCAGAGCTCAGCCCAGGAGGGGCTTTAGGAATGCAGTCCCTGGGGGAGCCCAGCCCTGGGAGCACTCCTGGCTGGAACAGAGAGCGCTCCCCTCACCTCCCTTGGGTCAGAATTTGGCCAAACACATGCAGAACATGTTTGGCTCATTACACATGTGCATATTAAGTTCACATTCATGAGCAAGGGAACAGAGAGACAATATATGGTAAAACACTGGAACTGTACTTCAAAGATCAGGATGCAATTCCACAGACTCCCAGGGTGACTTTGGCCACAACAGTCACCTCCCCTGCTGCAGATCCCATCTGTAAAGAGGAAAATAACCATCCCTCATTTTTATTTCATCCATCTTTGCAATTCAGACTCAGAGTTCTTTGTAACGGTGTCTCTTTCTCAAAATACATCCAGCTCCCAGCACACAGTGTCCTGCTCAAAACAGGCTTATGGAAATGTATCCAAAAAAATTAGAAAGAAAGAACCTTATAAAGCATCCACTGATAAGACCACCAGCACAACAATGCTGTGAACAGCTGTAATCTGTGGGAGGATTATTTCTCTCTGCCATAAATGCCATCTAATTTTCAGGACACAAGTTATTCCCTTTCCTAGAACAGTGAATTCAGTATCTGAGACAACTTCCCTTCCCACCAGTACATTTTTCAAAGGCCCTCAGTAGTTTGTGACATTAAATAGAGGGTGTCACATCTTAATGACAAATATTAGTACTAGTCTGCTTGATTAACATAATTTGTTTCTTCACTGGTCATTTTATTCCAGATGAGCTGCTTTTCATCCATCCATATTTTCTAGGGGAAAATAATGCATCCTGACATGCAATGTTAATGTGCCCTCTGAGATAACCTTTTATCTCTGACTTCCCATTCCCACCTCCTGTTCTCTGCAGTGCATGAAATGAGCTTTAGCAACAGCTCTTGGTCAAGACTCTCATACACTGGACACCTGCCAAGGCTTTTGGGGTGTTTAGCACAGACTAAAGGTCTGTTCCTATGACACACACATTTAAATTTAGCACTAAACTGGTGAGGAAAAAAGAGAAAAATATGTAAAATGTCACTTTCTGACAAGCAGAAAATTAGAATTCAGTCCCCTGAGAATTAAAAGGACTTTTCTGCTTCCAGTCACTAACTATGACAAGGTTAACATTTTTCAGTCTAATGACTAAGGACATTAAGTGTGCATGTGCATAAGAAATAAAATTACTGGAGGGTATTAGCTAAGTGTGTGACAACAGCCCAAACTGACAACAGAGCTGCAAGGATGCAGAGTGCAGATAATGCTGACTGTTCTGGAGAGCCCACGGATAACGGGAACACGAGGTCACCCCCCTGTCATCGCTGGGTAACAGCAGAAGCAATCAAGGAATATCCACACCTGGAGGGGGCAGAGCACATTCCAGAGCACATCCAGCCTGCTCCAAGTACCCCAGGCAGGGACACTGACCTGGGCAGCACATCAGTGAGAGGCCACAAAAACCTGAAGAGACGCAGAATAGGGAAAATTCCAAGTGCATCTGTTACTTCCCCAAGGATTCTTTCACCAGTGCTGGTGATTTGATTCTGATACCACAAGAGGATTAGGGTATTGTTTGTGACCTGCCTGAGCTTCTGTCCCTCCCCGTTCAGCTTTTCCTGTAACTCCTCACTCTGTCACTCAACTATGGCAAACCGAAGGTGTGGCTTCCAGACAACAATGGATTTTGTCGGATGCAGCACCAAGCAGGGAGGACTCAAAGGAAAAGAGAAGTGTTAGTGACCTGCCCTAGGCATTAAGATAGAGGAAATTATCAATTCCTGGGAATCTTTCAGGACATGAATTAAACTGGGGCTCTATAAGGTAAGAAAGAAAAATTATATTTTCAAATATCTAGATTCTTCTGAGAAAAATAAGTGTAAAAGTGACATTTAGAGATGTGGATCAAGTAAGAGGAAGCACTTTTAAACAGCGACAGTTCATGGACATGAACAGACTTCAAGCACAGAGCTCTCCTTGTAGTATTTCTGCCTTTGACTGGGTTTCAAAAGCTACAACTGAAAAAACCCTAAAGGTTACAATTTAGGGGACAAATCAAACATTTAAAAAATGAAAAGAACTAAAAAGGAGGAAAGCAAACCAGGAGAAAACAAGCACTTTCAGAACCACAGAATCTACCTCTCCATTAGCCAACTGGAAGGATTCACCAATTTCTCTTTGCTTTCCTGTGGCTGTCAGAGTGCTCATTAGTCCAAAACAATGCACTTTTTAATTTTTCTAGTCTGAAGTCAGTGTGATGAGCCAACTGTGAACTATTAGGCAGCTCAGTCACAGACCATGTTTCCTGTAACATCAAAAGCTGCATTCTCCTCTTCATCTGCTACAACCAGGCACACATCTCAGCCTTTGGAAGGCTTTTGCTTTATCAAACCAGCCCAAGAGGATTCCTGCATGTTTCACACCACAGACAAGTCCTGCCTGTCCCTGTGGCCCCTGCTGGCATGGCTGTATCCCCTCCATCCTCCTCTGCTTTTCTTGGGTTGATCCCAGGAAGAGCCTTCCCCTGGTGCTGCCCATGCTCAGATCCACATCCACCCCACCCTGATCACTTTTGGTCTCTGGCCCCATCACCTCACACTTCCCTACAATGAACTGCACAACCCACTTAGCTGTCTGTAATCCCAATAAATCCAAATCATTTGGTTTTGTTCCTCTCTCCCCTACTCTCCTGCCCCTCTGACTTCCTCAGCCTTATTTTATGTCATCAGCATATTTAAGGCACTTCTGAAATTACATTCTGCTTGAGGTCACTGCACTGAATTTAATTTCCTCCCCCCTAGTGCTTTAACTCCCATCTGATTTATTTATACTGTTTATTATCAGGGACCAATTCAATCAATAAAAGCTGGAATTCAAACACACACAAACACTCATCAGGGGAGAGAGCAGAACTACTGCAGTGCTGCTCATTCCTCCACCATATGGCAGCTCATAGGTAGGAGACTCACAGCCATGAATTTTTATACCTTGACTTTTACTTGACCCCAGTGGTTGTTTGGCTACTGGAAACCAAAGGAATTGCAAAAGCATCACAAATTCCATGGAAGGGGCTTGGCCAAGGGATCTTTGCATTTCTTATCCCAAGCCAGTAGAGCTGTATTTTAAGATGGGCTTTCCAACTTGACAGTTCCTTTATTAGCTTCTGTACACACAGGAATTCTAGAAAAACACCAGCCCAGACCAGACAGTCATGGCAATCAAATGTTGCAAACAGAACTGTATAGAGAACTGGAGCTTAAAGGGAAACCAAAGCACTGACCTCAATTGCAGCCTGGCTCCAGCATCAAACCAACCTAAACGGGCTGCTGGAAGCACAGGAGAAAATTAATAGCTTTTGGCTCCCCTCTGCAAACCACCTTCCTCTCTGAATGTTCCTGGTCAGCAGGATCCTCAGGCACGGCTCCCTCCTGACTCCTGGCTGCCTTTGAACGCTGTGGTTACAACTCAGAACACTGCACAGGCCAAAACTGAGGGCAGAGAAAGTCCTGCACAGACAGAGAATGTGCTCCAGACAGACCACCCTCAGCACTACATTCCCCACCTGCAGCTCCTTCCATTCCTCTCTGCCCTTCACTCCCTCCTCACTGCTCTTCCCTCTCCCCAGCAGGGTCCTTTGCAACCATCTTTTACCAGCCCCCACCCTCCCCTCTAATCACTCCTCTGGAAAAGCTCTGCTTTCCCTTGCTGGTCCCAGCAGGGCTGGTTTCTGGCACACAGAGGTTCGGCCTAAGGTGTTGGGGATTAGCTCAGGGCCCTGCACTCCTCAGGAATTGATAGTGACACAATTAATTCCCTGCTGCATCTTCTCTGGCCGACAGTTATGGGAGTTCCAGGAGTCTCCTGAAATTCTGTTTCAATATTTCACAATTTATGCACAGAGAATATTTTGGCTTTTCTATCAATACATTTCTGCTTGGTAACTCCCAGTTTGAATGCTGATTGTGTTTTGCATAAATTAACTAAATTGCAGCCCTTCTGTTTCATTGGTACCTTTTGTCTGCTTCCTTCACAAACAATGTCAGGCAGATTGCAAGCTGACTACAATTCTCTTTCCTAAGCAAGAGGAAAATAACATGTAAGAGCCCAATCAGTACCAGTTTCCTGATGTCTGTTGGGTTTTATAAGCTGTATTGTGCTCTGGCATTTAACAATTTCTGTTCATTTGGACCACTTTAAGAGGTGAATGTAAGGACTGCCACAGTGTTTTGCACCACTGAGGTCTGTTGATAAATATGGAACAGGTACAACAAGCTTCTCTTTCTTTCTGCTTAAAAATTCCTTGAGCTAACAAGTTCATATCCCCATGAGTGGGGAAGTTCCATCAAGACATGGCTCGTTTTAAGAGATAATTAGTTACTACTGCCTTCAATCCACCTCAGCACTGATGTGCTGAACACAGTCCCCTCCTCAAATACAAAATACAGGAGGCTGTTTGGGGGAAATCCTGAGGCTGGGAAGCAGGAAGGGGGTTTGCTGTGCCAGAGGATTGTTCTAAGAGCATTACCACGTCTCAGGAGAAACTTGACACTTCCAACACGAGCCCTGTGCTGGCCACAGCCAGTTCCAGGGAAGCTTGGAGTGCCACCCATTCCTCGCTCTGCTCTGGTCCCAGGAACTCTGTGGTGTCTGTGAAGTCAGTAACTCCCAGGTGGGCTCTCTGCAGAATAAACACAAAGCTTTTAGTGCAGTTCTTTTTAGGGATCAACCAAAGGGTGATTGCACACTGCATAAATCACCTGGGTCAGCTAAGGCATCCCTGCTTGTTTCCTCTTACTCTGCCCCATCTTGATTTCTCTACTTTCCAATGATATTTATTCTTAGCCATCCCTTGGAGGGAATATTAATTTGGCTTTTCCTTTCATCTATAGTTAATAAGTGCCACAAAAATCTTCTAGAAATACTTTCTTCTTGCAGTCTTGACCTTCTCTTAAATGTACTGAGCTTTTGGGGTCAGAGGACAGACAGCACTGGCCACATAAGCCCAAACTCCACAGGAGGCAGCCAAGATTTTGGGCCTCAATTCCAGAGGCAACTCCTAAACCCAGACTACCTGAGGAAACAATCCCTGTATCCCATTCTTTCCCAGGAAGAGGTTTTTTTGGTTATAAACCCAAACATCAGTCCTCCAATGTTGCTGAGAGGCCTCTTAGGAACAATCTTCAGGTGCCTCATGCTGCTGTTCTTCCTGCAAAACCACTTCCATGCTGGGCTGCATCTTCCACAGTGGTTTTCTCAGCTAGTAAGTGAAAGGACGTTTTCAGAGCATCTGAACAGTTATTTCTTAAAAATAAAGGGGGTTTTTTATTTGAAAAAATCCAGTGTTACCAAGATTATCAAAACAACAGACAAGTTCCTTGGCCTCACAGAACACCCAAGAACAGACCTCAACCTTCTAATGGTCTTTTAAGTCAACCAAGAAAAAGGATTTTATACACTGTTATTTCTTCTATCTATACAAAACCACCTGGGTTAAGTATCTTGTTGGGAAAGTGAACTGTAAAATGGCAGACAGAGGAATAAAAAAATGCAAGCATTTTCCAGACATCAGGATAAGTTGAAGCACTTTTGGCATGCTCACTTAGGAAAAAGTGCAGGAAGAGCTACTTCACATCTCTGGATATCTAATGGTTCTTTTACTACACAGCAGGAAGAATCCCACATTTAACCCTGGCCTGGCAGTGTTTACGCCTGGGAGATGTTTCGTTAACCCAAGGAACACTCACAGCTCACCCATGACAAAAGCCAGTTACCACAAGTTGGTTTATAAAACAGTCACAGATTTATTGAGATAAATACAAATTACATAGATTCTTTACTCTGACAAACGAAAGACACTTCCAGAGTGTCCCCACTGAAGGGGGTTCCAAACCCCACCACGCACAGACAACCCGAACGGTGCCGCAGGGACGTCCCACGAGGGAGCAGCAGCACCAGGGGCTGCAACCCCAGCAGCTTCTGTGCAAGGGGATGGACCCCTCACTGTGCTCCACCTGGCTTTTAAAATACCTATTTTTGCATAATTTAAACAACCCAGAGAACTCACGTGAACGCACTGCTGTACTCACTGCATACATTTGTCCTGGACAAGACGTAAAGTGCAGCCTTAGCCATGCTGAAACCATTCCTAGTTTGGAACTAAACCAAAAAGACAAACTCGTAGAGGGTAAGTGTGTTTCCCAGACCTGCACACTGCCTAAAGAACCCACCCCAGAACTGTGCTGACCCCACTGGGATATGCAACTGTAGAGCTCTAACAGAAAGTTTTAAATGCTCTACTGAAAACACAGCGTTCAAAACCAACACAAATTTGGGAGCCAGAGAGGTACCAAAATATTGTTAACAACAAAGAGCTTTGTTTAGCCTTTTAGTGAACTTTTATAGCTGGTGGCTTACCCTTTACACACATTCTAGTTAAAAACTCCTAGTGAACACTAACCAAACATGCTAAAACATATGGAAGCTTGTGTTTTCCAGTGGATTATTGCAAGTCAAGGAAACTATTTAGGGTGATCTGACAAACAGAAACCTGGGTTGGGTTATGTTCAAGGTATTTAATTTATATACAGTATATTTCAAACATACTTACATATACACACAGTTTAAAAAAATCTGTTCAGTGCCGAGAAATTTAATGAACTGATAATAAAAAACAGAAGTAAAACCTTGTCAGAAAGGCCTTAGAAAATCTGAACTGTTAGAAAATACCAGTATAATGCCAGCATTAGAAAAAGATATTAGAACTAGAAAAAATTAACTTGAGGGGTCTTTTTGTTAAGAAATAGCAATCATAAAAAGTCTGTACTGAAGAAGCATTTGTTTTAAATTATAAAAAAACTGTAAAAAAATTAAATGTAGAACATTAAAGAGTTTACAGAGTTTACAGTGTTTGCTGCAACAGCAGTGGTACATTTCTGCCTGCAACTTCCAAAGAGCAGTTTGTGATCTCACAAGAAAACCATTTGTTACAAATACTGTACATATTATATAATACACAACCAGTTAACTTATACAAAACTGAGCCCTCCCAAAACACAGAACCCAGCTGGGGAACTTACTTGTATTGCATAAAAACCACATTGAAACCAAACCAAAACAGTCACTTCTGTAACAACCTTCACCATGTGAACCCTGACTGATGTAAGGTGGAATAAGGGGAGGTATTTACACAGGTCTGTTCAGGACAAAGGACCGTTCTCAGAAAGTAACTGTTACCACGTGAAACCATTTCATTAGTATGTCAGTGGACAAAGTTTCAATCCCCAATATAAAAATTACATTTTTTTCCCCCCAGACCCCACATTATTGCAGATTTGGGATCCAGGAGAAGACAGGGTCCACCAAAAGCCCTGGAGTGTGAATTTTTCCAGCTGCCTGAAGTTACTCAGTTTTACCAACACAGCTCTGCTCCACCTGTGTATTTTTTTTCTTCTAACCCCTTTTTCTATACACAGAAGACATCCTGCTTTACACCTTATGGATCTGAGTAACCTTCACTTGGGGTTTGCCCCAAACTTTACCAAGAACCCACAGAAGTCACAGAGCAAACTGTCACCACCTTTCCCTGGAACATTTCTGATTTGGGGTTTTTCAGGATTAAGAGGTCCTTTGTTTCTCAGGAAAATCTGTTTGGGATTTAAACACTGGCCAGGTTGAAAGGTGTTTGTTGGATGAGGTGTGTGTGTAAAACAAACACAAACTGAAGCTGTGACTGCCCTGCACAGACACAGCACATGGTGCAGGAACTGAATCCCCCTCACCTGACCTTTGCTGGGGCAGAATGAGGAACTTTCCACGAGGGAAATCCCCACTCTCCCTTCCCCAGGAGTAACACAAACTGACCTGTGGGCCCCTGGGAGGGTTATTATTGACTGTTAACACCTGTAAAGGTAGAGCTCAGAAGTAACAAATTAATAGAAATGTCACAATATACAAAGAATCTTGAGCTGTCTGTGCTTTGAAAAATATCACATTATATTAAGTAAAAATGACCCATGCCTTAATTCTAGTGGTGTAACTACTTTAAAAAATGAAATGTTTTGTGAGCTTTTTCCACTGATGCAGAACTTCATTAATTTCTTGTTACAATTCAAAACTATTCACATATATACATTTTTTTCAAATAAATGCAATAGCTGAAACAATACAAAAACAATGGAAGTGAAGAAAGAACAGCTTCAGGGAAGTTTGCTCCAATGAGGTTTTAAGATCTAGAAACCATTTTAAGCTTAGAGCAGACTTGGGCTACTGGAAATGTTCTGTTAAAAAATGAAATGTGAATTCCAATTACCACTGAAACAGAGTGTGGTGTGAGACTTTACAGATAATACTGAATTGCAGGTGAAGATCAGAGTTATCACCCACATTTACACAGGGAAAACCAGAAGGAATTACTCATGGGGATCAAACACACCGGGGCAGATGAAATGAGGTCATGAAATGAAGACTGACATTTCCTGCTCAAACAGGTTACAGAACCCACCTTGTGTGCCCACATTACTCACACTAACACAACCACAAGGTGAACAACTGTCCTGCTGCTCAGCCCTCGCTGCAGAACAACACATTAGGTTTGTTTTTCAATGGTAATATTGTCCATGTTACCCTGTTTTAGTTTTATGGTAGCAAAGAAAGACACATCTTGATCTCTGTCAGATTGGAGGGCCAGAATGGTCTCTTCTGCAGCTTCTAGATGAGGATTGCCAACACTTTTAAAATAAGCTAGAATAAGAGGAGAAAAAGGACAATTTTAATCAAATCCAAAAGAATAAACCCTTGGGCATAAGTAGTGCAGAAATACAGAGGATGCCAAAAACATCTGGGGCAGCTTATCCAATTTACAGTCTCCTTACAGAAACTACAGGAAGCTAAGGAAGCTGACAGAGGAAGAGAAATACGCTGCTTCTGATTCATCTTATTAGGTACTTAAATACTTCCAAGATAAATTCCTTCTGCCGAGCCCTAAACAGAAATGCATCAATTAGCAAAAGCAAGCTGAGGAAGCTGCCACTGTACAACACATTCTAAAACCTTCTCACTTTATTCTGAAAAAATACAGGAGAGGAGATTTCTGTGCATCTTCCTTTGAGCAACCAGGGATCAGCTGCTTTTTGTTGCTGCTTTTAAGCAATTGTAACACAGGGAAGTGTAGCAGCACAAATCCCAAAGGCCGCTGCAGCCTCGGCTGCCGTTGGCGAGGCCGCAGTGCCCCCAAGTGGGTCCTGCCGGATTAGCAAAGGCACTTCCAGGCCCATTAGGGCTGGATAATCATCCCACATTCCACGGCTGCAAAGAGCACACATCCCTAATAATCTATACTCTCAAATTCGAATTGAAACGCAGTATCCCAGATTACAATGCATGATTCTGTTTCAAAGCCTCGAAATGAACTGAGCAGAGGCAAGCCAGCATTCCCGGGGTGTTGGACCTTTCCAAGGAAATTCATGACCATACCTTTCTCCAGCAGTGTCTGCCTGAGGGCCTTGGCCAGCAGGACCCTGACGTTGGGCACAGGATCTGAGGCCAGACTCAGAAGGCTGGGCAGTAAGTGCTCCACAAACTGGTCCACGGGCATACACTCCTCTTCCACCACAGCCTAGGGACAAACATAGCACGGGAAAGCAAGGTTTATGTTAAAAAACACACAGTATCCCACTTCTTTCCATCCTGTCCTTAACTTGGCCTATTAAAAAAAGCTCTGAACAAGTACACCCTACCTTGTGTTGGTGACATAAGCACAGCCTTTCAACTCCTGTTCTGAAAACACGCCTGACTGTTCTAATGTTCAGCCAAAGATGGGCCAACAAGAGCAGATTAATTTCTTTCAACAATATTTTAGAAAATGCTGCACTCTTCCTTTCAACATTTGCCCCTTGCTCCTCACTGCTACTCAATGAAGTGCTTTTTGTTTGGAGGGGATGGATAAGTAGCTCTTGTGACCCTATGGCCTTGCATGGCCAGGTTTAAAAAAAAATGCATCTCAGTTTGGGACTTAATTCTTAATTGACTTTGCCAGAAGTCCAAGGGTCAGCTATGGCAGCACAGCCCCAGCCACAGATACAGCACTTTGAGCGGGACCAGCCACGTGCCAGACCAACTGACACTGTCCCTTGTGAACCCTCAGAATCACAGAGCCCAAAAATGACCAAAAACATTGAGTCCAAATTTCAGTTTTGCCCACATTGCTGCAAAGCCCCAAACCAGCTCCAAATTAAATGTACACATAGAAACAGAGAGAACATTCCAACCTGACAAATGAAGGCAAAGGCTTGTCTTCCAACCCACTTGGAGCAGTGACGGAACCGCACCACGAGTTCGTTAATGAAATTTAACCCAAGTGCATTTGCATTGTTTGCATAGAACTTCTGTAGTATGGCAACAACCTGTGAGGCAAAGCAGGGGAACAAAAGGAAGAGATTATATTTCAGTCGCAGCCCCTGGAGTTAAAAAAAAACCATCATTTCAGTTGAATTCCGCAAGGGGACACTCCAAACGCTGCACTCAGTGCAGTCAGTTGTGCTTGTAGGTTTTAATAAATGTGCTTATTCTGGAGGAAGCCCAAGCTTTAGAAAAGCTGTTTGTTCACCTGAACCAAAACAGGCCAGAATTAAACCCAGCAATAATATAATGGCCCTTTGCATCATATCACGAAGAAAAGGAAGAGATTTAAGGAATATTTCTACTCCTCCTGGACATCTATGGGATGATGGTATTATAACAAACTTTGTAAGAAATTAAATCAACTTTGAGGAAAGATCAGTCGTTTGTTAGTCTGTGTTTTGTTGTGGGTTATTTTCCCCAAAACTGAGGGAAGGTCTTCCAAATCTTATACATACTGGCTTTCATTCAGTTGAAAAGATTTATCATTCATATACAACACAGAGGAAGATTTTAGTATCTGTGGCAGTTGGACAACTCAAAATATTTTATAAACTTTTAATTTCACCCTTTTCTGTAGAGTTTACCATGTTTATCAAAACATGTCTCAACTGACCCTCCTTGTCAGAAAAAACAGTGATTTCAGGTACCCTCTCCAGGACCATTTTCCTCCTCTCCTGCCAGGAAGTGAACTAAACCCCCTACCAGTTTGAAGGAGATCCACCGAACTTCCGACACTTTATCGGAGCAGAGAGTTAGTGCAATATGTCTTAGGTAGTCATAGACATCATTGGGATTGTAGAGCTCCAGGATCAGGATCAGCTGCCTGGAACACAAAGGAAATCATGAACTCTACCAAGTGCAGCACAACCTGCTCCAACTCACCATCTGTTACATGTGGGGAAGGAGCATTGAGGTACCACAGTCACTACAGAGCCCTGAGCATTTTGCTCTTCACACATTACACACTTGAATCTATCAGGGAGCCCAAGAGAAACTGTTATCCAAACTACACATACCAACGTCTCAAAGTTATCCCAACTAATAACACAAGCTACAAACAGAAGTACAACAAGAAGTTCACTTGGAACTTCAATAACCTGTACATTCTTGCCAAGTGAAAACTGAGTATTTACCTCAGTGCAGAAATCTACCCTGCAGAAAACACTTTGCATCTCAGAACTGCCAGCACAGAACCAGCAGCCACAGCAGCAGGTCCCCACTAGGGGTCAGGGGACTGCTATGGAACATTCTGTTTGTTGTGCCAAGCTACACAGGGATCGAGTCCTTAATAGCCCCAACACACAAACGTGATAAACATGAAGGGCAGATTTGAGTCTCAAACTATGTCTACAAAGGTGCTACAAATGTCAACAGGGCTTGCAGAAAAAACTGTGGGATATTCCTCTGCCTTCATTATACAGCCCTTCAGACAGAAATATCACATTAATAAACTTATTTTTTAAGAAGTGGTTTTTCTTTCTTACACATTAGAAAAATTACTTTTTACATACATATCACTCATTTTTGCAAGGGAGTCTAGAACTAAATAAATTGTGAAACTTCACTGAATAGTATCTATGAGATTGTCATCTTTCATTAGCTGTGAGTGAACCAGATCCCCATTTTAGTATAATCACAGACATTTAAGTTTCAATCACATTTGATTACAACACAACTTGCAAAAAAAACCAAAACAGAAACAAACACCCCCAAATCCCCCAAAACAACCCTAACAGCCAGTAGCTTTTAAATTAAGTTCTTAAGAATGGTGGTAAACTTTTAGCTCCTAATCAGGATGTGCTACTTCTGAATGTAATTGCCTATTTCCAAGTTAGTAATACAGATTAAAAGTCAGAAGTTAACAAGAGTACATACTCTGCCAGCTCGTAACGAAACCTCCAGTTCCTGCTGTTATCAGTCACCACAAATTCTTGAAGCTGGTAAAGATACTCTCGCCTTTTGTCTGCATGAAGTAGCTAAAGGAAAAACATCACTGGTATAACTCAATACTTGCAGTTCTCTGGTGTGTTGCTCTGTTCACACCTACGTGCATTTTCCTGCTTGAAAGTGATTGACCATTGACAAGATGCATCCTAAAAACTGCACACAATCAGCTGAGTGCCTGGACACACGACTGACATCCAAACATCTACAAGAAGTCATTCCTTTGGCAAGGACACCCATCAAAGCACCACCTCTAGGCACCAAAAACTAAGAATTTGTGTGTATTACCCACCAGGATCTGCTCTCTTCTCTCCCAGCCCCAAACACAAATTGCTACTGGGCCAACTTTCAAGTTGGACTGCAAAAAATACTAATTCCTTTACAACAGCCAGCAGCATTTACAGGCACATTTACAATGAGTTCTCAGTTTTGGTGTTTGGTTGGGTCCTGAGGCAGAAGAGAAGTGAGGCCCATTAAAAAAGAAATAGAGACACACACATGAAATGGCAGCTTTGCACAAAACTAAACATTAATTAGATACTGATAAATGCACAGCTCGTTAAAAACTCGTAATATAATGGAGAGAGAAAAATATATTAAGAAATGAATGCCACTTCCCTACCTTCAGGAAGTCATAGAGGTGTTTGAGGACTCCAATCCGCACTTCATCCAGGTCCTTCAGGAACCCATTGAAAATGGGCACCAGGTCAGCAGCTGTGAGCTGGTCCCCCAGGATCACGGCCAGCTCATGGATGGAGAACGCCAGTGTCCGGCGCACCTTCCACTGCAACGGCAGCAAGGGAGCCACATCAGGCACCACAGCTGAGCACACAGGCCTTGGGACTGCCCACCCCTGTGTGAGGGCTGAGGGCAGAACAAACAGGGCTGGCTCACAGCAGTACCAAGTGTTAATCCTAGCTACGAAGTCTGACTTAAATCTTGAATTTTACATTTTTAGAGGACATTTAATCCCTTTACAAGAAATTATACTATACAAGAATTATACTAAATTATATTCAGTGCAACAAAGTGAACAAAAAATTCCCTCAAAATTCTGATTTATCATTACAAAACCTTTTTTTCTTCACCTGTACATCTGAGGCCAGTGTCTCATAGGTGTCCTTCAGGCAGTGCCAGTTCTGCCTGCCCAGTGTCAGGGCCACCCCCGGCAGGCTGTAGGCGCAGTGCTTGGCGATCTCGGTGTCCACAGTCTGGGCTCGGGCAGGGTCAGTCATGGACAGGTACTGGTCCAGTAAAGGCTGGGGGATGATGTCCTGTAGGCAGAGACTGGACATCAGTGACAAGCTTGAATTTAAGGTCAGAAAGAAAATAACACCTGCTTTGCTACAGTTCTCTTGCTCTCAGCCCGCCAGCAGTGAAACACAGAGGTGGCAGGACACCCCCTGAGTGGGTGATGCCACCCCTTGAGGGGATGATGCTACCCCTTGAGGGGGTGATGCCACCCCTTGAGGGGGACCCCAACACTTATTTGTCCTCTCATCAGAACAGAGCAGTCAGCAAGGAACAGTGATTATTACTTTATCAACACATTGCACCAACCAAGCTGAAAATCGCTGAACACAAACAGTACATCAGGGACAAACTGCCTTGGTTGCTCAGGTTGCCTCTGAGGCACCAAAACATTTTAAATTTTCTCATTTAAAACAAAGTTCTCCTGAAATCCCAGAGTGTTCCTCCACATTCTGCAACTGATCAACTGCAGAAGCTCTCACTGCATTAGCAGTAAGATGAAGAGTATCCAGTACTCCACTAAAGCCATTAGATGCTACTTTAATCACCTGTAATTTTGACTTGTCATCTTCAAACGGTGGATTATTTTCTTGCTCTTTCCTTAAAAATACACTGGTTTCTCTGTGTTCCTCTGAGTCCTGTAAAGGAAGTACTGGGTAGTGAAATGACAGACTTTGTACTGTTTGGGATATTTCAAAGTGTCACACTACAGGACAATGCAGCTCAGATTCAGGACAGCCTTTTGCACGCAGAGCCTTTTGCAGGCAGAGCCTTGCACAGGCAGAGCCTTGTTTACTGTGTTTATGCAAGTACAGAGACAACAGAGTTGTACAACAAGGCAAACACTGCAGACTGTAGCAGCAACAAGGGCAACAGGAGTTAGATCTAATCTAATTCTGATCATAATTTTAAAAATTACCATCATTTAAAAGGTATTTTACGTTTACTGATGGAAATTCCCGAATCTATCAAATTAGGAAACATACCCCTCTTCCCAAATACCAACAAAAAGCTTCAAAAGAACTAAAAGTTTAAAAGAACAAAACCATACAAAGCACCAAAGTTTGCATAGTATTTTACATTCTTGGTCATACAGTTTTATGTGCGATTTTTGTTCACAGACAAGATACCTGTCTCTATTTCACCACTAGCTCCAACAACATTAAAATCTGTGCAAAGAACTCCTTTTACTCATAACTGTATGTTGTAATCAACAAATAGTAACCAGGAACTGTGTGTGTGTCACCACCTGATTCAGCCTCCTGTCTATACAGACAAAAGACTATAATTAGACTCATTACAGGAAGAGGTGAGACCGTACTTGCTACATTTCATCAGGAAAAATCCTGCAGGACTCCTGCCAAACCTTAACTCCTGGGTCATTTGGGTACAAACAGAAATGACAGCCCTCAATGGCTTTTCTTTTTAAATTAGAGTGAGTAGAATGTGATGGCTGTGGTCTAATAATGTTCAAAGGCCTTGGATCAGAAGTGGGTCGTTATGCCAGGGACTACACAAACCCACACAGGGCTCATGCAGGCAGGAATTCTTCCCAGACATGGAGCACACAGTCACTTACTGAGCTTTTCAGCAGATTGGTGGCTGACTGGTCACCGATGTTATCCTGGGAGGCAGGGGATGGAAGAGTGGACTCCTGCACCTGGGTGCAGGCAACATCTGAAACAGCTGCTTCATCTGAAATAGTTTTGTTCTGAAGATTGTCACAGCTTTCTTCCATTTTTTTGGTCTCACAGTCACCAACAGAATCAAACTGAGCAGCTCTGAGAGCAGCAGACAACACTTGGACCTGAGCTGTATAAAGCAAAAGATGACTATTTAGTCTCCCTTCTGCATTTAAAAGCATTAAACTTATAATTACCTCATCTGAAAAGACAAAAAGCAGCCCAGTACGAGCTGCACAGAAATGGTACATTCACAAACGTTTGCCCTTGGAAAGAAAAGGCCTCTTACTCTAGAGCACTCCAGAGACTTGGTGAAACAAGGAACTGAGTTGACTACGGATGACAAAGAGGGATTTGGTCCAGGAAACACATACAGACCTCACTACAAGGCCATTATCACTTCAATGTGTTCCACAACGGGCCTGTATTGGACGGCTGAGGGGGAGAACTTGAAATTAGGGCCATTCTCACTCAGTCAAGTATTAGATGAATTTAGCTGATCACAGGTAGTGCTGTCACTAAAACCACAGAACCAACAGTACTTGAAATCTGTTAAAACTGTTTTTAACAAGCTTTTTTGCTTTTTGTAGTTAGATCAATTTATTTCTCCTGCAAACAGAAGCCAGGAACACTTCCCCAGCTCTTCTAGAAATAACTCAGGTCTTACGAAAAAGGCTCTTGCATAACCTTCAACTATAATTTACTGCTCAAGGAAGGCTCATCACCCTATCAATACCAAGTCAATTAAAATGCACTCGGGTTTTGTAAAGGCCAGGAGAAAACATGATTTTACTGTTACAGAGTCTCACCTTGAACATCTGGATCATCTATGTGCTCTTGTAAGCTTTCTAGCACCTTTTTTATTTCGTTACTAGCAACACAGTTATTGCATGGCACAGAACAGCTCTCATTGTGCTTCTCAGTCTTGAACTGGAGCAGCTCCAGCTCTTGAGTTATGTCAGGCAGAGGAGGGCGCCAGTACAGGAACGTGCTGAACAGGTCCTCGGCAGACCTCGAGTGCATCCCAGGGAAACTGCTGTCCTTGGTGACCTCAGGGACACCACCTCTGTCACCCTGAGACAGTCGACACACATCCTCTCCAGGGCTGGTACAACAATCTGAACTTTCTGCCCGTGTGTCTTCATTTGGGTTCTCAGAGAGTTTTGTGTTCACTTCTGCCAACGTCTCCTCAGTGGAGGATTCTGGTTTGATTTCCACGGGTTGTTCTGAGCTGGTAACAGACACACACAGTTACTGAAATACTCTGTAACAAGAGGTTTCCAGTGAAATACTTCATTGAAGACAGCAGCAACAACAGCTTTTCTCCACAGAAAGACAGGGTTTGTTACCACTACGCTTTACTTCACCAATTTTCCCTTCACCCTCCTGTGAAGCCAAAGAGAATTTTTCAATAAACTGCTACATCCAAATGTGTGATCTCCCTCTTCATACCTTTTCTGGAACTATATTCTCAAGTTGAGATTTTTAGCCTTGAAAAGGCAACAAAACCAATTAACTTGTTTTTAATCCCTTCCACTACACCGCACCTTTCCCAGGACTTACCTGGACAATGTGGCATTTGCACTGGAGGCCACTGAAGTGACGTTGCTGCTCGGCTGACAGGGATTGGCATTCACATCCTGTGCTGGTGGGCGGATACTCAGCGTCCCATCCTCTCGAATGTACAGCCCAGCACTTGAAGGGTTTGCAAAGGTGGAAATAAATGGGCCAAGGGACTGAAAAGCAGCCTGACGAACCTGTGGCAGTGTAAGATCCACAGTCAGGGTTCATGCGGCTCACAGAGTTGAAAAATAAAAATTGGGTGCAATTTTTTAGTAAAACAAATTAGTCCTTCCTACAGCTTCATTTAATACAAAATATAACCAATTACCAACTACCTGCCACCTAAGAAAAGTGTTAGAATACTAAATGTATATCTACGATCATTGTATGGAAATCTTTCAAAAGTTACAAATTTGAAGGACATCCCTGTCTACTTCAACTAACCTATTTAACACAAGCAAACTTTTCTCAGAGTATTTCACAGAATCACAGATTCAATTGGGTTGGAAAAGACCTCCCAGATCATCAAGTCCAACCCTTGGTCCAACTCTAGCCCCTTTACCAGATCATGGCACTCAGTGCCACGGCCAAGCTCACGTTAAAAACCCCCAGGGATGGGGAATCCACCCCCTCTCTGGGCAGCCCATTCCAATCCCTGAGCACTCTCTCTGCAAAGAATTTTTTTCTGATCTCCAATTTCAATTTCCCCTGGCAGAGCTTGAGCCCCCCGTGCCCCCTTGTCCTATTGCTGAGTGCCTGGGAGAAGAGACCAACCCCCACCTGGCCACAACTTCCCTTCAGGTAGTTGTAGACAGTGCTGAGGTCACCTCTGAGCCTCCTCTTCTCCAGCACAAACACCTCCAGCTCCCTCAGCCTCTCCCCACAGCACTTGTGCTCCAGTTTCTTCTCCAGCCTCGTTGCTCTTCTCTGGACCCGCTCCAGCCCCTCAATATCTTTCCTGAACTGAGGGGTCCAGAACTGAACACAACACTCAAGGTGTGGCCTCACCAACGCAGAGAATTACACTCAGAATTTCTATCACCAGGACTCTTTAAAAGTAATGAGAGAGGAAAAATAAGATCTGTCTCACTAGAGGAGATCAGTTTTTAGCACATCAGATCCCAGTCTCAGCAAATGTTGCTCAAAGCACTTCTAGAACACACTTCTGACTTGCCCATTATTTGCCAGGATATGTCTGGGAAGATGGTTCAGCTCCAGAGGGAGCTACTCACCCATCTGCAAGTGTCACTGATGAGGCTGATGAACAGGGGGGACAGCTTGCTCCTGCGAACCTCTGGGGATGTGGTGTAGGACACTGCCATGAAACACTCGGCACAGGCTTTCCTCATCCCCCACACACTGTCAGAGCAGAGCTCAAAGAACTTGGGAATCTGCCAAAAGGAAGCAAAACCAAGACTACTTAAAGACTAAACAAAGTCTGAAGCAATATCAAGGTATTTGTCTGAAAACTAGAGACAACTCAAGAGAATAAAGTGAAGACCAGAAGAAGCAGGGACAGGTTAAATACAAACACTAACTGAAGGAATTGGAAAAGAAAACCTATCTGTCTCCCATTTACTCCATTAGGATTTTGTGTGCAATTATATAAGAAAGAATAGAAAGAATTAATAATGGCCTGTTTTTCCTGAAATCATAACTTAATTCTAGTTCAGGAAAAAAGAAAGAGTGAATAATTCCAAAGTATGTGTGTTTATATAGGTATGTATCTGCTATCATTGACAAGAACTGTGCATTTCTCTTCATCCCCAGTTTGCTATGTAACTGCAACCAAGGCCTTAGCCCAAACAATTAAAAAACACAGGCACCCTGATTAATTTATAGAGAAGACAATAAAGGAATTCATTATTAAACTTTCTGAACTGAGAAATACAAGTCTTGCAAATGGATTTGGTCTGTACATACCAACAGCCTTTCTGTGGCTTCTTGCCCAACTGCATTACAAATGTCACCAAAATTAGCTGCACAAATCTAAGAAATAAAAAAGCCATTAATAACATTGTGTCTCTTTCAAGGGCATTAGTTTTACCATCAACTTCCCCAGGCATTATTTATCCCACAAAACAACTGCACATGTTTTGACTATTCAAATTTCAGCCCTGTAACCACAGTGTGTAATACTAACTCACCCCAAACAAAGACTTGTTACACCAAGTGTCCATTCACCACATGCCTCTGAAATCAATAGCAATTAAAGTTTCTGCATCAAGAGCATCATCTGCCTCAGTAACCACCACAAGGGAGGATAAGCCTACTCCCAAAGTTTAAATTACTTGGAGCAGCAGCTGTCAAACCCAAAGCAGGGTAACACATGATACCAGGCCAGGACTTAGGTGTACTGACAGAGCTGTCCTGGCTCAAGGTGGCTCAAGTACTTTGCTGAGGCAGTTTAATCAAGGTCTCAAGTTAGTGCCATTTACAGGCCATTACAGAAACTATAATTAAGGCAAAAGGGACATCCCCTCATGCCAGGGGATGCTGCCAAAATCTGAAATCCATTATGATAGGACTGTGTTAATACCCATTTTATTCACTTTATGTGCTTATAATGCAGCTCGAATTCCAGAAAGTACAGCTTATGTTACAGACCAATCTGAAGCTCTGCATGACCCTTAAGGCTGCTCAAATATTTTAAGACTTCTTATGCTACAAGTTTCCCTTTGTACTGAAACACAAATTACAGTCTTACACTTCTGGGATTTCTCCTTTCAATAGTAATAGATTTTTTAAAAAAATTTTAAAGGACAGACGTCTCAAACATCCATTATTTTTGAATTTCTGGTTTAATAAGATGGTAGAGATGACATAAATTGTTTGCATCCTAAAACCAAGCACAGCAGCTTAAAAAAAAAAAATTGTGCAAAAGTATTAAATGCACAAGAGCAGTTTAACTGCTGGACCAAAGCTATTCACCCCCTTCTTTACTGAACCACAGAAGCTAAAACCATGTCAATAAATAAAAACTGCTCTTCCAGATGTTTTCAAAGTTCATTAGAGTAAATTATTTAGGAAAGCATTTGAACAGCAACACACACGTTCATTTTTAGGTGGTTTAGAGCTGGAAACACACCAACCTTTCGGACTTGAAACAATTTGCCATCACTGCAGAGTTCACAGAAACGAGGAAGCAGCAGGTGCTCAACTGTCGTTCTGCTCAGCATAGAGGCCATTTTACAGATTATCTGAAAAGCAGGAAAGGGATATGTGGAAGGAGAAGAAAATTACAGACCTTGTAAACACAGCCAAACATTCCTCCTAAAAATTACCCCAGAGGGCAAGACAGCTAAAATCAAATAGATTTAACTGCTACACATTATTTGTATTTTCATACACCTGTTTCATGTGATGTAGTACTACAGTTTTTATTTCAAATCATTCTATGGCACTGTGCCTGAACACGACATTTCTGCATGCAATTTATTGTCTTCTTTATCTGGTTAAATATACTTTTATTAACATATTTGTTTTTAAGGTGTTTACAATGTGGCATAAGCTGGTATTTTGTATAGAGAAGACAAAAGTTCCATTGCACTTATGAAAATCCCACTCTTTAAGCACATCAGAAGCATTCCTAGGTCAGCAGACACGGCTTTAGCCTGTTCAGATACTTGAACATGCACAGTCCCAGATCTTTATAGGCTCAGACACCACAGTGAATCAGAAGTTTGTCATACAACAGGAGAGAAAAGGGAATGCAAACAAACCTAGTTATATATGTGAGCTAATGCACTTTACAGGACTGACCCTCAGGAATTTCAGAATTTAGGAGTGCATGAGTAAAGGATATCAGTAACATGATCATTAATTCAGCTTTCTCTGAGGAACTGAGCATTTCCACTACCATTACAAACCACATTTCTGCTGTGAATTTCAGTGCTTTGGACTGTATGTTTTGCCTTCAGCTCCCAATTTCTGGGATAAGGGTCTCTACTTCTTACATTTGTAAGGAGGAGGCTCACATGCACTTTTCTACTGAACTGCTCTGCCTGCAGCAAGAGTTTAATGCTTACACAAGTGTTGGCAGATTAACAGTACTCATCTATTTTTATTTTTCCAAAAATATTGGAGCTTTCTGCCTCCACAAAAAAAAAAGCTTTATTCCTTTCTAGGAATAAATGTTTGCCTTTTTAATAGAATGCTAAAGAAGAAATAAGAAAGACACAATTCAAGGACTTGCCTACAAATTTTGAAACTCCTAAAAGGCATCTGGTGCTCAGATGTCATCCTGGAAAACTGCCCAAGCAATTCCCAACTCCCAAACAAGGAAGAGGAAAATCTAGCTGGTAAAATATTTTACAGGTCAAGTGTCAGATATCCACACTGAAATGTAATTACACACCAGCACTTTTCTGTGGAGTCAACTGATTTCTCCAAAGTCACCAGGCAATGTTTTTTTCAAAACACTTCAGAACTAAGATAGGTCAGCACTGATACTTCTACAATGTTACTGGGAAACCTGGTAGAGCAAATGTTAAAAATCCTGCTGGGGAACAAAACAATCTTAACAAGAATTAAAACAAGGCTGCCAACGACTAACTGTATTTTAAAGTCATTCAGGTACCATTTTGACATCATTGAGCATCCTGAAGTACAAAAATAATCTCTTTAAATCTGATATTTTAAAAAATCCAGAATACAAGTTAGATTCGTTGTGTTAAACTAAAAATCCAAATATCTTCACAAACACACAGAAAAAGTTTGATTGCTTATTTAATGTCAGCACAATTCCTGGACCTCATGTTAACTGCCATTATGAAAGAATGTTATAAACTCACATTCACAGCCTCCACCTTGTACTCATCATCACTGTCAGGAGCAGAGAGGTCCAGCAGAATGGGACACACCTTGTTCTCGATGTCACTCTGAGCCACCAGGTCCTGTTCCAGCAGGATAAGCAGAGCTTCCTGTCCTGCCTTTCTCACCTACACACAAAACCAGTTTGTCACTATAAAAACACCTGCTGATATGAGAACCATAAAAACCCACATTTTTTTCAATGAACACATAGGTACAAGTTAAAAAAACCCCAACAATAAACCCAGAAAAACCTTCTCAGTTTTATGATCATAAAGAATTAGCAACAAATACTACAGTTTAATATAATTTCATCAGATTCTGAGGAGAAGCCAAAAGATGAAGCACAAAATTGTATTTGCAAGCCCTGTCTCCTGGGACAGACTATCCATGTGCTGTTAAGCAAGTGCTGTAATTTTCCCATTATCTGTTAAGGAAAGTATTAAAAAGAAAAACCAGACCCCCCAATAAAATGTGCTGAAACCAACAAACACAAAGCACCACATAAAAGCCAG
This sequence comes from Sakesphorus luctuosus, assembly GCA_013396695.1. Taxonomy (NCBI): domain Eukaryota; kingdom Metazoa; phylum Chordata; class Aves; order Passeriformes; family Thamnophilidae; genus Sakesphorus; species Sakesphorus luctuosus. The sequence continues at coordinate 355,387 of VWZD01005106.1, read as the reverse complement.
TATGGAATTTCCTGTTATCCCTTCCCCATGCCTTAAATTCACTGACCCACACAGAATTTTCCCAGGATTTACCTCCTGTTGTCTGCCTCTCCTACCTGATTGTTGACATCTGTGAGGTATCTCACCACTATGGGCATAAGGTATTCAAAAAATGCTGTTGGGAAATTTGGTCTGCTTTCCTGCAGGAAAATGGCAATAGCAGGGATCTGTTCCATCAGCTCTGTACGGACAGTGGGCTCTGGAAACACAAGTCAAAACTACATTAGTAAATATGAACATAAGATCAGGGACCTTAAGAAAAAAGTAGCATTTTTCTTTAATGTTTTCACAGCAGAGGAAAATTAAAAAAATGAAAATATAGAAATAGCATCACTGAGATTGCCTGCTCTTCAAGGAAAACTGAGTAAAATGGAATAGACTTAGATCCATCATCTTAGTACAGAGACTTGGCATGAGTTCCCAAACAAATCAGGTAAAATGGGAGTGGCTGGAAAACCCAATCACCACAAATGTATGCACATCAAGTATTAAAACAACTGCTCTGTGCCACCTGCACTAGATGTAATAAACTTCTCAAAAAATATTACTTCAGGCTCTGTATTAAGTAAGGGCCTTTCATTTAACATCTTATCTACCACACCACATACTTCAAAAACAGAGCAAAAAATAAAACATGTTTTCACTGACAGACATTGCTGTTGGGTGATTTAGTTTCCTTAGTTCACTCAGTGCCTCTCAAAACTGAATGTCAGTTCTTTCTACATTGCAGCTTAAGTAAGTTACAAAAGTTAAAAACCAAAACAAACAAAACACTTTCAAACCTGCATCTTCAGAGAGCCTGACCACTATTTCCATCACAGTCAGAAAGTCTTCTTCATTGTTACTGAAATCTCGAAACACATCCAAGAGACCTCTGGCAATAATTTGCCTGTGGAGTGAACAACGTGTTAATTGCCTTAATATTCAACCAGCTACACACAGATAGAACACAAGGGGCACTTATCAAATGTAAATGGGCACCTTAAAAAGATCTCTGACCATTCTACACACTAACCAAAGAAAGATGGAATTGGGAGAACTCATTCAGATAACCAAGAATGAAAAGCTCTTTTCATGGAAATGTAATACAAAAGTTGTTCAAATAGAAATAATACTATGAAGGTGTTTGGGAGAGTAAGAAGAGACACAGTGACACCTCAACACCCACAGAGCCCTGAGTTACCACCCAGTGTGGCTGTTGGACCCTCACCTGTTAAATACATTGTCACTGAAGGCGTATTTCTCCAGACGAGCCAGTGGAGATAAGTTATCCTGCCCAGGGATGTCCAGGAATGCCGTTATCCTCATGCTATCACAGTCTGGCCCATAATCTTCAAATCCAACTTGAAAGACAAGAAAAGTAACAAAAACAAAAAAGTAAATCCAAGAGTCAGCAAGACATGTCACAGTGTAAAATACAGGATACCAATAATTATTTCTTCGGAAGTATTTCAACAACACTGGAAACAACTTACAAAAAATCTTAAGTTGTATCTAACGAAGTCAAGTGAAACACTTGCATATAACCCTGTAAATTCAAGCTTTGAAATTTAATTCAACTGTCAAAATCCTTGGGTTTAAACACACTTGACTTTGCCCTTTGTGGAGTAACCAGGTGCACTGGGAGTTAAGAGGGCTCAGCTGACACAAGGGCACACCACAAACTGCCTCACATTCAGAAGGAAAATAAGTCCCATTAAAAGGAGCCGAAATTCACAGCAAATCTCAAACTGCATTACTTTAAACCAGCAAATTCTGAATGTCTGTTCCCAAGTTCCCAGGGTACATTTTTCTCACTGGGTCCCATATATTTAAATCAGACTGGGAGCTTTGGGAAAAAACTTCAACTTCGCCATACTTGCTGGGAGTTTCCTGCTGCAGATCCATCCATTAAAAATACCTCTGTTTTTCCAAGAGAACAATACCTATTTCATATATAAAAGTCTCCTTTCCAACTATGTTACCAGAGTCAAAACATTCTTAGAAATACAGCTCATTTAGAGAGGAAATTATCTGAATACACTTGAAAAAAAAACATTATACCTGGGTCTTCAGGGAGAAAGAAATAACAATCAGATTGGTTTAAGGTCTCCATGGAGCCCAGGTGAGTTAAAAGACCAGAGCAATCCCAGGTTCTGCTGTTCTTGCAAACAATGTGCTCAACAAGCTCAATGGGATTCACACAGATAAAAACTGTGGTACTGGAATAACTGTTCACCTCTCAAATTTACACACAGACACTACAACTGAACCCACAGCTACATGATCAGAAACAGTTGCTAATTATTTGTGGCTTTTTCTAATGAGGATGTTTTGCACTGACACCCTTATTTCCACCCCACTGGCCATTATTGTGTCTCCTGCCTGCTCCTTATGGAAAGGTCTGTGGGGTTCAAAGCATTGATCTGCTGTGCCCCTGGAAACCCCTTCCAAGGCACAGATCTGTCTGGGATGGATCTGCCCCAGGACTGGCCCCAGGCAAAGCATCTGAGGAGGGACCATCCAGATCCGCTGCTTCAGAAGAAGCCTCTGTACCCCTGACACCTCAGAGGAAGGCACACAAAGCATGAGGGATTGCAACAAACCCTCCACATCCAAACACGACTCGCACCATCCTCCCATCTGTAATTACAACAAATACATTTTAAAATCCACACAGACTGAACACTCACTAGCTAATTTTTGAGCCTAGTCACCTGCTATACAAAGAAAGATTTACTAGGGCTTAAAAAGCAATTAGAATCAATATACTTGTCATTAACTTTACGGAGTTCCCACCTGTCCCCAATTAGAAACACTGAAAATGAAGGCTCTTAGTAGTTCACGTCAACTATTTTGGAATTTGTACCAATTCAAATGACAATGAAATAAATCCCAATTCTAACTTTGATTACAATACCACACCTGGGACTCGTTTTGTAAATATGATGAACATGTTTAATTTTACCACATGGAGTAGCTCTATTATTCATTTAAGTTACCCAAGCACACACCAACACTTCCAAGACCAGAGAGAAAACAGAGCACTCCTCCTTATCCTCAGGACTGAGAGTTAAATACCTGAAATTTTTTCCACACGCTCTCACTACACATGAGTAAGGAATAAGCATGGCAGAATCCATTTTGTTTTCTCTCAGGAATTTTAATTTTCTTTTTCCATAAAAATAAGAAGCCATTGGTACTGACAAATTTCAGAACACAACAGAGCACTATGAAATAAGTCACAAATAAGGAACTGGTATTTCCTAACTTATTTAATGTTCTTTCACAGGTAAGTCTAACATTCAGAATACAAATAAGCTTGAAATCTTCCACCTCTGAACAGGACTGAACGTGACAGTCTCCAGAGCTGAACTGGAGTTCACTGTGCCTCAGTTTGGCCCAGACACAAAAGCTGCTTAGAGCCCGTAAGAAACTCAAGGTCACAGGACCCTAGAGTGCAATTCAATGTCATCACCCAGTGCCACCATTCACATTTCACAACACAAACCAGTAAATACCAGTGCAGAGGGCAACGATTTAATGAGCTCAAGGAGGTCATTTTCCCTCCTGGTGTTTGTAGAAGGAAAAACAAATTCTTTAAATATTTTCTTTTTAATTGTACAATGGGCATAAATGGCTAATTATTTTTCCAAATGACACATTATCTCATCTTATAGAAAACAAGCTTTAAATTGCACTTGAATTTAGGTAGATTTTATGACAGCCTTTTCCCACATTCAGAGTAATCCTCCAGGCTCTCTGTTTCAATTGAATTGATCTTCAGTGTGCATGACACTTTCACTAATTTAGTTAAGAAAGTAAAACTCCAGTTCCAGTTATTTATTTCACTGAGGGTTTCCTAAAACACATCATGAACTCTTTGCTAGCCTAGTCACTGCATTAGCACAGCTGGATCTCAGATGGGACCCCTGAACTCTGCTATGACACCGAGACAACAGCTTTGGATTCCATCATTCTAACTGCTTTGTCAACTTAATGAACTTCAAGAATATTTTTAAAGTAAGACTTTAGTGATGCTCTAGAAGGCACATTTATTTACAGGCTCATGCTGAAACTGATAATTTCTCTTATTAACTACCACTTACAGCAAAAGCTTTATCTGGATATTCTTATTAATTAGAGTTTTGTCTTACAAGCATCAAATTTCTTAATCAGTTTACCAAACAAATGTGTTCCAGTCTTAACAAAACAGCCACAGACTGAACATTGATGGAGAACAAACACTTCTAGGGATGGTCACCCCTGGTCCAAGGCCAAGGGCCACAAGAGAACCACTGTTCTGTATTTATTTCTGCTGTTTGCACTTGACATGCTGCTACCAAGAGCAGAAGCCTCAAAGACTGAGAGCAACAACGAACAGAATCCCACAGAGGCAGAGAATGTCCCTGTACATCTTCCCAGTGGAAGACTTTAGATCTCCATTGTATTCCAACATTTCCCCTGGTGTTCTGAGGACCCTCCTCAATCAGCTTTCTCATGCTCAGCTGGGGGTGGGTGCGACGGACCCATCTGTTACACATTTTCAAGCATTATTAAACAATAATACTCCTGTGATAAACACACACGGTTTCTCACAAGAAACACATACAAGTATCATTTTGCTTTTTTGGTTTTTTTTTAATAGAAAACTCAATCCAGCATCCCAAGTGCCGATGAAACCACCTCATAATGAGAGCTGCTTTCTAAAGCAATGCAAGTTCCTATTGTTAGTCAAGGCTTTATCTCCTCAAGTCACAGCCTCGCCAAGCTGAGCTCGAGTCTGACAGGGTTAACACAGCCCTGGACCACCGGCCTGGGATGGAGCTTCCTCCCTGCTCCTGGGATGGAGCTGCTTCCCTGCTCCTGGGATGGAGCTGCTTCCCTGCTCCTGGGATGGAGCTTCCTCCCTGCTCCTGGGATGGAGCTTCCTCCCTGCCCCTGGGATGGAGCTGCTTTTCCCTGCCCCTGGGATGGAGCTGCTTCCCCGCTGTGGGACCCACGACCCGTGGCTGAACCCGACCCCAGCCGGAGGACAGCGATCTTCCCTTTATCCCCACTCCGAGAAGCACTCACAGCACACCCCGGGAATGCAGAACAGCGGAACACTCGCCCTCAGCAGCCCCTGCAGCCTTGGAAAGTCAATAATTGCCTAATTCCCATCGGAGCGGGGCTGATCCGCGATGCACCCGACCGCCTTTCCAGGCTCATGGGCTGGAGATGCTGTTTACACCGAGCCCCTGGGATGGTCCCGGAGCCTGTAAACCCTGACCTGCCAGAAACGCCTCCAAATCCTCCCCTCACCCTCACCTGGGTGGGAATGCGGACAGGGAAAGGGCGACAGGAGGCCCCAGGGTGGGAGCGCGGGCCTGGACGGGGAGCGGAAAAACAAACAAAAAAAACCAAAACAGTTACTCACAATCATCTAAGTCATCCTGCAAATCCACAAAATACAAAGGGATCCCTACAAACGAAAAACAGAAGAGAGACACCAAGGGGTTGGTTTCGGAGGGACGGGGCAGCCCCGGCCGAGCCGCCCGCCCGCCGGCCCCACTTACCGGCCATCTTGGAATGGACATGGGCGAGGAGCGGGAGGAGGAGCGGAGGGCACGGGGAGGAGCCGCCGGCGCTTCCTGCCGCGGGGTCAGCGCCCAAGCGCCGCCGGGTGAAGGAGCGGCGGGGCCGGGCCGGGCCGGGCGGTCCCTCGGGGCGGCTCTCGGCGCCGCGCAAGATGGCGGTGCGGGCGCGCAGCCTGCGGGGCAGCGCGGGCAGAGGGCGGGCGCCATGAGCCAGCTGGGCCGCGGCTCCCCCGCTCGCTGAGGGCACAGCCCGCCCGGCCATGGCGCTGAGGGAGCTCAAGGTTTGCCTGCTGGGGGTAAGTGTGGGGCGCCGGGAGGGAGCGGGGGAAGGCGCTGTCAGAGTCGGAGAGGCTCCATGACGATGGTGGGGCAGCTCTGCCAGACCCAGAGAGGCTCCGAAGCAATGGTGGGGAAGCTCTGATAGAGCCACAGAGGCTCAGCAGTGGTGATGAGGAGCCTCCCTCAGACCTGGAGAGGCTCCGTGGTGATGGTGGGGAGCCACTGTCAGACCCACCGAGGCTCCGTGGAGATGGTGGGGAGCCACTGTCAGACCCACCGAGGCTCCGTGGAGATGGTGGGGAACCTCTGTCAGACACACCGAGGCTCCGTGGTGATGGTGGGGAGCCTCTACCAGGCCTGGAAAGGCTCCGTAGTGGTGATGAGGAGCCTCTGTCAGACTGGGAGAGGCTCTGTAGTTATGGTGGGGAAGCTCTGTCAGAGCCACAGAGGCTCCGCGATGATGATGATAAGAAGCTCCCTCAGACCTGGAGAGGCTCCGTGGTGGTGGTGGGGAAGCTCTGCCAGACCCACAGGGGCTCCGAGGTGATGGTGGGGAGCCTGTGATAGACTCAAGAGGCTCCGTGGTGAGGGTGAGATGTTCCCTCAGAGCCCCCGGAGGCTCCGGCCGCGGGATCGGCTCCCTCGCCCCGTCCCTCTGAGGGCACGGCCGGGCCTGCCCCTCCTCAGGGAAGGGCTGACCCGGGTCAATATCGCTCCTTTCCCCCCACCATGTTCTCCTTTTAAAAATTAAAGGGGAAGCGCGAACATCCAGCGTGTGATTTCCTCCCATGCTATTCCGGACTTGGAGCTCGCCAGATAAATAGAATCGCCTGAAATCAGACTGGTGGGAGAGAGGGACGGGCCTGAACTTTTATATTAAGGGCATATGTGGGTTTGGAAGCCTTGCAGGTGGTGAGAGAAGGGAATGTAGTGCAATCTGAAGCAGGAGTTTAAAGAATACAAAGCTGTGAGTTTAGGCTTGGCTTAGCCTGGCAGAGCGACAGGGGGAGGTGTCACCACCTGCACCCAAACCCTGCGCTGGACAGGGCCAGGCAAGGGTTGTTTTCTGCTTGTAAATGGCCACATTGCCCTTCAGAGGGGGAAATTATGTGTTTGTTTGTGTGTCCTTCGTGTTGAGAAGGCATTTGGGGTGACTGCTGTTTGTGTCCTGAGAAGCCTTTTGTCACGGAAGAAGAGGAGAATAAGCACTGAGGAAAACTTGCTCTTGAAATCCTGGAGCCACGAGCCACATCTGTGTTTGTCTTTTTAAGGTTTGCCCTGCTTAATGAGACTGCAAACAACATAAAGTATTGTTTCATAAAATAACTAGGATAATATGCTTTTCCTGGAGAGGAAAGCAGCCTGACAGGATGAACACAGTCACATGCACTGTACCAAATTTACTGCCATATTCAGAAGATTAAAAAACCCCAAACATATGAATGACGTAAAACTACATTTTCAGTGAAGCACTTCCTCAGGGAGTTTTTTCATTAAAATTTTAATTGACTCTGGAGATGGAAAATAAAAAAGGTTGTCTTCAAATGTGTTAATTGAATTACATTTTAAAATATTCTTCAGTTGAGAAATGTTTTACTGCTAAAAGATTATTATTTCACTTCTATATATCTATAATTTTTTACCATGGAACCAGCCATGCAAAAACATGCACAACCCAGAATTTTCATGTTACATTTCCTTACCTGCCATTTGTAGAGTTGCATGAGTAACATGTTTCAGGTGTGTCACAAGAAATCCCAAGTCTTTCATTAACCAGGGTGGGACAGCATTAGTCACAGGTGAACTGCATGTGTCACTCCTGTATAATTTCATGTCCTCCATCCTGCCAAGCCATACTCAGCTGCTGTGTATTTTCCCCAAAGTGGTCTTTCCCTACTGCTGTTCAATTGCAAGTTGTGCAGAGCTTTGGGGAAAAAAAAGGTTGTGTTTACACCTGTTATTTGTTACTCAGATTTTTATAGTCATTCATAAAACACCTTAACAGTTTTGTTTAGAAACCTGTGACTTGTCACAGACTTTTCTTTTTTGTGCTAAATGAATATAATACCTGAAGTATTTCATAATATAATTTCTCTGAGATTCCCTGCAGGAATGTGTTACTCATCAGTGTGCTGCAAGATTTGAGGACAAAAAATCATCTGTTTATAGTAACTAGTGTCACTTTCAACTGTTTCTGTTCTTTTTTTAGGACACTGGTGTGGGCAAATCAAGTATTGTGTGGAGATTTGTAGAAGACAGCTTTGATCCCAACATCAACCCAACAATAGGGTAAGAAACTAAATAAATGTGATTTATTCACAAATAAAATGAAATTATCTGAGTAGATCACTTGAGGATTCCTCGTGTGTGGCAGCTCAGTGTGGCAATCAATGTGACTGCAGCCTTAAGGAGGCTCCTGAGCTGCCCTGGGACAAGGGGGAGTGTCCTCTCCTGCACTTCCATTTCCTTGTGTGAGATCTGCACCCATTGTGTGTTGTTAATCTGAGCTAACAGTGAATAAATTACACCACAGGTGCTTCTGCTGAAGGGACAACATGCTTTTCTCATGGACTGCCTTTAAATTTCAAATCTAGTTATTATGCAGCTACACGTTTTTTAATTTATTTTTTTAAAGACTGAAGGACAGTAACAAGTCCCTTAGGTTTTTGAAGGTGGTTAACACACTAATTCAGGCTGTAGGTCTCTCCATGAATTAGTTCAGAATTACACACCTGTATGCAATGCACACACAGAGGTAACTGGTGGAACTGTTCGTGCACTTGGTCTCACAGGTGAGCAGATATTTGACAGCTGAGCCTCAGAGTAGCAACATTATTGAGCTCAAATGTTTGAATGGGAAGAAGGAAAGGCAAGCATTGGGAATTCTTGGAGTAGTTGGATCTTTTTATTTCCTTTGCTGTCTTTTTCTTGCTTTTCAAGTGTCTTGTGGGCTGCTCTGATCAGAAGCAGGTCTTGGCTTACAGGACGGACTTTGCTTGATGCCAAGGAGTGTGTGGGGGTGTCAGTGCAACTTCCTCTCTCAGATGTCACAGGCTCTGCTGCAGCTCTGACCAGACCAGATACTGCTGATAAAGATCAGCTATGTCTCATCCTGTCCTTCTTAAAAATTGGGTCCCCATGATCTCTGTCTTTCCTCTTTCACCTTCCTCTTTTTTGAGTGTAAATAGTGATATATAATTGCAAGATGTTCAGTAGGAATTGTGCTTTTGTTCCAATTTCCCTGTTAGCATCTGTAGCCTTTGGAATGAACTTCATCGGATCTTGTCTTCCATCCAGGGTCAGTTTGTTTTAATCTGATGGTTTTCTGACTGGTGTGTGGGTTGATGTATTTTTTTTTTTTTACTTTTTTCTCCCCCCTCCCATGTAACCCCTCTGGGTTTGAAGGCAGGAACCCAAAGATGTCCCTCCCACGGGAATGTTGGCAGCAGTGCTGTGTAGTGAGTTTGGATGCTGTTGCAAGTTGTGAACCACTGTGGTAATGAGGCTGGTGTGTAGAAGAGAATTTTCCTTCTCTACTTTAATGACAGGACTGAGATTGGTGCACCTGATTGAAGTGACAGACTAACAAATGTACCTTTTAGCAGATTTAAAATCAGTCCCTGATCTGAGGACTTGGTATCCTGGTAGTTTGCTGTTGTAATATAAATGAATCAAAACTTGCCCAATGTGAAGCTCCAGCAGGATACACAGTCCCAGAATTTTAAGCAGATTAACTTTGAAATTTTTTTTGGACCTTGCTTTTATTTCCTATTTGAGACTAGTAGGTGAAAAGAACAAAGTAAGGATTAGAGAGGAGTTTTGAGCATCTTATAAAACTAAAGCTGAGAATGTTTTGACTTCATGGGATACATGTTTGAGTACATGAGATACAATCTTACCTCCTGTCCTGTTTTCATTCCTCATAGAATTACCTGAGCAATCACACCTTGTTGTTGTGAATGATCATCACACAGGTCAAGTATGAGCAGCTGTAGAAGCCCTCTCAATTCTGCAACTTTTGTCCTCTCAAGGTGTTGAGGACACATTTAACCCAGTACCTGTCTCTAGGTACTCCAGAATATCTAGTCTTTCATTATAGCATCTAAAAGGAATTTTGAATATCAAACTGCTTTCAGGTACATAGTGTTCATGTAATTACAGTGCCTGCTTGGCTGGAAGAATCAGCAAGGAAATCGAGTAACAAAACAAACATTGTCCCTGTTAAAAGTCATCGAGGAGAACTCTAGTTTGGAGACTTTTGTTGACTCACTTGGCAAGGAATTTCAAGCAACATTTAACCTCTGTTGTTACTACCTCTTGGGATGTTTAGTGGTTTTGTGAATTACAGAAACGCAGCTGTTCAGTTCCAATTGACTGTACAGGCATGTTTTGGTTTATAGAACCAAGTAAGATAAATTCAGTGAGAATCTCTGATTTAGGAAACTTTCCATGTTGGCCAGAGAATTCAGATTTGAAGCTTATTTTGCAGCAGCCTTAAGGAAGTGGAAGTTTCTGCTGTGTTACAAGAGTTGCTCCTATCACTGTATTTTTCTTTACTCTTTGCAGATACACATCAGCAAGTTGGTGGTGTTGAAATGCTTTGCAATTAGGCTCTTCCTTTGTAGGAGTTCTGCAACCTTGTGTTTGGCTTCTTAAAAGACTCATCAACTCTGGAGACTGACTGTACTATTTGGCAAATTAGCTGGGCTTAAGGAATGGGGACAAAGTTACCTCCAAACAGCTGAAGGCGTTGTGGAAATGCTCCCTTGCCTTTTTTATGGGTGTAGATGGTTATTTGTCTTCCTATAGCACTGAAATGTGCAAAGACTCCACAGTTTCATTAACTACAAAAATGTCAGGGATATGATTAAAATCTGTGCCCTGCTGGTACTTAAAATCCAAGATTTGCTCTCTGACTCTGACTGGACAGCAAGCTTGGGGTACTGTAAGAAGCTCCAGTACCTTCAGAATCCTGTGCAAAAGTGACAGTAGAACAAGTTTAAAAGTCTGCAAATTCAAGTCACAAGAATTAATCATACAAAAGATGTTGAGGAACATAATGTAGGATCTCCTGTGCTTAAAATAATTATTTCAACCATAATTCCAGTTCTACAAGGATTTGAATTCACTGTATGGGTTTTCTGGTAAAAAATGTGCATACAAGTAATAGATACAGCAAAGAACTCCCTCTTGTCAAAGGTAAGTTCTCTGAATTGGTGTTCTTGTGGGAAATACAGACTCATCTGAAGCAGATCAAGTAAAGCACAAAAGGACTTTGCAGTATTTTACTGGAAAATATGCAGAATTTAGGCAAGGGGAGAAGCAGCTGGAGAATAGGAGATTTATTTTTTTTTGTCTTCTGGAAGTGCAAGAGCCTCTGCAAACTAAAGTCTGTAATGACAGACAGGATTTGGGAGCTGTACAGAGGGCAAACAACATGCAGGTTACTCATTATTGATTCTCTGTCCTCTTAACACCTACCAGTAGTGATACAAATCTCCCATGATTTATTCCCAAGTATGGACCTACCAGCATTTACCTGAGTGTTGGTACAGAGACAGAAACAGCTGATACAAAGGGAAGGATTTGACCTCTTTTCTCACAGAAGTTTCCAGTATACACTGAAGTGTTTTGCTGTGATGATCCCCCCGTTTTGGAAGATTATTGTTAAAAGGCTGACCTTTCTTGGTTTTTTTGGGGTCACATATCCTGTATTTTTATCAAAAGCTTGTTAATAATTAAAACTTACAATTTGCATTCGTGTTGTGTTTGGTAAGTTGAATTTCAGGCTCTGAAAGAAAATTTCATATTCTCAATAATTTCAGCCTTTATATCTGAAACTCATCGGTTTGTGTGTGTGGGGAGAGCACTTACACTGGAATGTGAACCTTTCTGAAAGGTGGTAATGAATGTTCTAAGGTTGTATTTATATTCTGGAAAAGCATGAACTGTGTTTTTGTTTTTTCCAGGGCCTCATTTATGACCAAGACTGTACAGTATCAGAATGAGCTGCATAAATTCCTGATCTGGGACACAGCTGGACAGGAGCGGGTACGTGGAGTCCAGAGCTCTGGGGACAGTTGTGGCCAGAGCTGGGGTTGCTTTTCAGCTCTGCCCCTGAAATCACAGTGTGATCTGGTTTTACAGACATGGATTAGAACATTTGTTTCTGTGCAGGTTCCTGTCAAGACCTGGGTGCTGTAGATGTTTTTATTTTCATTGTTATCATGATTAAGGTATAAAGGTGAGGATGATGCCCTAAGAAGAGCAGCTTATGAAACAGAAGACTGTGCTTGGATTCACTGAAAGGGAGTGCTGTTTCCAAAGAAAACCAGGCTCGGGTGGTGGGGAGGGCAGCAGCTGTCCCAGTACCACTTCTAGTTGAGTTTTAAACATTCAGCTGCAATATTTACAGCCAGTTGGCAACACGAGAGTCAAAGTGAAATGAATGATGATGTTTCATAGCACAAGTAAGGCCCTGATTCTGGGAAAACACAACTGCCAACACATTCTGGTGGCTTCACTGTCAGGGTTATAAATGTGAGTAGGATGTAGATTTAGCCTTCAAAAACAGAGTTTAAAGCAATGTTACAGGTGATAACTGCTCTTCTATTCTCTTGTAAAGTTTTACTAATCAAATCTGATGGTGTTAGAAGCTATGTCAGGGGATCTGGTTTGAAATTTAAATTTTAATTGGATGGTTTGGAGTTTTGATCTTTGCAGCAGGCATGGTTCTGAGGGGAGGCAATAAAAGCTCTCAAGAAAATGACTAGTCAAATGAAATTACAATTAATTTGCATGGTTTTTAGTTGGAATTTAAAAGGATGACTTTGCTAGTGAACTTGTTTATGGGTTACTAGTAACAGTGGTAGAAATTACAGCAGGTGTATTAGCAGTGCTAATTCTGGCAGTTTGTTGACTGCAAGTTAACTACTGGCAGGTGCCAATTACTCCTGATGAGTTTATTTAGGATGTGAGTTAACTGTAACAGAGGTTGGGTTATTATTTTAGGATAACAACTGGCAAATGCAGCTGTACTGTTATTCAGGACTGAGAAACAGAACCCCCAAAAAAACTGGAAAGAAACCACCAACCAAACAAACGCCCAATAGCAACAAAGAAACCAACAAACACCTTGTAAAGGCTCAGTCATCCCTGTCCAGGGTTACTTGGATACCTGGTGGGACTGACTGACCAGCTTTTTGGTTTGATAACAGCCTTGGTGGCTAGCAAGTAACTCAAGTATATTTGTATTGCATTTCAGTGCTCTGAGTTTTGAATGACAATTCATTTCCTTCCAACAGCACCATATAAAGCAAACTTATGCTGTCAGGGATGTTTCCCAGGAATACATCCAAGAGTATCCGTGTTATCAAAAATATCTTGAAGTCCTTCCATTACCAGCAGTCAGTCAGCATTTGCTGTAATTAGTTTGTCTTAAGTGAACATCCTGGCCCATTCTGGAATGTTGAGACTGGAATGTGATATTCTGAGAGGTGGAGTATGAATTTTTAGAGGTTTGTACTCCTAAATGGAAAGCTTTATAAACATGCCTGCCACAGCTTGGCAGGAAACATCCATTACATATTAGCAATTCCATCCTGTTCACTGTAACTGTGTTTGCAGGCAATGGGAGGACACAGTACCTTGGATTCAACACACTGCAATCTGAGGAAGCATCTCTGTACATGACCAGCATGTTCCTTGTCTGTCTATTTTTAGACTCTGAGTGATACCTCTTTAATTTTCTTCCATACAAGTTGCATGGTGTCTTTATTGAAATCAGAAAAGGAAAGGTCTCACAGGGCTGTGACCAGGAGCTGTGGAGCTTGTTCCATACCTGAGAGAACTTCCTGTGAGACCCCAGTGTGAGCAAGGACACCAGTGAGGTGTGAGCAGGGATGTTCACTCTGAAATGGTGCAGTATCTTCACAGATATTTATTCTCCAGAACAGGGCAGCACTTTACTTAGTGCCAGTCACAAATGGGCTGTGTATTTGCCTTGCCCCGAAATCTGCAGCACAGCTTTCTGGCCAGGCAACACGTCTGACAGTGAGTTATGGAAGGGATCTCCTCCATGGTGATCTGGAATACCAAAAATGTCCACACTATTCCTGGAACTGGGATGTCTCTGCTGAGCTGTGATGTGGAACGCACAGAATTCCTGGTCCTGGCTTCTTGAGGAGCATTCCAAAAGCCCAACAGCAATCAGTGCTACAGTGCCCTGGGCACCCCTTTGGCACCCCTTTGTTCTCAGCTGGCTGGAGATGGAAATGGGCACTGATCCCTTCACACAGCTCATTGCCCTACACACACACCCCTTCTCTCCTTTCTTCTACACTGAGTTAAATTGATGGGAGGTTACTCAAAACAATTAGGATTTTTGCCTTCTTACCTAACAATTTTGAGTTTCTCTGGATAATTACATTATGTAGTTGTAATAATTCTGTCAGAACACAAATTGGAGGCTGTAGGGCGAGCTGAAGTCTTTGGAAAAATTGCAAAAGGAAAATTCAGTGTTTCTGGTAACATCTGTTTTGTTAATGTATTTTATCTGCTGACTGCTCTTAAGGTGGAAAAAAGTATCTAAGTGTGAGCAGACAGGAAATGAGAGTAATACAAAATCAGCAAGTGAAAGTTGGTTTATTCCCAATGTAAATAGTCAAATAATCAAAAAGCCAGGTTGCAACCAGTCCAAGTGGTGGTTTACCAAATATGTTTCCCTTTACATTTTAGTACTTAGGAGGAAGGGAGGGATTATGTCCCAACGTGAACTGAATGCCTGCCCATGTTTCCCTTTCCTACTATTAAATATTTTTATATTCTGAATTTTGTGTTCAAAATCCTATTTTCAAAACAGAATTCGAGAGCTAAATGTAAATGGTCTGGAATTCTGCTTTAGAGCAAGATTTTTATGATTTATAATATTGCTCTCAGATGAACTGTACTAAGCAAAAGGAAATTGGTATTTTATTGGAACTGAGTAAGCCTTTATGAAAAACTGTATCCAATTCATTATTTTTACCCTGGGTAATAAGATGCACAAAAGCTCTAAATCACATGTGCTTGCATGGAAGCAGTACATGCAGTTCACTCTGCTCTGATGGAGACTTTTGGTTGCTGGTTAGTTCTCTTGGCTCTTTTTAAGTTGGCAGAATTTCACACTGTTTATAAGAAGGTTTCCTTGATATTTTTGGTGCAACTTGATCATGTGGTTTATCACTTTTTTCAGTCGTGGATTCATAGTACTCTCTCAGTGTAAAGGTACAGGCCTGGTTAATACCCCGCAAATGCCCTACCAACCAAACAGACCTTCTGTAGATTTAATTCTGAAAATCACTAGAAAATTACTGAAGCCTTTTATTGTCTAGTGTTGTTCCTTGAAACTCAGGTCATGTAGTTGTGGCTTTCTGCAGTTTTTGGTTTTAAAACACATTTCTAACTTCTGAGGCAAAAACTGAGGCAAAATCCTTAAATTAGATTATGAAGAAACCAATATTTCTAGTAAGAGTGCCATGACTGATCCGTGGGGCTGGAGCTTGACACCACCTTCTGAACCTCTCAGATCAGCATTCGTGATGCTAATTTTCTTGAAGTGTTCTTCTTAGTCAAAGTTGGACTTACTTCTTGCTCCATTTTGCTCCTTGTTTGATGTTTAAAGTTGAGCATATGTTTATTTGTGTATAATTGACAGTCTTTTAAGAGGGAGATTCTAATCCAGCTGTAGCTGAGCTGCTGATCCCCAGACTGTGTATTGTTGGTTGCCCTTTGTAGAACAATCACAGAATCAGTTGCCTTGCTGGAGGTTTATGTGCTCTACTGCACAGACTCACTGCAATTGTAAGGAAAGGTTTTCCACTGCTGTGGCCTTTAGATCCAGTTTTCATTTGTACTAATAATGGCACTGAACTCCTGGGGGTCAGTGGAGGATCAGATTGACATTGTCTGGTGTCTCTCTTTCAGTTCCGCGCTTTAGCCCCGATGTATTACAGAGGCTCAGCAGCAGCCATCATAGTGTATGACATCACAAAAGAGGTAAGACACTTGTTCTTACCCAGCATTACAATTTCTGGGGTGTTTTCTGTGTCGGGGACAGCTCTGACTCTTAAGTCCTTCTGTCTTTTTTCTTGTCTTTTTTTCCAAATCAGGAAACATTCTCAACGTTAAAGAACTGGGTTAAGGAGCTTCGCCAGCACGGACCTCCCAACATTGTTGTAGCCATTGCAGGCAATAAGTGTGATCTCAATGATGTCAGGTAAATAAATAGCTGCTGTCAGGTTGGAGGTTTCCCCTTAAGCCCAGAGTGCTAAATACTTTAAGATTTCAGAGCAGCTGAAAGGTATAGAACAATTTAAGCTGTTTTGCTCTAGCACTGCAGTTTCACAGGGGATTTGAGCTGTTTCTACTGTCAGAAGATGTGGTTAGTCTGCCCTTGGATGGTCTTGCCCACTTCCTCCCCAGTGCTGCTGTGTGTGATTGGGCAGTAAATTGGGCTGTAAAATGGATCCAGATTAAAACTATCCCTTAAAAAAAAAAAGAGAAAACCATCCAAGTGTATTTATCTTTCTCACACCATGAACACTTACTGGCATAACGGAGTGGGGATAGCAGGGTTAGGAATGAGCAGTTTACTGGGAGACAGGATTACCTTTTCTGGTGGCAGTGCCAAGTTACACAAACCTAAACTGCCTGTGAAACTATAGTGTAATAGAAGCTGTTTACCTCACTCTGTAAGAAGTGCCCCTGTCAGTCTGTAACACCTCATTTTGTTAGGAAAAATATCAAGCCTGTTGGAAAGCATTGTGTAGGTTTTTCTGACTTGCTTGTTCAGGTGCCTTCGTTCCCTGCTCAAATATTGGGGTGGAATTGGCCGTGGCCAAAATAGTTGCAGGGAGCGGGAAAAGGTCTTGAGTAACTTTATGAACAGCCAAACTTTCAGGAAGGCATGTACTAAAAACAAAAGAAGGCTTTTTTTATTGATGTCCTGGCTTAATAAGCCAAAATTCAGAAAGGTGTGTGTAAACTTCTTGGGTTTAGGTTTCATTGGAAAAGGTACCACAGCTGGTGTCTCAAAGGAGACAGATGGTTCTGTGTTTAAAGAACCACTGCAAAGGTGGTTCTTAGTATGGTTTTACAAATTGCTAATATATAGCACTTATCTAGTGAGCTCTGACATGTTTTGTTACAAGTAGCATGTCTCTTGAAGAAAATACAGCTTAAAATTACGTAGGGCACTATTCAATCTCACACTCCTATTTCTTGGTACTGAGGTGGCATCATAAATTATATAAACATTGCTGTTCAAGGTAATGAGCAAGATCCCTTGTACTTAGAGGCAATATTTGTGCCACTGATCAAAGTCTGTGCTCTCGATATTCTAAAGTTCCTCATTACTGAAAGGAGCCTGTGTTTTGCATACATTGTGTGTGAAGTGATGCAACATACAGTCCAGACCTCTCTCCACCTACTGGGGTTTGGTTTTTTCAAGTTCTTTAAGGAAACTTCATTATCAACCTGCCTACTCTGGGGGGCACAGTAACTTTTACACTGCTGGGCTCTGTGGATGTGTGCTCAGGACAAAGATATTGCTCTCTATAGCTACATCTTCAAGTAAAATAAATGATTTGTGTGGTGTTGGGAGATACTTGGTTTTGTAAACAGTTGTAGGAAATGCACTGGATCTTTGGAATTCATGCTTTAGGATCATATCAGTCCATCTAAAGCTGGTGTGTGTGTGTGTGTGAATAACACACCCCAGAACGAGAGATTGCAGGCCTGCACTGGGAGCATCAAGACAAAACCTCACTGCAGTGTTGTCAGATGGATCAAGGCCTTGCTCAGTTCAGGACTGTACTTGTACCTCAAGGCAGGGAGACAGCACAGAGTAAAGAATGAGCATCAGCTTCAGCAGGAGGGAGCACTGTGATGCCAAGCAGGAAGAACAGAAAATACTCACTGCAGGAGACATTTAAAAGCCTAATCTGTCCCTTAAGGTTTTGGATGATGAGGGGGGTTTTGCATTCATGGTTTTTACTTTGTTGTTTTTTTTTTCCAGAGAAGTCATGGAAAAAGATGCTAAAGACTATGCAGATTCCATTCATGCAATATTTGTAGAGACAAGTGCAAAAAATGCAATAAACATTAATGAACTCTTTATAGAAATTAGTAAGTATTGAAACAGTTTATGTACTTTCTTCTGCAAGTAGTTCAAGTAGAAATTTGATTTCTGTACTACTTTTGTGCTGTTTAGGTGAGAGTGTACTGACTTAAATTTGTGACAATGGGACACAAATACAAACTGCAAAATGAGCTGCATGAATTTTTGGTCATCTAATGACCTCCAAATAGTCCTTCTAAAGATGTTAAGCCTACTGTGATGCTGCTGGATAAATAGCAGGAAGGGCACTCATGTCAGAATTCAGTATCATCTTACTATGTCTGTTACTGAGTGTTTCAATTAGTACTTCCAAGGTTATGGAAGGGAAAGGAAATGGCAGGAGGGAGATTCAGACTTTATACATCTGAGAAAAGGAATTAAGTTCTCACTCTTTGTGTTTGTGCTTGGTCAAAAAAATGCATTTTCAAAAATATAAGAATTCGTAAGTGCCAAATTAATGCATGGGAAATAGCAACTATTGCATGTAGATTTTCCACAAGTATTTTTGTGGTACCTTGGGGGTTTTTTATATTAAATTTCAAATCTTTTCTGTCTCATTTGTGGTGGGGACAACAATGATATTTTTTATGTCTGTGAATAAAAAGCAGAGAGTATTCCAAAGTGAATTCCTTGCAGTATTGTTTGGATGATATGTGTCAAGTAGCAACACCAATGTGCAGGTACATCAGCCTGTTTGTGAAGAGAGGGCTGACTATAGAAACATTAGACTTAGGAAAGAAAAATAGGCTCTTTATAAACAGCTGAATGTATTGGAGCTGATGTAAAAAGTATGTGCTGTAGATTGGCTTCCTGATTTACTGACTTAATAGCTGCTCTCCAAAAGTGATCTTGAATAAATCATGGTGGGGAGAAAGTCATAAATCCTCTCAGAACAGAATGCTCAACCAGGAGTAGTCAATTTTTAAGGCTGAAGAGCTGAGTAAAGCAGCTCTCTGTGAAGCACCTTGGGGCTGAGCCTGATGCAGGTGATCTCTGGTCAGGATGGTGGTTCTCAGTGAAGGGTATTTCAGGTGGCATTGCATCCTGCACAGTATGTGCTCTGAGTGCTTTCACAGCTCAGCTGGCCAGGACTGGATGAGCTGCTGAATTAGCTCCAAAGTGTCTCTGCTGTTCTTTGTGCAGCCGCTCCTCTCACAGACACAACAGGGGCTCTGCTGCCACCCTGGTGGGCAGGAATGTCATACCTAGTGATGGACAACTAACTGAAGGCACATTTTTATATACAAAATCCACACTGAATGCTTAGAATTAGCATAACCTTTGCTATAAATTTCCTTTTCCTGCCTCCTTGTAGGTCGCAGAATTCCATCGACTGACGCCAACCCCCCGTCTAGTGGTAAGGGCTTCAAACTTCGGAGACAGCCATCGGTGACGAAGCGCAGCTGCTGTTGACTGACCCCTCAGCAAATCAAACTTGTTTATACAGTAGGTGGTCTTGGAAGTTAATAGTTCACGTTGGGTTTATATTCTCAGTCTTAGATCCTTATCTGCTGGTGTTCATACACCCGAGGTCCCCCAGAGAGGGACCAGCTCCTCCGACAGCCGCACGCTCGCAGAAAGGACTGCACGTAACGACGTGTGGCATCGCCTGCATTCAAAGGGAATCCATCATCACTTCTTTGGCCTTGCTTGACAGGAAGGTGACTATATGGGTGGTAGAACTGAAATGTTTAATAGTTTTGTAATCAAGGTTTTAGGAGGTTTTTTTGTAAAAAGGGAAATGAGCACTTTTGTGGGACATCAGGGTGGGAGGAGTCTGGAAGTTGGATGTCATTCCTTCCTTTTCTTCAGTGAGCCTTATTGTAAATGTAAGTGTAGCTGATCCAAAGTATGGTGGGACAGTCGATGTGAGATGGCTACAGAATAAGCAACTGAAGATAAATAGTAAGCAAATCAGTCCATCCAGTCCCCAAATCCCATTTGCACTTTTTATTTAAAGATGATATGCTCTGGGGGTGGGGACACAAGCAACAGATATTAAACCACAGACAATCTTCTTTTCATGCTGACTGTAATCACTTTAAGGCAAACTGATATGATTATAGGCATCTTTTTGTTCTCACAAGTGTTAATGTTGAGATGTCAGTTGAGGAAAACCTACTTGTAGTTCTGACTAAATTAAGTGGTTACTGACTAAAAAGATGCTGTAAACAGATTCTGCCAGTGGTTCTGATAAGACCTCCAGGTTTTTGGGGAAAGCTTTTAATTGCTTGGCATGTGTAAAGTGTTCATATTCTATTTATGAGACCAGTGTTTAAAGTATTATAAATTATGTAAAAACAGTAAAAAATAATGCAATCTTCTACACTCCTTCCATTCCACACCTATGGATAAACCCTTGGGGAATCTCCATCAGGTTTTTTTCCTGCATTTGAGGTATTGTCACTGTGAGTTCATCCAGAGGCAGATGAAATTCTTTGTCCTTCAATCCCATTTGAAGGGCCATGCTGTCAGTGCAGCACGAGGACTGTCTGTTGAACAAGCTTCCATCTGGGTGCACCCAGTCTTTCCTCTCCTGGGCACAAAAACACAAATAGGAAGTAACCTTAAGACACGTGGAAATGTAGATCATTACCACTTGGTTCCTGGGGTTTTTCACCTGTGAGGGTGTTTTAGCAATTCAGTGTTTAGTTTATCTGTATTGGGTTTAGTAGGCTTTCAATTAAACCATAGGTTGACCATACCTGTTTGTGCTTTTTTATTTATTTTTTTGTTTTTGTTTCTTACCAGCACTAGTGAGAAACTTTTATACTTTTGAAGAAAAAGAGCTTAATAGACTTGAGTATATACTAAAATATGCTGTTTAGCTTTAGTATCAAGATGAGGTCACGTTGATGATGCTTATTCTTTGTTTATAATCTGGTTTTCTATCATCTCAAGTATTTTCTCTGAAGGAAATGTAGCAAAGTTTATAAGAAATGAAAGGACTTGTAGTACAGATTAGTTTGTATTAGTGAAAATTCCTGGAGAGCTGTTCTGGAGCAAAACAGGCAAACTGTTGCAGTGAGGTTTCCAAAAGGGTCAGTATGCTCTAATGAAATTTGGAGACTACATTTTTGTCATGCCTTTTACCTTCCCTGCCTGCACTGCCAATTACGCTGCCTTTGCCACAGCTGAACATGCCCAAAAAATACAACTCCATTACACACTTCCTATCCCTTTGCAGTTCTGATCTTGAATTACTGCAGTTAATGCAGACATGGAGACATCCCGTGTTTGAGGCTGTCCAGGCTCCAAACCCTGGAGTGGGGCTGCCTTTGAACACACGTGGCTGTTGGAGTGGCAGACGGTTCAGAGTCAGGATAACTGTCTATTGATCCGTGGGCCCCAGCTGGATGCCAGAACAGCCTTCCCTGGATGAGATGCACATGTTGATTGTTTCATTTTTCTTGCAGAAAAATGGTTTCTTTGGTATTAATAATTTGTCAGGTCATCTGCTTTCATCTTGCACTGGGTTTGCTGGAGTTGATTGTATTTTGTCCTGACACAGCTTCTCTTTTTGGAGATACATTTGTATTTGAGAGTTTGGGGAGCTGATTAGCAACTGTTCCAGCTAAATTTTTAGTGACTTTTTCTTCTAAGAAGTTGTTAAAAAAGCTCGGGATTAAAGTTTTATTCCACCATGTCTTTCTGTTCAATGATTTGAGCTCATCAGAGAGAGGAAACTTCAGGTACTCTCAAAGGGAATTACACAATCACAGAATGGATCAGGTTGGAGGGGACCACAGTGGGTCCTCTGGTTCCACTTTTCTGCTTCAGCAGCGTCATCCCAGAGCACATGGCACAGATTAATTGCTGCAAAACAAGTTTGGAAGGGTAAAGTATCGTGTGTGTAAAAATGTAGCGAGATGTGTGTCCCATCTATGATCCAGAGCATTTTTTAACTGACAAAATACAACTGTTTCGACTCCCAAACACCACCAGTTCTTTCACATGGAAGTTACAGATTTGAACAAAAATACAGTTTGGTAAATATTTGGTTCTTAAGCTTTGGGGCAACTTGAATGTGCTCCTTGAGTTTTAAGAGGTATCTTCATCCAACCCTCTAAATTACAACAGCCAATTGGTGCCTGATCTGTGCTCTAGGTAGTTCTGTAGGGTATTTTATATCCATCCTGAAAATGGCATATTAAATGCCCAAGGAGGCAAAATCTGGAAACTTACATTTAATAACAGGAGCATCTGGTAATCAAACTACTGCAAATTGTTACAGATCCTTTGAAAAGCTCTTAAGACAATTCTAACAACTTTTGCTGTGTCTGAGAAGGTAAAGACTTTGTTCTTAGGTCTGTGTTGAAACAAAACAAATCACTGCTCTTCAGAACCCTGCTGACATCAGTGAGACCCTTCCTTGAAGTGCTGCAGGATCGAACAGTTAATGGTTTAGAAGGATGTTTTATGCAGACTTGAGTCTTTGAAGTGTTGCTTTACATTTAAAGCTACCAGCCTGCTCAAGAAAGGTTATTTATTTGCCTGGGAGAAGAGCAAGAGGAGAGGAGATGGTGCCTGCTTTCTGATTTGGAAGTCTAATCCTTTAACCTGGTTGAGAGAATGCTACATTTGTGGTTAAAGCTTCATTTTAATTATCAAAAAGTAATTCAGGCTGGATATCTTGGGTGGTTTGAAAGTTGGCCTGAATGAGATATTTTTGTTACACAGTTAAGCTTAAATTATTCCTTAGCATTAGTGTTAAGTTGCAGTATAAGGTAGTTTTAGTTGGAAAAGGAAGCTGTAGCAGTGATGTTTGAGTGACTTGTTTGTGGAACAGCCTTTAGTGTGTATCAGGGATGGTGTAGTCTATTTGTGGTGTGCTGGGTCAGCAATCTGCAAAGACTGTTTTGGGAATTGGTGATTTACAGGCCAGGAGCTGTCAGAACTGGAGCTGCTCTCCCTGTAGTGCCCCTCCCTCTCAGCAGCAACAGCTACAGACAAGCAGGGACAACCATCTCCAGCATGAGGAGAACCTGCAGAACTCACTGGCTCCAACTTCTGTACTGCCTGTCCATTCTCTAGAGAGGCTTCATGTATCTCCCATGAACACTTTCAGCCTCTAAAAAAGAGGCTTTTCTGTTTATGGACAAGAGAGAAGGGCAAACTTCTTAACTTTTCCAGCAATAAGTTGTTTTGCAGAGACCTGAGATGGTTTGTACACCACAAGTCAATTACTTGCAGCAAGAGAATTGTGCACTTGGAATTAAGCTTCTAATAAATGTGCACAAAATTCTCTGAAGAAAATTGTTAACATTTTATGTTCAGATCCCATCACTAGTAATGGCAGGTGACAGAAGATTTACAGAAACAAGGTGTTGGTGTGAATTACTAATGTAAGATGGAAATACAGGTCCTAGTATTAAAAAAGTCATGTTAGCTTTCCTTTCAGAGTCATGTGGCTCCAGCTTGTCAAAAGGAATCTGCTTGAAACCACATCTTTGTATGTCATAAAAAATTCAGGTGCCAAAACATAATTCTCTAAAATTATTGAGGCCTTCTGACACCAATCTTTCTGAAAAATCCCTTGTGATATTCTGGAGGTCTCTAAAGTCTGAATACAAAGCATTTCTTGCTCAGCTACAGTCAAACATGCACGACTTGAAAAAATCAAAGCATTACTAGACTTATCCATGAAGTGTCAGAGGTAACAAATATTTCAAGGCATACAGGACTATCCTGAAATCCAAGGGTACTGATGCTCGTAGCCTCTGGCATGTCGAAATGATCCTAGGATCAGCTTTTTCCTCCTTCCCCCTCCCATTTCCCCCCACCCTTGAATTTTAACATAGTGTACATGCTATAAACAGCTATTCAGAAATCCTTTGAAGAGTTCTAATGGCTCAGAGTTACTTGGTGCTTCCTATTTTACATGGAAAACCTCAATCTAGAGTCAAGACTTCTTAGAAGAAACAAAATTTCAGTTCCTGTTACATCATCCTGCAGGTGGTTGTTCTTAAATTTTTCCTTAAACACTAACTATGAATTTTATTCAAGGAGCTAATTACCTTTGTAAAGGTGTTCTTCTAAGAAGCTTGGGGTTTCCTTTGCTTCATTCCTATTGATGTTTTCACATGTATTACTGAACAAACCAACTGCTACTTGTTTTTCCAATGCTGAAGGGCGCAGACCACCCTGCCATGCACTCACTGTGTGGGTGAGATGCTCCATCCAGTTGTTGCACTTGGATATGCTGTAACTCTGACACCCTGATAGATCCACTGCTACTGTCTCGCCTCCCTTCTATTCATGTTACATACAATATGTATTGCCTATTAAATCCATTATGTTTTCTTGGCAATTTGTTCTTTGTTTCCTTATGGGGTTTGGACAGGGATATGTGGTGTCTTTTTCACCACAAAGGTTCTGGAAGTATCTGCTACAACAGCAAATATTTGTAAGCAAGATGGAAATTCATTAGTACAGCCTAATGACACTGTTAGAGCAGCTGAGAGCTGCACCAGGACTGGGTTTTACCACATAATGAAGGCTAAAAGCACATTCACCTGAAGGAGCAAATTGTTGTAAGGCTCTAATAACACAACTCTTCTGTATTTTAAATTCCATTTTCTGTACTTCCTCTTTCTGAATATTGTGTGTCCAGCATTGACGTTGTGACAGTGAATTAATCGATTTAAGGCACAGAAATGGTTTGCATTTCTGGAGCTGTAAGACACTTCAGACATCCTGGCAATCTTCCCACTTGTACCCCCCACACTGAGGATAGTGAAGAAGAAAGAAGGTTTCTTCTGCACGAGAAACTTTGCATTTGTGTGTTCAGGACACAAAAATGACCTGATATGCAGATAGCTCTTGCAGTGTAATAAATGTTTGCCTGTAAAATTAGCTGTGAAGGTTAACCTTTGTCTCAGCAATTCTTGTCCCTCATAAGAACATCCTGCCTTCTCATTCTAGGGTTGGGTTAACCTGTCACAAGGGTTGAAAGGTCTGTGCCTTCTTATTATATTCTCTCTTACTCAAACAAACTCAAGCCGCTCCAAGTTACAGAGCATTTGCAGCACTGTAAACTGCACAAATTTCCAACCATTGCTTCACTGCATGAAGTGTAGTCAGATTACTAGTGGTGAAATATTGTAGTGATGAATTCCCAAGCTTATGAATGTTTTGAGACTTTTTTTAGTCTTCTCTTGGGCTGGTCCTGAGAGCGTGTACAGGTTTGTCTGTATTGTTGGTTTGTAGATGCTAATGAGGAAAACCAGGCTTTTGTTCTCTCCTTTTTGTTTGACTTGTTACACTCTCATATAGTGCATAGAATGCAAATAAAGAAATGTTGATTTGACATAATGTAAACAGCCTTTTCAGCCTAAGCATTCATAATAAACTTTTATAGTGTAATAACATGCTAAATCACTACCAGTCTGATGTATTGTGCAAAAAAAAGGTGTAAACATTTTATTAATAAAAAGCTTTGTTTATAAATTTGCTGGGTTTGTTTCTAAATGCTCCAAAATTCTCAACATCTTAAAAAATAGTCTCTATAGCAATAGGATTATAGAAGAGGAATGTAAGCAATAGCTTTTTAAAATAGCATTTACAAACTATTCAAATAGCTGTTTTCCAAAAGCACTGACTACTGGTCGTGCAGAGACTGGAGCTTTTCCCTGCTTTATGTACACACAGACAAAGGCAGGAGACAATCTTGTGCAAAGAAGGGATGGGGGAAACAGCAGAGAGAATGCAGCTTTTGTGTAACACTTCCTTTCTTTGCAGCACCATGTCTGAGAAACTGCAGGCCACACACAGTCCTGTCAGCCAGGCCAGGCCTGACAGATCCTGCCAGGGCCAAGTTATTTAATACATTGCTTTTACCTTAGACTGCATGAAATGTAACATTCTGGGCTGCTTAGGCCAGGTTTCTGTCAATCAAAACTCTAAAGTGCTTTTAATATCTGCGCAGTGTCATGGGGGCCTATTGTGCTGGGAGGGATCCTCTCAGTTGTTAACACAGCCAGCTGGTTGGTGCTTGCTTTTTTTTTAAACCACTGCCCTGGTGGTTTTGTAGAGCCCAAAAATACACAGTTGGCTCAGTTATCTTGTTTGTCTTAGGTGATGTTTAAAAGAATTTTGTTGTTGCAATCTGTGATGCAAGTCTGAGGTATCAATTGCAGCCTTCAAAAGCAAATAAACAAAAAAGGCCTGTTTCTGAACTGCTGTTTCACCTGAAAGTGTTGGATACAAGTTTTCAGTAAGTGGTTGCAGTTCCTATGCAGGAAACACACACTGTCATCTTCAGACTTCTTGTTACCTGCTGTTTTGGAGTCACCCTCTTAGATGTGTGCAAACTGCTTTTGGAGAGTGTCAGATGTTTGTGTAAGATGGCAGGAATGTGCACAGGAGAGCACAGGAATGGCAGACTCGAGGAATAGGCTAGAATAGAGAGAAAAATACATTTGCATGTGTTTGCATAGGGAGTCCAGGGAACTAAATGCAAACCACCAGATTTGCACACACACAATGTGAATGTTTTACTTTGATCAGATGTTTCATAGCTTTTAAGGTGAAAGTTTTGCATCAGGTAAAACTGTTCTTTACAATTGTTTTGGTGCAAAGCTTTATGATGCTCTCCACCTTTTCCCTGTAGTATCCATCCCGATTTTCTCCTGTTAATCAAAAACCCACCTGGGCAACAAGTTGCCTTCTTGTGGCTGAATTGTTACAGTGAGTGCTGTGTGTGTAACTCGGGTGTAATATTGCACACCCATTTCAGGGAACCTGAGCTGCACAACATTAAATGTACACACATTATTTACATGTAACAAAAGCCTGACAACCTGCATTCATCAGGCTCCATAAATTTTCAACTTAAACAATGCTGTGCTTTATAAAAACTTCACCCTGGGTGAAAACGTGGGTGAGTCCTTCAAATACAACAAGCAGGTAAGTTCAGAGCTGCCAATTATGGCAAGATGATACATCCTGGGAAACCCTTTCAGATGTGGATCATCAAACGCTTCAGGGTGTTCTTTGTACTTCTTTCAGGAAAAGTAGCACTCAGAAAGGTCTGGGCAGCAACAATTAATAGTTGTTTACTTTAGGGGGTTTTTATTATGTGTGACTGTATGTTGTGTAAAACTTTCTTACTCCTCACCGTTAGTTTGCCATTAATTTTCAGATGTGTATAAAGCCTGTCTTTTCTACTAATTACTGGCCTAAGATTGCCTGGCTCAGAGAGAGAATCTGTTTATGACATCAAACCTAAGAGATTAGGTGAAAGAAGATAACCTTTCCACAATATCAGCCAAGAAAGTTCTACTCTGAAGTGTAAGTGAAGCCAATTCTCTCCTGACTTGCAATCTAAAATGTTATAACCTGTAGTTTAGGCTAAATATTAACCCCCCTCAAATAGCAAAAAATAATAAGCCAAGAACATATAAATCTAGTTAAAGGAGAATAGCAGGGACCTGGAAAAGAAAATTCACCCCTTTAGGATGTGACTGTCCTTTCTCCAACAGAGAAGGAATTTAGGGAAGAGGAGCAGGATTTGAGTGTATTGCCCTGCATTGCTGAAGCTTCTGAAACTTGATGCTGCTGTCCTGGCTGGAGGGAGTTCACAGGTTTCACTTGTATTATGCAAACCAAGACTTACACTAAACACATGTATGGGTTTGGTTTGGCATGGAATGAAAGTCATCTTGGAACAAAAAAGATGAAATGGGATTGAAGGTGGTAAAGCAGATGAGAGGAAAAACAGGGATTGCCACAGACAGGAGCAGCTGAAGGGTGAGATGTGGTCTAAACACTGCAGATGTGCTCAGTGAATGTCACTGTCCTGCTCACAGGTATTAATTTTAACATACACATGTCACTTGTCATTGCTCCTAGTGCCAGAAATGAGATCAACTCTCCTGTTACAATTCCAGATCTTTTCACCTACCTTATGCACTTTTGGCATTTATTATGTCAAACAACATTCAGGACACAGAGAACTTGTGTGAGGGGGAGATGCACTGCATCAAACGTTGTTTTGGTGTGAGAAAACTAATTTTCACTACATTTTAATATATTTTTTTCACCTCTCACCCCTTTGCTCATCAGCCCTGATTAGGACCCAACACAACTGTGTGAGCTTTTTATTTCTGCAAATGGCATCTCCTCCTGAAGTCCTGTATGGAATATATAAAGTCCAGTTGCCTAATGAATACTTCTTGATGTATATAAATTACCAGTTTCTAACCCAGCATGTTTGTGCTGGTATCGTGGGCACCCCAAACTCCTGCCTCTGACAAGTTACACACATGCTTTATAAGTTCTCAGGAACTTTTCAGAAGTTTAGAACAACCTGAGGAGAGAGGGGAGAAAAAAACCCCAAGTATTACTGTAATTACACTGGCCTAGGGCTATCAATAAACCAAGCTGTAAAATTAAAAAAAAAATAAATTTAAACCATCAGAGTAAAAAACAACCGAAGAAAACCAACCAAAGAAAAGCAACCAACCAAAACCAAACACAAATAACGCCAAACACAAACAAAACCAAACACAAACAAAGTCAAACAAACAAAGCCAAACGCAACCCCCCAAACACAACAACCAAACCCCACCCCAAAACAAACACACACAAACCCCCCAAGGAACGACCCAAAACTTTGGTTACAGTTTAAAAAGGGGAAGGGATATCTTAGAGTCGCAGAGATGGCGAGCAATGCTGTGTTTATCAGTTAAACGCGGGTGTTCCCGTGTCTCGGTGGCCGCCCCGCTGGTCCCGCTCCTGCGGCTCCTCCGTTCCCTGTTCCGGGAGCGGGGCAGGCTCGTGTGCCCGAGGGCTGTCCCTGAGGCCACGGGCCCCTAAAGCAGCGCTGCCTCTCTCCAGCAGGGCGTTCATCGCAGGCTTTCGGCGGCGATCACACACCGGGCCAGGGCGATCCCGTCCCGGAGCCTCCCCAGCGGTGCCGCCGCACCGCCCCTGCCCTCCCTGCCCTGCCCTCCCTGCCCGCGGGGCGCCCGCACCGCAGCCCCAGCCCCGGGGTGCCCGCCCCGTGGGGCGCCGCCTCCTCCTCCCGCCCNTGGACAGCGGAGTCCGCCCGGCCCTTGCCCCGGCCCCGCCGGTCCCCCGGGCCGCCCCCAGGCAGTGCGGCAGTGGCGCTGCCCGGAGCGGCCTCCCCGGCAACACCCGGCCCTGCTCGCCCGACCTTCCCCGGGGCAGCGCCCGGGCCCCGCCGGGCTCCAGGGCAGGGCCCCTTCCATTCCCCCGGCCCGGCCCGGGGTGTGTGCGCGGCCCCGGCCCGGGGTGTGTGTCGGGCTCGGGGTGCGACAGCGGGGACCGCACAGCGAGTGCCGCCAGCCCTGCGCACCGATAAAGGGCTTGGCCCTGGGGAACACGCCTGAAAATCGCTGCTGTGATGCTGTTTGGGTGCGCTGTGTGGCTGTTCGGGGTGAGACCCGGAGGGAGGGAGGATGCTGGCGGTGAGGAGGAGGAGGAGGATTTCTCCTGTGACACGTCCCATCGCTGTGGGGTTGTTCCAACCTTGTCTCCCAGGTGCTGGGCAGCGCTCCTGCCCTTTTATACCTGTTATTTTTATAATGCAGCAAGCCATTTGGATACATAACTCATCTGCCTGTGCGAAAATCCATCCTTTCTCTAAATACAAGTCTTGAATGGGTTGGGGCTTTTGCTGGCGCTGGAATTCGTGCCTTGCAGCCTGACAGCACGGCTGTAACACAATATTCTGGGATTACAAACAAGCATTCGGCAGGTTTATTTATGTGACCAGAGTCAGAGGTGTTTTATGGCTTCGCTTGATTGTCTGGCAAATATGCCTTTTTTAAAATAGGGATTCATTTACTGGCTTCTGGTAAAAACAATGCCCCTTTAAAAAAAGCCCTCATGTACATTTTCAAATATAGGAGAGGTCTTCACAAGTTTTTATTAGTAAATTCGTTTGGACTAATAACATGAAACGGGTTTATCAAACAGCTTGTTAATAAACACTGGGTGGAATGAATGTATCTTTGTTGTAAGCTGAAGTTGTTATGGCAGCAGCATCAAACATGCTTAAGAAGGAAACTATTGTTGTTTTGACATTCTTTGTGTTAAGTATGAGCAGACAAAAATCAGCTTTTGTTCTGGATAAAAACTGCTTTCAGCAGCCAAGCAAATCCAAGCTCAGGTGGGCAAAAAGTGGGGCCTTAATTGGCACTGACTTGGCTAATGAAACATTAATTGTTTTCATGGTTGTTTTTTCAGTTCAGCACAGGTAGGTATAGACCCAGCCAGACTCTGTGTTTTCTTGAAATAAAGATAATGTGTCAGGCTGTCTTTCTTTTAGTTGAGGTTTTGGGCTCAATAACCAGTAGTTAAATCAACCCACCATAGTGATTTTGGTTGCCAGGTCTTCAGCCAGCAATGCATACTCCTTATAGCATAAAATGTCACTTGACCAACTGCACCTATTAAATGGCTTAGTTTCAAAGTACACTTAAATATTAATGTTCAAACAGACTTAATGCTGTGGGCAGCATTCATATTCTTTGGCATTGCCTCTGCCTCAGAGTCCTTTCTAGCAAGCAGTGCTGGCCGCTGTCCTTCATTCAGGAGAGCCCAGGCTGAAGTATTCATGGACTCAGTTCTGCTCTGAGCAGATTTTGTGATGGCATACTGCGTGCTGATGGGGCTGAAATGATACTGTCACCTTTGTAAAATAGTTGCTTTTATTTCCAGAGCGTTGCTTGGTCCCCCATAAGTAGATCCAGGCTGGCAGAGGTCATGGAGCTGCCTCCTGGTCTGGGTGCGCTTCCCCATGGTGTGCACTGAAAGATCTGTTGCTTAATGTAGGCAAACCAGGTAGGGCTGTGAACCAAGTGTCACAAACCCTGGAAATGGATAAAGGGCAAATCAAAATGCAGACAGGTAGAAAAAGCAGAAAATTGCTGGAGCTGGTGCTGTTTGAGTGCTCTGTGTAGCTCTTCAATGTAAAATCTGGAGGGAGGATGTTGGGAATAAGTGAGTGAGGCTTTCTTCAGTAATGTGTTCCACTCACAGTGGGGTTGAAACCATCTCTCTCTTGGCCTGCACTTTCGCTTGTAGAGGGTTGAAGACCTTTCTAAAGCCGCTTTTTTAGCCCCTTGGTTTGCAGCGAACCTTCTAAATTCGGTTGGAGGTCTGTTTCAAAATACTGTGCTTGTGCCTTGTTTGAAAAGATATCAAAGGACTTTTTCATGCTGGAATTTTTTTTTCACAGCATGTGAACATGAGCAGGGGTTGTCTTTCCTGCCGCCTCGCATCTCCTCCACCATGGCACACACGCTCCAAAATAGCAGCAGCGTGTGCTGTGCTGAAATGCAGCTGGAGCCGTGGGAGGCTGGACACCATTAGGTGCCTGGAGGTGCCCGTTCCCCTACTCGGTGATGCCTTGGGAAACAGGAGCTCCACTGCCTTCCTCCACCTCTTGGCTGTGGTAGATCTGCAGCCGAGGGGAGAAGTCATCCAGCTGAGGGTTTACAGCTCAGACTTCGTTGGTAATAAATGGTGAAAGACTGTTGTTACACATGGCAACGTTGATGTTTCCCTTTTTTATTTCTTTTTAGTTAAGAGATAATGTCAAACAATCTGCCAGGAATTTATTACATTATTCAAGGCTCTGACTTTAGGAATTGCAGGATTTAAACTTGGACAGGGACATGGGATGGTGGCCCCTGGTGCTCTGATAGAGCCGTGAGTGCTGCAGGCACTGCCTCCTGCACCTCACAGGGGGACAGGCCAGCCTGTCCTTTCAGCCCATCAGGAACAGAGATCAGCTGTTTAATGTCAGCAAGTAGCATTCTGTTAAAATACAGCATGTTTTAAAGCTTGTCTGGGTTTGTGGTGCCTGAGATGCTGCTGGGTGCGGTGCAGCCCCGGGTGTCGGGGCAGGGCTGTGCCCGAGGGGTGGCACAGAACAGAGGGGGCACAGGCTCAGGGACAATCCAGCAGCGTTTCTAGATGTGCTCCAGGTTAGGCTGGACTTATGACTCAGCACTCTGTCCGTGCTCCCCAAGTGGCTCACGGCAGTACTGCCAAACAGGGATTAGTGCCTCGCAAAACTCTGCCAGTCCCTGCCAGTTGGAAAGGCAGGTTCCTGTCCCCGGTTTGTGATGTTACACCTGTGCAAAATGTCGCTGTGTGGCTTTGCTTTCTTCAAAGGGCACAGTAGTAAACCAGAACAGCCAATCCTCTGCAGTCCTAATAGTGGCAGGGATTCAGACTTGGCCTGGGGCCTGGGGTTGGTTCCAGGCTGTCACCTGTCACTGGCTCAGGTGCATCCCCTGGGGACATCAGAGCTGCAGCCCCAAAGGTGTGGCCTTGCCCTGTATAGACGTGCTCAGTCCAGCAGAGTATCTGCAACACTGGAAGTGTTCAATATTTAGTATTTAGCCCCAATCCCATGCAGTGTGTGGAGCCTGCATTATTACTGTGATTGGATGGCTGCCACTCCCTGCTGAGACAGCTTGAGCTCCTCCAGGTCAGGCTGTGCAAACACAGATCTGTACATTGCAGTGCAGGTGTGCAAAGCCTCCTGCATCCCACATGGATACAGAGAGAGTGCTCAGGCATTGGAATGGGCTGCCCAGAGAGGGAGTGGATTCCCCATCCCTGGAGGTTTTTAAACTGAGCTTGGCTGTGGCACTGAGTGCCATGATCTGGTAAAGGGACTGGAGTTGGCCCAAGGGTTGGACTCGATGATCTCGAAGGTCTTTTCCAATCCAATCAATTCTATGATTGTATGGATATCCTGTTCCTGCCAAATACCAGGCTGAGGCTCTTCAATCCAGCTGTCCATTAGTGTTTGGGATGTAAGATCAGTGTTTGCTGAACCTGCAGTTGCCAAGTCTCAGAACAGAGGTTAAGGATTCGGTCACACATTGCAGCTGGGCCATACAGTTCCATCACCACTCCTGTCCTGATCCATCAGGGATGATTGAACCACTCCTGAATGTATTGGGAGGGATTTGACTCTCTGCTCATTCTGTTCTGTACTGGATAAATCAGGATTTCTGGTGCTGCCACAGGAACAGGCCATGTTTAAGAATGTAAAATACTGACAGTGTTGTGAGAAGTTGCCTGTTCAGTATAATAAATATGCATCTTTTAAGCTGAAAATGCACATGCTGTTTTCTTTAAACTCTTAGAGCCCTCCTGGTATTGACAGCAGAATGGCAGTCAGGACTAGGATTTCTTTGGCTGCTATGCCAATGGTTCTCTGCACTTCTGCTGAAAAATGTACCAGCCCTGCTTCCCTCTGGCCTGATTCTGAGTAAATCATTGTTGCTGCATTAAATATGAGTAAACCTTTACATCTCCCTACGTGTTTGAATTTGATTATCAAGTTACAGGCTTTAAATGAGTATTTAAATAACGGGCAGGATTCCTAAATGTATACAAATCTAGCCCCAAATGTAGCCCAATTATCAAACAAAATCAGGCCTTTTCTGGTGCACTTCATGTTATGTTCACTTTTCTTGCAGCTTAGCTAAAATCAATAACTTACTGTGCAAAGTATTTTTTTATTTGTACACTGAATTATTCTGATTTCATGTGCTCCTTTAGTTCTGTAATTACTTCAGTGCTTTGTATAGACTCTTCACTGTAAAAGAGAGGTATTTGAAGGAAAAAACCTGGAGGTAAAAGCACAGTAGTGATGCATTGTGTCTTACAACCCCCCTCTTTTCTCTGAAAGGTGGAATAAGTTGAAGATTATGCATTGTTGAACTTCCTTAATCTGCTGCTGTCCTGCACTAACAGCTCCACTGGGAGGGGGGACAGGAATCGTACATGTGGGAACAACAGAAACTTGGACTAGGATGGTTAGAGCACCAAGTAACAATTGAGACGTGTGAAGCAGTCAAGGAGGTTTAACTGCATCTTCTGTTAAATTTAATTAATGTATTTAGGTCTCCCAAGACTATTTCCAAAAATACCACAATCTGCTTGAAGGCTTTGGCCAATGTGATTTATGGGTTAAGGACTTTTGAATAGTTTTGTGCTGCATAGATTTTGAGAATTCCAGTTGAAGTTCCGAGCATTAATGGGATCAAAGTGTTACTATTTCAAGGAGAGACCTAATGCAGTGATACAATTTGTTATTTGGCTGTTGCTTCACTTAGGTCTGTGTTTTAAATACAACCAACTGCTTGCCTTTCCTGTAAGGGAAGGGACACACATACTCATAACTTCCTGTTCTTGGGAATCCACGTTTGTGCATGGATTTTCAGCTCACTTTGAGCTGTGGAACCTTTGCAATGATACATGAAAAAGTTGGTCAAGTTTGTTCTTTAAACTCCCCAGGATGGCAGATTGCCAGTGGCTGATGGGATATGACCTCTATTCATCACTTGAGAAGACAGATCTGATAACAAATTATATTGAAAATACATCTCTAAGAAGTGGCTGGTCCTGGGAGTGTGGCTGTCGTGGCAAACAGAGCCACAGTTAATGGATCAGAGTGGATGCAGGTCCACACTGGTGCTTAGCAGTAAATTGTATTTCCCAGCTGCTCCCCTGCATGTGCAAAGCCCTCTCACCCGTGAAACAGGAATATGGAGGAGAAATTTGCACAGGACTTTCTGATAGTTCCTTCTCAGTGGAAAATAAATTATTACCTTTTTTTTCCTCACTGCATAGGTTTTATAAATTAAAAACTTATCAGTAGTCATGCAATGCTTTTTTTCTTTTTAAATTGGTTAGCTGCCTCTGAATACAGAAGTGAATTTTGTTTAATTGCTCTCTAATTCAGAATTAGGACTGTAAAAATTCAAGTACAAACCTTTAAATAGATTGTCAGATCTGTTTTGAAACTCAGCTGGAAAAAAGGCATCATCCCCATAGCAAATGATCCAACTTCACGAGCTCAGGTCAGCTTACATCTGTGAACAAATACCCAATTTTAAAAGCAGCTTAATTTGGTGTATGCAGCCAGTTCTGGAAGGTATTGATTGCATCAAATGAGCAACTTCTACATATGTTATAATGCACTTTTTGTAGGAAACTGGGCGAGGGAGGGTTTGTCTTGTTTGGGAGCCCCCAAACACAGCGTTGTGCCCAGCTGAGGGTGCAGGAGTCAAATGACCCTTGCTAATTCTGCCCACATCTTCCAGTCACACTCATTTTCTACTATCTTGTTACCATATTGGTCTTGTGTTTGCTGCCTGCTGGGAACAGCTAATAACTACTGAATGCATTTCATAGTCAGTACAATAACAGCCTTTTTGCTTGCCCTGTCACTGTGGCTGCTTGGCTTTGGAAGCTTTATTGATGGTGTTTGCAGCACTTCTGTTTGTGGTAACAGCTGTTGTTTCAGGCTTAAATTTCATCTTTGTGTTTGCAAGGAACGTGAGCTTTAACATTATCATCCTGCAGGTTGTTTGTTTGGCTTTTTGTCTCCCAGTAGATCCTCCTGGTTAGGTCAGGAACTGTTCCCAGTTCGACCTCTCTGGGTGAGGGACTCTGGCACTGCTGGGACAGTTCTGCCACCAGGAGCATTGAAGGCTCCTTTCCTTGCCTTCCTGTGTGATGACCAGGGGCAAAAGGAAGCCTATTTTACATACAGCTATGAATATTTAAGTACCAGTCTGTCTGAGCTAGGGGCCAGACTCATGCTAAGTCTCTTCCTCTGGTGTTTGACCCAGTATTTATTTGACATAAAAATGCTTTCAGACCTGCGTTGTAGACCGAGATGTCTGTAGGGGCATACAGGATGTTTTCTGAGATGTTTGGGGTGTTGTTGAATTTAAAGCTTGGTCTGCTAGGCAGCCTTTCCTGAAGAGGGGTTTGTGCCCTCAGTCTGGAACAGCTGTCACAGTCTTGCTGTCACTGGAAATGTATGCAAAGCAAATCACCATTTCCACATTTAGTTCAGTGCAGGGTTAAAATGCACATGGATGGAAGTGATTCCGTGTTGACACCAGCAAGACAACCCAGCCTGAGAGTTGGGTGAGTGTGTCCTTGCTGTATTAGAACAGTTCTGAGAATTGCTCACTTCATCTGTAATTCTTGTGGCCTCAAAAACATTTGTACAGTTTGGGTTCTGCTTCTGCCTGCAGTACTTATCCCACATTATTATAAATACTTCATGAAAATAATCTCTTCACTAAACTCCTTTACTGTCTGGTTCTCTGAGCTGTAAACGAAGCCCCTCATACCATGGTGCACGGATTAAAGATTTTATCATTCTAAATTTAATCCTGTTTTCTTGGTTGGTTTCCACGAGGGGTGGAAAAATAGAGAAGGGGGAGGTTTGCCTGGTGATCCAGTTACTTAGGATGCAGATTATAAAACCATGTAGGTGTGGGGATCACTATGGAGCCAAATCTTCTGTTTTTGAAAGCGATTTAAAAGGCCTAATTCAAATTAGTTGTGCTTGTAGAAGGCACGTCAAATGACTGTAATTCTTTAAGGAAAAAATTGCACTTTTTTGTTTTTCTTAAGACTGCTCCTTCTCATCAAACCAGTTACTTCATCCTTATTATCCTTAGTGGTGCTTCTGATGTTTCATCCTCTCCCTTGTGCAGTTTCATGTTTGGGGCCTGTTGATATTTGCCACTGCTGCTTCTTGTGATATGGGAATTAACAATATATTTTGCAGCTTCTCAAAATGTTTGCATTTCCTCTGTTTTGCAGTGTCTCCTCTTCTGGCCTTCCTACGTTTTCACCAGAGCAGGAGCAAAGGTGTAAGGGCAGAAAGATCTATATTTTTATTTTATTTTTGTCTGGCTGGTTTTACACTGTGTTTCCTGGTGCGGATGATCACAGAATAATGGAATTGTTTAGACTGGAAAAGACAGAAGTTTAGGTTTGAAGAACACAACTTGACATTTGTATCTTGTTCTATGCCAGGCTGTAAAAGCTGTCAGGTTCCTTTTTTCCTGATTAGGTTTTCTCTCTCTGCTTCTGACTAAATTTCTGATTTGCTTTTGGTTATTTTCCTTTGATCCTGAAAGTACAGCTAATAGGCCAGTTTTCAAGTGGCTCCCCTGAAAATATATCTTGCTAAATTCAGGATTCCTTCCTTATTTGTAGCTATAAATGGTATCCCACTGCCTATTTAATGTGATTTGGGTTTTTTTAAGCTTATTAGAAAAGCAGCTACTCTTTGTGCATCCCGAAAATCTCTGATTTTGCTTTTTTCTTCTGGTATTTCCAACTGATGCAGAGTTTTGCACTTAAAATATTTGCTCATTTGCTATTTAAGTTGCACATCACATTTGTCTATTTGAAGAGTATATGTGAGCATAAAATGAGAGTAGTTAAGTTGCTCCTTCCTTAACATTTTAATGTGCATTTGAAATGGAGATTAGTGATGAAAATTAGACCAGGAAAAATTACTTTACACGAAAAAGTGTAGTTTCTGATGGTGATTAAAGTCATGATGCATCTTCCAGTGAGACTCTTAACATTTTGTTCAGTCTTTAGCAGAGTTTTTGCCAGGGAGTTTTGCACATCAGCCCATCATCCATCCTGCTGCTCTCCAGTGCTGCATCCCCACTGCTCCCTGTGCTTTGTGTCAGGGTCCTGCTGCCCCCATGGGTGGGCCTTCAGGCCATGTACAATAAGCAGGTGTTTTACTCTGAGTGGCCTGGCTGCATCCTGGTTATTGAAGGACGTTCTGGGCTGTTTTCACACCTGGGGAGAGTTGTACCTGTGATGTTTGTGTGCAGAGTAGTTCAATGTGTTGGGCTCTGAAAGGGTCTGAAGGCACAGCTGAGACAGAGATGCACTTCAAAGCTCCCCAGGGCTGCTCTCAGTCTCCTGGTTGTACCCTCAGCCCCTTTGGGAATTTGCATTTGATTTAAGCACAAAGAAATTATGCATGTGCCTTAATTGTGTGCAGAAATCTGCTTTAAGTTCAGGATGTGGAGGAATTATTCCATGTTGCGTGATTTTGTTGCTGAAGTTTGTTCTAAGTAACGTTTGGGTGTAATAAAACTCTGAAGGGATCATTTGGAAAAAAACAAGTGACACTGGTACCAAAATTATATGAAGGACATATTCTGGTGTTTCTCTTGGCAAGCTGATGTGTGGCCTCTCAGTTCTGACAACTCTGAAGTCAGACTGTTAATGATCCTCAGAGGGATAAAGGTGACAAAGATTCCATACTAATGGATACCCTGAAATAGTCTTCAGTCTCATATTTGTTTGGGGTTTGGGTCTTTTTCCTCATCAAGCAAGAGGCACACTCACAGAAAAATTGTTTATGCCAAAACAGGCCAGAGAAGGACAATGATTAATCCATCCAAATGGAATAACTTACTGCCAACCTTGCTCCAACTTTGGCATCTGGATCATGTAATTTTGTTGCTTTTCTGCATCCTGTTTTTTTTCTCTGTCTTAGGTCACTTTATTGATTACATACTTCTTTACAAAAATCACTCCACTGCATCAGCTATTGCATGGGGAGTGTTTTGGATGTTGCTCCTATTTTTGTGCTGTGTTTGTCATCAAAGCATCCACTGCTTGACACAGCAGAGGTGGGAGGGAGCCCTTCCCTGCCATCCCTTTGCTCCAGGGGCTCTGTCAGGAGTAAAGACATTGATTCCATGGCTGGGGGTTCTATCTAATTCCTTCTCAAATCTGAGCTGAGGTTGGCAAGTTGGCAAGTGGTTTGCACAAGGATTTTTTTCTTAAAAATAACTTTCAAATTGGGGGTTTTCCTTGTGAAATCAGGTGTTTGTGCAACATGGGCTCTGCTTGTTTCTCAGTTTTCAACTTCTTTGGTTTCCCAAGTTGCAGATGCTCACTTAATTATGAGTGTCTCCAGAGCCAGATGATGATGATGATGATTAAAACTTGGCGCACAGTGCTTTTTAAAACACTAATCTTCACAAGATTCTGTGTAATTAGGTAAGTATTCTCCTGACTGCACAGAGAGGGAAACTATAAGAGTCCAAACCTGCTTCTGTTTTGGAGTTGCTGTCAACTCTTAAGGCTCTTAATAGCAGAAGATCAAGCCTTTAAGTGATTTGTCTAAGCTCTGGTGGGAGAATTTGTTTGGATCTTGGGTGTTCTTGATTCTCAGGCACTTGGCTGATAGCTCAAGATGTCTTGCTTGACATTTCAGCTCTTTTCATTTTAGTGTTTATCTTCAAAGGTCATCAGCTTTATATATAACTTTAAAAAGAAGCGAACAGTAAGTCAAGTTCTTCACCTTTTATTGAGCCCTCTTGCACATCACTAGTGGTTTTATTTCGCTTGTCTCTCTAATGCTGATAGACATCCACAGCAATAAAATGGGAGAAATTGTGGTAATAAAGTGAAACGCTTGGTACTGTCAGAGGCAAAGAAAAGGAACAGTTCAGATGTGGAGATGAGCAAAGTTGCAGGTGGAAAGACTGAAATAGTCAGATGGAGAGATGCCTGTTGTGGGAAGGGAGCCTCAAGGATCACATTCAGCCCAGCCCTCTGCCCTTGCACACAGAGGGTCAATGTGGCCCTTTTACTGGGTGAGTTATTGCTCCCTGTGGACACCACTACTCAGGTGTAGGATTTGGGCTCTTGAGAATAGTCACAAAACAATTTAAGTTTCCCCTCTACTGCTTTCCACCATCTCCCTGATTAAAGATTCCTTGGTTACCTTTCTCTGGCTGATTAATATGTCAGGTGATTAATGACTTTGATCTGACACATCGATGGGATTAAACTATGGTGAAATACATCCTTCCCATGCTATTACTGCATTCCACTGCTCTCCACAAAGGAAGCACAAGAGAGGTTATCTCCCTGAAAGCTCTGCCTGTATTTCTGGCTGTTTCCAATTACCTTGCTCTTGGGTGTGAGCTGGAGTGGCAGAAGGTGTTTAGGGAAAGCTGCTCAAAGTGCATCTAAAACACTCTGGGAAGAACCTGGGCAGCTTGATGAGAATTTACTCAGTCTTGTGGATCAGTGGTCACCAGTTGAAGATGGCTGTGATTGTTTTAAGTAGTCCTGCAGTGCTTTTCTCTGAAAAATTCACTAAATCTTTTAGGGAATGCCTGGCTTTAAACAGATGTGAATTTGCATTAGATTGAAGCACAAAGAAATTATGCATGTGCCTTAATTACTTCCAACAGCTATGCCAACACTACAAGTGTGCCTGCAGTGCATGTGCCTGGCTGTGTGTGCTGCTTTAACCTGCTAACTGTGAGACCCTGTTGCCTTAACTCAGCAGAATGCTGGGCAGGAAGGTGCAGTTTCCCTGATGGCAGCTCTGAGTGCTGCCTGAGCTGGCTGCAAACTGATTCTCCTCTTTCTCTTCCCCACTGCCCCTCCCTCGCTCCCTGCCTGGTAAGTGGATTAATTTGCAGCTCCTGGCTCTGCTCTGGGCACACTCTGTGCAGGCTGCACAGGCAGGTGGGGAGAGGAGAGGTCAGACACCTCCCTGGCTGCAGGTGGATGGATCCTGCAGGAATAGAGCAGCCCTGGGGCCGTGGCCCACCCGATGTGTGCAGTTAATTATGAAGATGTTGTAGTATTTGCAGGTACAAATCTGCAGAGGATTTGAATGTTCCTGCCCAACCTGTGCCATCACAGCTTTCCCCTGCTGATATTTGTGCTGCCTGCCCTCACATCCCAGCCAGTGTGAGGACTGTTTGTTTGCCATGCTAAAGCATGGAATTTGTGTTGAGAATAGTCGTATTAAAATTCAGTACAAATGTGCTGGGGAACATGGTTCCTGTGAGTAGCAAGAAACTCACAGTGAGTACTGTGCTGATGTAAAAGTTATCAGCCTGGATTTGCTGGTACAATTATGAGCAATTTTTATTGCAATGAGAGTTATTTAAATTTTAAATAGAGTTGACATCATGTT
The DNA here is from genome assembly GCA_013396695.1 of Sakesphorus luctuosus. Classification (NCBI taxonomy): domain Eukaryota; kingdom Metazoa; phylum Chordata; class Aves; order Passeriformes; family Thamnophilidae; genus Sakesphorus; species Sakesphorus luctuosus. The sequence goes on along the minus strand of VWZD01005106.1, from coordinate 314,571 downwards.
CTTTTGACCTAATTCCCAGACTTTGGTATTATCACCAAAATGATGTGGGCTATTACAATACAGTGCAGAATGGCACTCCTAGGAAAGATTGATACAGCACTGGTGTTTGAATAGGAAATGGAGCGTGGCTAATTCTGAGATAACACTGTGATCTTCACATGGGAAGGGTTGGATGTGTAGCTCCTGTGGGTGGAAAGCCACAGCTGTAGTTTGAAACTAACCCTGCTGGAAAGTGGCCCTGTGAAAAACCACCATACCTCTTACTGTTTGTTGCATGAGTCCAGGAGGTGGTTTCCTTTCAGTAATTGTGATAGTTTTCTTATCACTACATGCTCAGTTTGCATTAACACAAGTTGACTTTATTTTGGCAGGAAAAAGTCATCAAGCCCTTGTGGAATATTTCAGACTTTCACCATCAAATTCAATTTAGTACATTCTTCCTGGTAGACAGCTCACTCCCGTGACAACCCAGTGTCAGATGATGCATGGACAGACCCTGTTTCCCACAACTCTGCCCTTGGGATGACACCAGTGGCATTTTTCTCATGATCTCTAAAAAAACACGTGAGAAAAATAGTTGGGATGATTTCAAAGTGTAAATTGTCATTTGGAAAGCACCCAGCCTTAGGATGAGTTTCACTTATTTAGGAATATTATGAGCAATGAAAAAAAAAACATTGAAAACAAAACAGTGTAATGAAGTAAGGGTTGTGGGTTTTAACCCAGCTTCTGTTCAGGAACAGAGTAAGAGTCAGGCTTCACTTGCTTCACTCATTCAGAGGCACAGTTTGACTGTACCTGTGCTCACACCCACCTTGGGGTACAGGCCTTGTCCAGGTGTTGCATATACCTGTATAAATTGTAGTGAGGACAAACCAGGAAGAAGTGTAGAGCATTTTATCTTGCTGTATTTGGTATGAATCCAGAATTCCTAATGCCTTGTGCTGGAAAATGAAGCTCCAGGGAAGATGTTGGAAAGTGAAGCTTCAGGGTAGATGTGTGTCCCATAGGATTGTTAATACTCAGATTGTTAATCTGCTCTGCTGACATGCAGATGCTGGAAAGCAAAGGTGTGTCTCCAGTAAAGAATTAGCCTGTGTTTATCCTGGGGTAGTTCTCCCACATACCCCAAACTCCCCAAAATGGTAACCTTGGCTATAGGGGTCTAACACAGGCTGTCAAGGTTTCAGCCAGAGCTGGCAGTCCATGCTCTCAAAAGGCAGGCCAGCCAAGCTGAGAATATTTCTCTGCCATGCCCCACTTACCCTGAGTAATACTCTGTTGTCTGTTTATTTTTTTCCCCACTTCAGAACACCTACAATGGCACGTTAATCCTGCATTTGTGTGCAGTGTTTGGACAGCAGTGCCATGAGGAGTGTGCCTCACACAGCTTTGCTGGAAGCAGATGTCAGCCCTCCAGTGCAGTCGTGTTGGCTGATCTGCAAAACCTGGGACTGGGGGAAAATGGAGCTAAAGGAACTGTGTAAAGCTTAGTGAACAGAACAGCAGAGCAAACACCAAGCAGACAAGAAGAAATTAATTCCGTCTGCTGGAAGGTTTTGCTGCCAAGTATTTGGGTATGATCTATGTTAGCAATAAGTAACTCCATTTGGAAATTATTTTCCGCACAGAATTGTTGTCGTGTTACTGTTTCAAACAGCAGCTCAGTGCTGGGGCACACAAATCCTGCACACACTCATGGATCAGCCAAATCAAAACTGCATATTTCCCCCAGGAAATCCATCCCAGGAAAGCACTACTGAGGATGCAGCTGCATATAGAGGGCTTTGCTCAGCCCACCCTCCCTCTGTGCTGCAATAGCTCAAGCTGTAATTTTTCAGTGCAGACACATCCTTAATGCTGAGGCATCCTGTAATTTCTTCTGAAATGTTAAGACTTCTCCCGGTTAGAGCTGTTTTGGAGATCTGCTACTGTCTTTACACACCTAAGTGCTTGCTGGATTTTTCTGATAGTTTGGCTTGTTTAGCTTATTTAACAACTCGTGGGTGCTTCTGGCCAGTTATTTTCCATGAGCTTAAAGTCTCTCTCTGCATGCAGAACACAGAGAAAACTTGACAGCTGTGTTTCATTCCCTTTCACATCTCCTGTTCCACCAGGCACAGGTTTAGTGAAATCTTTGCCATGGGATCTGAAAATTTTATTGCTTCCATTTTTGTTTTTGCTCCCAGGTTGCAAAGCTGTAAATGCAAGGCTGGTTTGTTCAGAGCAGGGGCAGAAATGATGCCACAGAAATGGTGCTACGTGTTTGTCTGGTTGGAGGTTTCCTGTGTGTGATTGTTTTGGGTGTTTCCCCTTCTAATGACTTTAAACAAGTTGAGGATAAAGGTTGCAGGACTGTAGTGCTGTTACAGCTGTATTAAATGTCATCTTGGGAGACAAATCTGTGTGATAAATTTGTAGAAACAGCATAAAACTTAAATTATTTTAAGTCAACCATGCTTTGGGAGGAGGGTGGTGGAATGTTGCCTGCCAGTATTTTTATTATCATCGTCATTCACTGTTTTTCAATTTTAGGGCTGTCATTTCTGCAAGGAAAAGTTCAATGCTTTTCTTTGACCAATTTGCTTTTACTCCTGAGGACAGATGAAAATATTTTATTCAGGCATCAAATGAATCACTTCCATGCAGGAGACAGTTGATCAAAGTGTGGTTATATTTCTTTTAATTTTACTTCTTTACCATCTGTAAAGCACCTCAGTTGTGTGCTGCCTGTCTGATTTGTCAGTGTCTTGTAGGAAATCAGTAACCAGCCTTTCCTGTGACCTGAGGGATTTGGGCAGCTCCAATTAGGCAGTGAACCTCTAAGAAATGGATCTGCTGCAGAACATGGTTTGATTCTGGCTTTGCTAATATGGAAATCTTTGCCAGTGCTCTCAGTGTCTAAAAATTTTCCTATTTCCACATGGATATTTCCTGTCCTGGGTGAGGGAGGGAGGCTATTTTATTTCTTCTGGTTTATGATTTCTAGTAACCAAGAGAGTTATTAAAAAACAAAACAAAACAAAAACAAAAAAACCCAAACAAAACCCACACATCTAACTTGGTAGGGAAAAAATGCTTGTTTTGCTGGTTTTGGTGTGGCACTTGTGAACACCTGGAGGAATCCTGGCTCTGTGCAGATGGGTCTGGAGCATCCCCTCTGTTGCCATTCCCTGCCCAGTTCACAAACTGCATTGCACTCACTATTTGTCATCTCCAACACGGTGTGTGTGGTGTCCCCGTTAGGCTGGTCTGACTGGGATGGAGTGTGTGATGCAGAGGGAGTTTGGCACCCTCTGAATGCCACGCTGTGCTGTTGGCACAGTGTGTGAGTGACTCCCCTTTTGTCTGGCAGGTTGATGCTCCTCTCAGCTGTGGGGCCTGGGCTGGGCCCTGCCTTTGCGTGCACATTATCTGTGTGTGCTGCAGGTGGAAATTGGACATCTAATTGCTTTATAAGATTTGTGAACAGAGATTTAGAGCCTGCTTAGCCTCTGCTTGAAAAGTGCTTTCTGTATGCTTTAAGTCTTGCCTGTGCTCTCCTCCCCAGGTCCTTTCACAGATGTTGTCACCACAAACCTGAAGCTTGGCAACCCCACAGACAGAAATGTGTGCTTCAAGGTGAAGACCACGGCCCCTCGTAGGTACTGTGTAAGGCCCAACAGTGGAATCATCGATGCAGGGACATCAATTAATGTTTCTGGTAAGCCATTCAAGCAGTTCTTTGATGATCTGAAATAGCTCCTTTTCCTCATTTACTTGGGATGCTTTGCAGTCTGAAGGTGTTGTGTTGAACTCAATAGTTGTGTTTTCATGGAGAAGCAGCCACTCCACATGGCCTTACTTCCCTTATTCCTGGTCTAGCACTAACAGCCTTGGTTTTACATCTTGTTTTGGAGAGGAACAGGGCAGAAATACATAAAAGATTTATGTGGCTCATTAACAGCCTGAGCCAGCCTATCCAAGGCAGTGCTGCTGCAGCCCTGCCCTCCCTCTGGGATTATTTTTGTACAGTTAGTTTTTTGCCAGCTTAACTTCCTGAACCAGCTCACCCGGGGTCAAACAAGTGCTGGAATGAGGGAAGGATGGAACTGGGTGGATGCAGCCACTGGTTTGGACTGGAGTTGGCTGTTGTCAAACTGCCTTCATAGAACCAGCAATGAAAACATTTACTTTCAAACCGTCCTTGTGTTCTTTGAAGGTTCAATATCCTTTGGTATTAAAAATGTCAAATGACTAAATCTTTGCTGTTCATAGGAAAAATTAATGATTTTCTTTAATGAGTCAGTAGCTCTTGACTTGCCCAAGTTTGGTAATGGAAAAACAAAGGAGTGGCTTACTTTGAAAGTATAAAGAGCTGAGTTTTGCCATGAACAGAATGTCTGCATATTATGAACTTACTGATGACACATGCTTGAAAACACTGTATTTTCTCAATGACTTCTCTGCTCCATGTTTTTAATAAAAGAATTCTATCATATGTCATAGTAGTGACATATTGATGAATGAGGTCAGACTTTTTATTAAAAAAAATAATTTCTATAAATCTGCAGTTTTGCTTTCCTGTTTTTTAAAAAAATTAATGTTAGCATTACCATGATAAGAAAAATTACTGTTAGGTTATGCAGTTTGCTGTTGGTGTCTTACCAACCTTTTCTAGCCTGGAATATAAAATTTGGGGAGCTAAAATCACTGCTTTACTTGAAAATAAAATAATCATGTAAAAATCAAGACTTCGCTTTTTTTCACTTGATAAAATGTAAAATATTTTAACACCTCACCCTTGGGGAAATTTCTTTCAGCAAAACAAAAATTGATCCCAAAAATGCAAGTCTAATCCTGAAAGTCTTCTTACACAGGCCCACATTTGCACACTCACTGATCTTTGGGGTTTCTGTGTCAAACTGAGCGTGCAAAAGGCTCAGGTTGTGCCTCGGTTGCAGTGGGAGCCACAGGTGGGGCAGGCAAAGCACTTTGCTCCAGGAGAAGGGGCCAGCACGTACCCAGTGAGCTCTGAAATGACTAATATGGAAATGGAAAAGCTCTCCAGAGAGAAATGGAGATTTTTAGAAGTCGGGACAATTCCCAAGTCAAGCTGTCTGTCATCTCTCCTAGCTGCAGGCAAGCATATCAAATGCATTGAAATCAATGAAATGATAATGAAAATTAGCATGGTTTCTAGCTACAAATTATCTTCATGCTATAAAGATGTGGTTGCTTTTCATCTTGCAGATGAACTTTCAGAATTAAAAGGCTGCTTCCTTTGCAGGCTGCTGCCAGGCTCTTTTAAATGTTGTCTTGATCTGAGTGTTTTCTTAAACTTCTGCTCACGGTGTTCCTTTGAGCAAATATGGTACAGGAGAGGGTTGTAGGAACCATCTCATGTTATGCCACCAGCAACTTGCTTTTCCAGCCTCTCTTCTCCCACTGGCACACCAGATAGTGTGGATTTAGGCCAAGACTTAAAGTATCCCATTATGGGACTGCTGTGCTAACCCTGAGCTGTGCCTTGCTCTGGCTTACAGAGCCTAAAAATCTCCCTTTTCTAATAACTTTTTTTTAATAGTGATTTATGATTTGGTTAGTTTTGAAAATGGCTGTGGTATATTTAATCACAAGCTCACATGTGTGTTCTAATATTTTCATGCTGATAATAACTTTAGTAATAAAAGTGACCCTAAACTGTCAGTCCTTATTATTAGCATTATATTTTAAAATGCAAGTAGTACACATTCATTGTTCCTCAGGTGATATATTAAGGTAAATTTATAGGTAGATGTGTTAGAATTCTGGGGTTGTAAGAGTTAATTTTTTACTCCCTAAAACATTCTAAACTGGAGTTTTCTTTATCTTGTGTTGTGGTTGAATTTCTCTGTAAGAGCTGTGTATTTTGCACTTCTGGTAGGGCCTTTAAACCATGCATGGGCCCTCATTTTGGACTTGAAGATGGACTGTGGTTCTGATCAGCAGATGGGATCCTTTGGAGAGGGGGGATCAAAGAGGGGACTCCCATTAACTTACAGAATCGTTTTCTGGTTCACAGAAAGGGGGAGATGTGTTTAACCTTTGCTTTGGAGTAACATTGCTTCAGAACAGAGGAGTGATTTTGGAGTTAATGAAGTGGAAAATAAATAGAATTTGTTTCTTTGCCACTGAATCAGTTATTTTTTCAGTCATGTAATTCAAGTCTTGTACAGGGCATAAAAATAGCTCTTGAATAAATAGGACTTGAATTCCTCCAAACCTAGTGAAAATACTACTGATGAGAAATTATTAGAACAGAGTTAATGCAGAAGTAACTTCTGGACACTCAAACTAATTGGGCTGTATTTACTACATGCAATCTGTGCTCTTGGAAATTGCTGACTGGCTTTAACACAGTCACTGATTGCTCCGGATTGTCTCTCCAAAAAATCACTGCCTGTGGCAGCATGAAGCTCTGGAATGATTTATTAGCTCCTCAGAAGCTGAATTTGGGACAGCCTCACCTCCTTGCACTGTAGTAACCAGCTGCCTTTGTTACACTGCTGTGAAACCATTTCTGTACCGCTTTGATGTCAGTATATGAGAAGATACTCTGCCCTGAGACAGAGGCAGCAGTTAGAACATTAGTCCACTTTTATTTCATACTAATGTGATGGCTCATTTAAAACACACAAAATGCTAGAAAAATAAATCTTACTTAATTCTTGTGGAGCCTCAACTAATGGCTTTTTATGCCAAATCACAGCTTTCCCTAAATGCCAGTGTTTCAGGCCCTGGCAGCATGTGCTGCTCGCTGTGATGGCAGGTTTGGAGCCTGTGTTTTCACCTGTTATATAATGGCATGTAATTTTAACAGCTGAGTTTATGTAAGTGGCAGGGAGCGTCTGTGTGTGTGTCAGCTGATGGCTGTGCGTGTGCTCCCAGGCACTGGCACAGGGACTATTTGCACACATTCCCTGTTTGTTCAACACCTCTGATTCCCACAAAGATACCTGGGGTTTTTTCTGAGAGGTGGCAGTTTAAATCAAAGGCATGAATGGGTGACAGAGGGGAAGTGAAAAAGCCCTGAGCAGATGCTGGTGAGTCTGCACTGTGTGTGTGATGGGGGAGAGAGGAGGTGCAGATGGAGCCATCTGTGCACAGTGTCCCACCCAGGAGAAAAGCCTGGAAGCACTTCCCAAAAACAGGCAGAGGCTCACGTTGGCCTTGGGTGGAATTTTTAGTCTCTGTGAGCTTGCCCGCCTTGGAAGAGGCAGCTGGCACTGCCTTCAGCAGGGGTGGAGCTCAGCTCTGTGCCCTGCACTCACAGAGGGGCTGCCCCTTCCTCAGGCACTGATGCTGCATTCCCAAACTTGCCCTCAGCAACATCATTGCTGTGCCCTCCTCCCATGGACCTCCCAGCACTCTGTAGCCACTACCCAGTTTTGGGTTGGTTTTGCCTCCTTACTTTAAAGGATTCTATCTTGGTCTTCACAGGTTCAACATTTTTTAGTATTACTGAAATATTTACAGAAATTTTATGGGGTTTTATATAGATATGGAAAAAACACAGAGAGGTGCAATGGGTTTTACCCATTTCTGGAGGTGTGAACGTCCTTCCTCCCCTCTGGCAGAGCTGATCAAATTGCACAAGGAACTCAAGGCTTGCCCCTGTGTCTGGTTGGGGTATTTTATGGAAAAGTGACACAGAGACCAGACCATAAAGAATTCCATGCAGCATCATTTGGGAAAATGATCAGTAAAGCCAGAAAAGAAAAAGAGATTCACAGGCTGTTGAATGAGCTGCTTGAGAGTGAACAGTGATGTGGTGGATGGAAATGTCATAGCAGGAAGTTACCAGTGACGTTTCTTGAGAGTGATTGGTGGTACTAATCTTGTTTAATGCTTTTACAAGCAGTTCTGGCACAAAGAGAGCACTAAAAGCCCTGGTGATGATGTTGGGAGACTGAAGCTATGCAGCAGAGCTAGGTGTCCTTGAAGGCTACAGTGAGACAAACAGAGGATGAGTTTCATTAGGAAAACTGCAAAATCACATCTTTGGAGAATAAAATACTCCTGCTATAATTGCAAGCTGGTTAAAGGAAGGGGCCTGACTGGGCTGAGCAAGATGCTGACACAGTGTGGCTGTGAATAAGGGAAAGGTGGTATCATACAGCTACATAGGCAGACAAATGTGTAGCAAACAGGCTGGGTAATTGTTGAGAGATAAGAGTGTAGAAATGCTGGTGTCCAAGGCAATAGTAAAGTCCCCTGAGTGTATAATTAGAGTAGCTCATATAGGGCAGTTCAAGCCAGGGCAGGTGCAGAGAATGAATGGGGAGCCCAGAGGGGAGGAACCCACTGGGTCTGGCTTACTTAGGTTACCACAAGGCCAGGAGTTGCTGTGATTGATGTCTTGGAGAGCAGCAGAAGTAAATGACTCTTCCCCTTCTCTGATATTTAAGCAGAAGGGCAGTATTGGTCCAGGACCAAGTAAACAGGCCATTAATAAATTTAGATGGAAACTAGAGGAAGGTTGCTGACTATCTGAGCTGGGGGGCTTTTCTGTTCCTTCTGCTCTTGGAAGGGAAAGGGAGATCCCAGCAGGTTGGAATTTTGCCTCCTTTCATGTTTCTTGGTTGGGATTTCCTCTGTTCCTTGAGGAAGCAGGAAAAGCAGAAGAGCTTAGTCCTTCTGGCCTTGTTACTAACTTTGCCAGTAACCTGTTCTAGGGAAAAGAAAGAGGCTGTTGTGTGATCAGTGCTTCTCCTGGCTGTCTAGAGATACATGGAGGGCACAGCAGGAGTGTGTGAGAAAGCTGATGTCCATTGCTTTAGAAACACTTCAGAACAGCATGTACATTGGATCAGTCCTGCATGTTTGAAGGCTCCCAAATCCAACTTGGATCGCTCCTCGTTCCATTGATCTCTCAGTGACTCTGCAGTTTCTGCTTTGCTGCTTCAGCTGTGGGGGAGCAGTTTAGAAAGTGTTTGAAATACATGTGTTTACCTGATGGATGCTGGTGATAGTAAACTTGAATACATGAATAATTTTCTTTCTTGAAACTCTGGGTTCTGATGAAAGCTGCGACTTCTGACCAGGTGAGATGACTGACATAAGGCATTTTGTAGGAACACACTTTCCATGTAGTTTTTGCATCAGGTGTGTGATTTCCATTCAAAACAAAGGAGCCACATTCCCAGTTGCAGATTCTCCAACAGTTAGAGCAGTTCCCTGGAACTGATCTTTCAAAGAAACCCCCAGTAGCACATGAATAAATATTGAAATGCTTCGGTTTCCTCTCAAACAAAGTACATGTTTTTGAGCTTCCCATCTGGCTTACAAGACGTTTGCTTGAATAATTTGTGTCAATGTGGCTTTCATGTATTAATCTAAAAATACAATGCTAACAAGGTTTGTTCTGTCAAGCCCTCTCTGGCTCTGGTGATTCAGTGAGTGGAGCTCAGAGCACTGTTTGGGATGGATTTAGCTCTGTCACTTGGGAAATCCTGGTTTTCAAATGAGCCTATGGATGCACTCAGCAAAGTGAGCTGATAAAACCACAATCTGTACAAGTTCCATAAACAGGGGATAGTTTTGACTATCCAGTTGGATCTCACACATTATGGAGATTTGAAATAATTTGAGTGTCTGCTGCAGTGGAGAAAAAAAATGCTGCTGCTTTTCAGTATTGAAATATATGTGTTTTCACAGTGCAGGCACTTCTGTTGGGAAAACAGTTTCAAAAGTAGCCTGTTCATTTGCAAACACTTATTTTGGACTAGTATTTGACCACTGCAAGGTGAGTTAAAACTGTATAATAATTGTTAAAGCGTCTCATCTGAGAGAATTGTCTCCCTTCTCTTTGGGCTTTAAAAGGCATGTGGTTGTTGATGGCCACAGATTGTGTGCATAATAAAGATGGCACAGCCATAATATCCTTTGCTCATTGAGGGGGGCAAATTGGCTTGACTTGCCTTCATTTGCAATAAATGGGATCTTTGGGTATTGCTTTCATATGACAAACCCCTGCAATTAGTGCATATGAATCTGGGCACATAATGTTAATAGCACCAGCACTTGAAAGTAATCCTAATTCTTGAGCTGCTTCTCTTCTCAGTGATTGAGTCAAGGGACTGAAGTAAGCTCGTTGGTCATAAAATGTGAATTTTTAAACCTTACACCATTTTTTATGTTAGCAGTAATGGCAGTATTTATAAGCCTCATTTTAAATTTGAGAGACTTGGTGGCTTTTTGCAATATCAAATAATGAGTTTGTGTAAACTCTTGCTTATTTTCATATGTTCTCTCTGGTGTTGAAGCCAAACCCATGTTTGTGAATGTCACAATAGCTGAATATCCAAGTGTCATTTGCAAATGTGATTAAAGCATATTCCATGTAAAGGAAGTGCCTCACTGTTTCCCTTCAGTTACTTTAACGTGTTAGTTCCTTACCCCCAAAAAAGACAAGAAAACTCCTAATATTCCATAAAAAGTCAAATAAAAGCAAACATCTCCTAAACCTACTATTCCTTCCTCTCTGCCTCCTGAACACAGTCATTTTCTGCATAAGTAAGTTCTGGAATGCTTTTGATTTTTGAATGGAGAGAAATACATTCCTTGTATACCTTTCAGAGGCAAAGTTTATATCACATTTAACCATTAACTTCCAGCTATAAATTGCTAACAAACTGTCAGTGACTTATTTTTGGAAGTAAAATACTTGATACAAAAAATACCATGAGACACTTGAACCTTGTAGAGGAAATTTCCATCCTGAGATTCAAAGCTCAAGGTTTACAATGTTTGCATTTGCTCAGGGCCCATCAGCAGTTCTGTGTGTTCAGCTCCTCACAGTGCTTGTTACTCCTGCCCCAGGAGCGGAGGAAGACAAAAAGATGCTGTCTTTGAAAATGTGCCCCTCTGTCCCAGGAGATACGTAAATTATCTTATTTACTATAAATTACTGTTGTTATCTTGCCATAGTTGTGTACAGAATATTGTAAAGTGATCAGCAGTTCCAGTCTAAGCAGACCGGAGGAGTTTCCCTGCCCTTCTCCCAGTGTTTTGGTTTACAGTGACACTCCTGATCTCAGCTGTGCTTTGGTCATAATGACATACACTTTAAATCACTGTAGTGTCTTTATTGCTGAAATTGGTGACTGCACCTCCAGTACCTGACTCTGCATCAGAGCAATGTTAATGGGATGTGTTTGGGGTTTTTTTCTTGCAGTGATGCTACAGCCTTTTGACTATGACCCTAATGAGAAAAGTAAACACAAGTTTATGGTTCAGTCTATGTTTGCTCCAGCTGATACTTCAGATATGGAAGCAGTAGTAAGTATTAATTTAAATGGATTTCTTTCTAACTGTGTAATTTTCTAAGTCCTTTTACTGCCTTGCCTGGGGGCTGTTGTCAAACCACACTGGAATGATCGTCGAGAGCTTTCCCAGATTTCCATTTCTGTGCATGGCAAGGTGTTTTCTGTTTATTTTGAGCCCCAGGAATCTTGCACTGAAAGAAACAGTTGGTGTCTGAGGTTGTTTCTGCTGTGAGTAATGGGATGCCAAGCCACAAAACAAGTAGTTGTAGGTTTTTTGCAATATATCCTTTTTTAGAAAGGCCAATGAACTATATATTCTAAGAACACATAGAATATATTCTAAATCTGGCATCTTTTATATTTTATGCATCTGCTCTCAGTCTTGTGTCTTCCCTTGAGCAGCAACATTTCCCAGCCAGAAACAAGGGGATGATTTACAAGTACTGGATTTTTCTTTACCTGTGTCTGCTGTGGCTTTGGTAAATGGAAGGTCTTTGCATATTTGGTCCTGAGGATTAAAAATGGGAGCAGCAGAAGCAAAGAGGACAAAGGACACAGAAATGAGATATCAGGCTACGATAGGGCAACCTGGAAGGGAACAAACCATGATGTCAGCTGGTGGCTTTCCTTTACCACAAGGAAGCTTTCCCTAGCCTGGCTTTTGTTAGTTGGGTAGCTCTTGAGGACACAATATCAAAAGGGAAAAGGCCCTTACAGTGAAGTGTGGGACTTGGGTGTGTTTCTGTGTGTCTGTTACTTAAAAAGGCCAACCCCAAATAAGTTCAGGGTGCATATCATGGCTGTTTTTACAGTAGTCTTTACATTATGTGTCTTCTTCTGAATAGTTTTTTAAAGCTGGGCCACTCTGCAGGATTAATAATTTCCCTTCAGAAAGAGATTTATGAAACTATATTTGTTTAATGGCCTCAAAATAAGATCCAGGGGGAGAAACAGCAATAGTAATAAAATGTCTGCATCACTAGAAAGATAAGCCAGTCTGCTTTTCTTTCAAACTCTTTAATTTTTATGAGTCACTTTATACCATGACAAATGTTATTCTGCCAGCAGAGGATGTTTTTAGTACCTAGATGGGCCTTTCAGTTTTCCAGAGCTCTCCAGGCCGATACAATTTCTTTTCCTGTAACTCTTTGATCAGTTCTCAGCTCTGTGACCACTCTCCAAATCTCCTCCCCTTCTGGATGAACAGGTGAGCCCAGTTACAGGAGGGCTGTAAAGCTTTCAACACTTCCCAGGCAGCCAAGGAGCTCCAAATAGAATTGTGACTTCAGCCCCAGAAGAGCTGGAGTAGAATTCAGCTGTTTAGGATGAGTTAAATACCCCTTCAGGTTGCACAGGGAGAGTTGGCCATAATTTGACACCTACTTGAGATGTGCTGAGGACACCAAGGCAGCACAAGTGTGGTCACAGTGAAAGGAGCACCTGAGAACTCCAGGATAGGAGTGTGGACACCTCTCACTGGGAATAAATGTTTTCACTGCTGGGTTACAGCTGATACTGGGCTAAGATTTATTACTGTTAATCCCCATTAAAAATATTGCAAGGAAACTTGTTTATGGGGGACTCCCTGGTTGAACAGGAGAGAAGGTGAGGGGGATTTTCTGTCTCTGTATGTAGCACTTCTGTTGTTGTTCAGACACTGATGGTGGAAAAAAAGGAGAGGGAAGAACAGTCCTGTAGTTTATAACAATTAGGGAAAAAGCTGATGTGAAATTTGAAAAGTTTGAATAGGAACTCCACTGGGCAAAGATTTGAGAACCAGCACTGTGATTGATGTGGGGGTTTGTTATCTTTCACTTCCTTTGAATTCACCCCTCCTTTTGCCTTTTTTTTTTGTTTTAACCAGGCCCACAGCTCCCCCTATCTCTGCTAATTACTCTGACACAGCTCCCAGTTCTCATAAATTACCTGTGGACGTTTCAGACTGTTTAGAATGATTTGCTTCACAGTGTCTGGTCTGTTTTCATGATACCAATCAGTCACATATTTGACTTCATTTTTCATCTTGTATGTGGTTAATGGAATGTGATAAACACCTGTGGGTTTTTTCTGAGTAAAATGATGTGATTTGTTTACATAATACATTGCATTTTCCATCTGGCTTATTATACTGATGTGTTTAATATTAAATTAATATTAAATTATTCCAGTGGAAAGAAGCAAAACCGGAAGAACTGATGGATTCGAAACTTAGGTGTGTGTTTGAGCTACCAGCAGAAAATGATAAGCCTGTGAGTATTTTTAGATGCATATTGAGTGATTTAACTTAATACCACAGTAAATCCTGTAAAATGCCATGTTTATACAGACAGCTCTATAAGCAAAAGACAGGAACCCTCTGTTTCACTGCCTGGATGGATCACCCTTTAAAAACACAGTATAAGCTGTTCGAAGTCTTGTTAATCCTTAATGTAACCAGCAGCTAATTTGAACAATGTCAGTGCAACAGTAGCACAAAGCAGACTTTCAGTTCCTCCGTTTTCATTTAGTGAAAGATCACGGGATAAAGAATATTTTTGAAAAATCTGAAGATGCTCATTGATGGTTGTGAAGCTCAGAGTTTGTACTGAATCAGTTATAACCATCAGCAATATGAATCTGCCTGTGCAATGTTCCCCTTTGCTTCTTTGGAACAATGCTGATTTTAGCAAGTAAATTGGTAGAAGGCTGGTGAGGAAAACACAAATGCAATTAGGGATTATATTGCAATTAGTAGCTCTAATATTGTAGGATCCTTTTGTGTTGGGGTAATGAACACATTAATTTCTAATGTTGCTGATCTGGTGTTTTCTGTGTCAGCACTGAAGGTTACAGAAAGGAAAATGCTGTTTATTTCTTTTGATACAGGCACAGTTCAGGTGTGCACAGACAATTTTACCTGATCCTCCTCCTAAATATCAGGTGTGTGGTGTGGTGTTAATAACTAACCAAAAATCACTCTGTCCTTTTTTAACAGCATGACATAGAAATAAATAAAATTGTATCCACAACTGCAACAAAGACAGATTCCTCTGTAATGTCTAAATCAATAAGTTCTTCTTTGGATGACACTGAAGTTAAGAAAGTAATGGAAGACTATAAGAGGCTTCAAGTAGAAGTTCAGAGGTTACGGGAGGAGAATAAACAGTTTAAGGTAAAGATTCGTGTTGTTTTCTTTTCAGATTTACTCCTTTCCTGAAAAAGAAGCTTTCGACTTCAAGGTTTGGTTACCTGACCTTAGCACAATATTTGAATATTGTCTATAAAGTAAAAGATAGCTTAGTTTTCTCTCTATAAACTCTGAAAAGGTGCTGAAATCAATGGTTCCTTTGACAGGAGGTACAAGTGATGCAGTCAGAGAACCTGATTGGAGGCAACCTGGAGTAATGAATTCCGTCTCTTTTTTTTCTTTTCCCACCTAATTTTCTCAGTCTGAATTAATTCAGTGTTGGGTTTGGCCCTGTTCTCCCAAACTGATGGGAGCTTGAGGGCAGTGTTGTGCAAATACTGAGTGTTTTGGTAATTGCACCTGTAATAGGCTGTTGAAATGGCCAAATTAAGACAGATTAATAGGAAATGTGCTCCCTGCCATATCCAGCACATCTCTGTGAAATGCAGGAATTGAGAAACCTTTCCTACTGTGCTCAAAAACTCCTTTTAGAGAAGTTTCATCTGTTGGAAGTGTCTGGTTCCATAGATATCAGCACCAGTGAACATTTTGATTTTGTGACTGTTGCAGCCCAGTGAAAGGAACTCTGTTCTGTCAGCTCTGATGCTGCCTGGCTGATGCATGAAGAGATTCCTTAAACCAGTTTTGTTTTTCACAGGAATAATACATGTGATATAACAGTAACATGACCTTAACTTCTTGTGTTCTTGTTTTGCCAGCAAGTCATTGCTATGAGTACTGTATGACTTTATTTAAATTTTTGGAAATCAGTGTTGAATAAACACTCTGCAGGAGCTATCTAGAATTGAGCTGATGTCTTACAGTAACATCCTAAACTGGTGAGCTCTTTGTTCCCTCTGTGGAGTGTTGAAAACACCTGTAAAACATCAGAAAGCAGTGCTGAATCAGTGCCAGCTCCCAGGTGCTGTCAGTGTCAGGCCACAGTCACTGTCAGAAGGAAGTCAACATATTTCAAATGAAAATTTGTTGCTTCTAGCAGTAAAATTATTGTATATGTAATCAACATATTATCATTTACAAAATTCAGTTGTCCCTATCCAGACTTAGTGGGCCATCAGGTAACCTGTGACTTTCAATGAGTAAATAAATAATTAATCAATGAGTAAGTTTTCCAGCTCAAAAGTGAGAAACACTGACATACCCTGAGCCCTCTGAATTTCACTTATCTAACAATTTTTAAGGCTGCAGTAACTTGTTACAATTTTGAGTATTTCTTTGTATGTAGACTGGAGGCTTTTGCTTCCCTGACTTCTACTTTTGCACTGTAATACTGTGTCATATTAAAAGGTCTTAACACTGTTGCTTCAGCTGGACACAAATTAGTTCACAAGAGGCTCATTTTACCCTCTCCTGAAGTGCTCTGGGTGTGTGTGTGTGGACTGGAGTGTGTAACACACAGCTGTGCTGCACAGCACTTCAGGTAAAGGTGGGAGCATCCTCTCCCCTTGAAATGATTATATCTGATGGTGTTATGATGTTTTAGCTCTTGTCTCATTCATCTTTCAATCAAGGGAGCTGTCAAACCTCTACCAAGAAAATATCCTAATTATTGCCATTAGTTTCATGTCAAAATGTCAGCACTAATATGATGGGGGAAATAGATTTCCCTTCAAAGGCTGGGAAAATTTGCTTGTGACATCTGACTGAGGGAGTGATGAGTGTAATTGCCTCAGCTTGTGAAAAACAGGCAACTTTAGCACAGTTACAGTGAAAAGCATTTCCCCCCACAGCACTTTATTTGCTTACAGAGCACGAAAAGCATCTCCAGGCCATTCCCTCCATGATTGTTTTTGAAGTTCTGAAGCTCTCTGCACTTTGGACAGGAGTTCTTCCAGGCTTCCTCATTCTTCCCTATTCCCTAAAACTTCCAAGAACGTGTTGCTTTTGCTCCACTACCCAAGTAGACACAAAATCCCTCTGCTACCTCACTACCCTTTCCTTCTCAGGATTATTTAGGAACTAGAGCTCTAAATTAGCTATAAATTACCTTTCACTTCTTGTGTAACACCCACCTAAATAAATGAGGGTGAATATTGAAAGTTTTTTTTCCCTAGAAATAATGACTATATCTCCTTTAGGAAGAAGATGGACTGCGGATGAGGAAGGTACCCCAGCCAAACAACCCAATCTCTCCTTCTGCAGCTGCTGTCAAGGATGAAGGGCTCAGCTCCAGACTACTTGCTTTGGTGGTTTTGTTCTTTGTCTTTGGTGTAATTATAGGAAAAATAGCCTTGTAGAGGCAGCATGCTGGAAATTGTAAATTGGTTTGATGGTTCTGCCATATCATTGGATTAAATTTATTCATAACAATGTTTAAAAAAAAAAGAATTAATGTATGACATCTCACAGGTCTTGCCTTTAAATTACCCCTGCACAAATACTATGTAACATAATCTAGAAAGTCTAAAATGTACGATGAGCGAATGAATGAAAGAGAATATGCTTCAGTGATGAAGGGGGGGAGAAAATCCTGATTTAACACTACAATGGAATATTGTATATGTCATTTTAAACATTCTTAGACCCTGGTACATGTTGCTGGATTACCTCTTTTAAAAAAAAAAAAAAGGAAAAAAAAAGGAAAACTAGAAAAAAACACCCTCTTCCTCCACTGCTGGAGCTGGCCCTGGGGATGTTTGGAGCTGGGTTAGGCAGGAGGTGTTGATAACTTCTGTAAAATACCTTAATCCACCATTCTGCTCATAAATTTCACAGTTTCTGTCGGTGTGTTCAACTCTGTGCAAGTTCCCAGTTTGTTGGCACTCAGAGGGTGGTGAGAAGTGCCCGGACTCCTGTGCTGGGCAGCACCAGGGGCTCGTGTGATGGGGGGACACGTGTGGGACAGAGGGCAATGCCTCACCAAGGGACCAAGCTGCACTGCTGGTGGTTCATTTAGTTGAATTTAAAATGTTCTTCAGAGATGTTTAATGCATATTTGACTTATTTAATGTATTTCATCTCATGTTTCCTTCTTGTCAAAAAAATTGACTAATACTTTGTGGTATGAAAAGGCACCTGTTTAAAGCCAGTGACTAGAACTAAAAATTTGCTGCTGTAGTGGTGCAAGATTCTTCTGCCTCCTGGTGTTTTGGGCACTACACAATTGGTGGGAGTTTTGATCATCTGAGCATTGGGGAAACAGTGGTCAGGAAACTTGGTTTTGTATGTAAATAAGTCTATCTAGGGGAAAAAAAGTATTAGTAGTAAACTAGTCCTATGCCGTAAAAGACCAATCCTGTTTGACTATGTAGCATCTTAAAAAAAGGAAGAAAAAAAAAAGAAAAGAAAAATTAAATAAAGCCCCCAAATTGATGTTTCCTTTGTTACTTTTGTCCTGTTCTCACAGTTTTAGAGGTGGGGAGGAAACAGTATTCTCTTTGTTTGTGGCATAGGGAAACTTGCAGTCTTGTTTCAGGGGGATTTTTTTTCCAGACTAATTTTAAAATCAATGCAAAGCCCACCCCATCACGAGTCTGATACACAAAGGTGGTGCTCAGAGTAACCACGCTGGCTGCTGAGGCACAAGGTAATTTCCACTTTCCACGTTAGTGGGTTCAGGAGTTAAGACACTTGTCAGCACATTCAGATGGAGGTGAAGGGAGTTTTGTTTCTAAGCTTCCTTTTAGGTGTATAAACTCAGTGTGTTTTACCACGTTGGATTCAGTAGATGAGGTAGTTTTTAAGCAGGTAAATTCACATATATTCTATAAATAAAAAAGTCTATAAATGGTAGACCCAGAAACCATCAGTGTCAGAATCTTTTGTAATGTATTTCATGATTCAGAGAAGTTTTTTTAAAGTGACTTCTGTCATTCCTTCCTTATTGCTGTGATTCCATGAGGAAGCTGTTGGGGCTGCAGCCTGTCTGCTGCACTCCTTGACTTTTATGTTTGTCCCACTTGTGTCTCAAGGGCTTCCTCCTTTGCAAGTGCAATAAGTGAAATTTTATGTGAGGCTTAATAAGAAAATAGGTGGCAAAAAACCCCGACTGGTGTATTCAGCCTATGAACACGACTCTGGAAGTACTTGCAGGAGATTCAACAGAAAGGAGAGGTGTATTTTTAGCATTTTAAAGTGCAGGTGACTTGTCTGCTCAGGAGGGAAGGGACAGAACTACTGCAGCCTTCCTGCAAAGGGCAGGGAAGGTGGGAGATGGGCTGTGAAGAAGGAGAGCAGTGAGTTCAGTGGGACATTTGGGCAGAACTGATTGAGAAAAAGAGACTTGGGGGGCAGTAGGAGTAAAGAAAACTTTTTAATCAAACATTGTAAAAGAATCTTTTGTTGTAAGTGATGTTGCAAAATTTAGTTTCCATGGCTTTGAAGATTGTATTTGAGAAAACCTTTGCTGAAGGGAGACTGAGCTATGAAGTAGATTCTTTCAGAGGCTGTAAATACCCTGATCTCACTCTTACCAGAAGAGCGGAATTCCTGATTTGCTTTTAAAAAAAAAAATTTTTGGAGGGCCCTTTCTGCCAAAAAAACAGCCTGAAAAAGTTAAGGTGGTCTGCTGTGGGTGTATCTGTAGTCCTGTTCCAGGTGAATGTCACACCCACTGCCAGTGCCACAGCTGACTGGGCGGCACAGGGCAGAGGCAGCAGCGAATCTGTCTGACCCCAGTGTTCAGTAACCACTTCTCGGTGATCTCTGGCAGGCTGGGGCTTTGAGACATCCATGAACAAAGTTCTCCTGGGGTTTGCACTCCAGGATTGTAAAGAGGTGCCAGAAAACACTCTCATGCTTTGCCAGATGCCCTAAAAACACATGATCAGTGAGACCAACAGAGGCCTCCATCCAGCTCAGGATCTGTTGGTAGTGGCTCTGTCCTGCAGCTGGGGCTGACACATCACCAGTCCTAAAGAAGACCCTTAATTTAACTGCTTATCTTTTGGAATTTAACAAAATCCTGAGGTCTTTCCTCACCCTTTGTGACAGCCCTGAACTGCCTGGGTAATGCTTTGCATTTGCTGAGCTCAAAATGAAACGACTGCTCAGTGGGATCCCCACTGTCTGTCTGACCAAACCCTTCTGTCAGAGGCAGTAGAAAGAAATCTTGGGGATGTTTTTTATTTCCAAGGGTCCTAAAAGGCCACTCTGTAGATACAGTGCAAAAATATATCGGATAGATGTCCTTAAATCATCTGGATCTTTTGTAAGTTTTGCCTTCCATGACAACACCAGAGCAATTGTTTTCATCAAGTATTTGTATTCTGGAGGACATTGTACATCTTGGGGAGTTATGCATGAAACATGGTGTTTCTACATAACGTTATTGTCTGAGGTCCTCACACACCACCAGGTGTTAGAAAACTGATTGATACATGATGGTAGACATCAAGTTATTACTAATCTAATTATTGTCCTTGCTATTGTTTTAAGGTGACCACTTGCACATACATTTATTGTTCATTTTTAGGAGCCCGTAGAGGCTGCTTGGTGCACTCCTTGGGCAAATTGTTAAAAATAGGTATATAAAATATCTTGGAGCCCAGTGCTGGGAAACGAGTGGAAAATGGTTTCTGCTATTTTGATGTAGTTATCCACATCTTAAAGCAAATCCTCTGTGCATGAATGAGCATAACTATTGCTGTGCACTGGCCCTGGCCAGCTGTGAATGCACAACTGGAACAACTGCATGTGGAACCAGAACCCAACTCAGGTGACTCTGGAATAGCCCTGGGCTTGAAGAGCAACATCATGCCATGTGTGTCCTGTTGAGAGGGGTTGATGTACCATAATGTCATTTTCTAAAAATACAGGATTGTTATAGCTTGATGGTGGTATTCCATGTGACTTTTTCCTCCTGAAATGTTGTTAGTGGGATAAAGTTGGAACTTCACTTTGCAAATCACTATAGAGTTTCTTCTCACCAATAAACTCTGAAGGGTTTCTATTTGCTGCACATGTGAACTCGCAATTCTTGTCAGCATATTTACCTCGTGGTGTGCACACAGAGTGCATCATTCATGGCTCAAGATCCTTGAGGTTGCAGTTGCAACCTCAAAACTGTCATCCCTTTTCTTCAAAAAATGGCACTTCTGTGCCTTGATTGGAATGTCCTTAATGCTCAAGCACAATAGTGACTTAACTGTAGTACTTTTAAGTTTTGAAACTACACTTGCTCTGCATGGTGACCTGAAATGTCATGTCCTGAGTTCTGTTTTCCATATAAAGTAACTGAAGAAAACCACCAAAAATCCCTCTGTTTGAAATGAAAGCCAGTGTAAAACAACACTGTGAAGCTCCTGTTTGTTGTAGCTGGGTCCCAGCTGCACCAGGACTGCTGAGGGGCCTGGGCAGCCACTGCTCCAGGGGCTGGGAATGGGGGAGCATCCCTTGCCCAAAGCCTCAAGTGAGCAGGTGGAGATGGGACAGGTGGTGAGTGGATTTCAGTGTATGTATTTGAGATTTGGGGGGGGTTGAGTCAGAAACACTAACACAAACAAGAAAGCAATGTGTGCAGGAGTGAGTTCAGTACCATCTGAGCATGTTGCTGTTCTCTGAAATTGGACACATGTCTACAAAGTTAATTTGTTGTTCAGAAAATATCTCTACAAACCAATGTATGGGCATTTTAGAGAGAAAAGGACATTGAGCAAGGCTGTTTCTTCCTACAGTGAAACCTTGTAGGTCTTGAGCTCAGTTTCATGAAGAGGTGACAGTGGGATCCAGTGCTGCTATAAATCATCTGTTACAATCACATAAATCATGGGATTTATTGTTCCAGCAGGGCAGTGCTGATCCTTTGGCCATGTCCAATTAAGTTTTTATGCTGCTCTGACAGCTCCATGTATTCTGCATCACTCTGTCTGCTGGGTGTGAGTGCAGCAGTGACACTTCTCATTCTGCTGCTCCTCACTTTTATTTTGATTTGCCTCAGAGAGCAAAGCCATTGTGTGTTTCCACTGCTCAGCTGTAAAATTTGTTGTATTAATAGGTTGATTTTTGTTTTTACTGGATAAATGAAGATTAAAATAACACAAGTCAGAGCCAGCCAGGAACCTCTTGCACATCACATTCTAATGAGCACAGACCTGCACACTTCAGAGTGACTGTGGGTCTGTCAGTCACTCCACTACTCCCTGTGGCTTCATTTCCTGCTAAAGAACTACTTTCATGTTTGTACTTGAAGAGTAAAACGTTTTGAAACCTTTCCTAAACTTCCACATGGGTCTCTTGGCCTCCCAGCCCAGGCCTGAGTTTGTCCTGCAGCCTCTGTGTGAGTGAAAGTACAAAAGGAACGTGGGGCCTGCGAGCACAGGAACAAAGCTGCTTTTCCTTGAAGCAAACTTGAACTTTGGGTCTTTCCTCCTGTGATCTGTCATTAGAAAATGGCCTTTTCCAGATGGCAAAACAAAAGAAGTTAAGAAAACAAATGAATTAAGAAGAATTAATTGAAGCTGCGTATTGCAAGTTGACATTATACATCTGGCATTTCTGTTTATGTTTCTGCATTGGTACATTTCATTCTGATTTAATAAGTTCCTAATTTTGTGGGGATTTTTTTTAAGATTTTGAAGTGCCTGTGAAGAACAGCCTGTAGTAAAGTATTGTTCCCAGTTTAGCTGTACTTCATTTTTTTAATCAAATCTTTTTCTTTAGTGGATAAACTCACAAGATTAGAAAAGCCTCTTGAACTCCCTCATGTTTGAGTTGGCAGATTTCCCACACACAATTATCCACACAGAGCTACTTCTGAAAGACCTTTATTAAGGCTCTACAAAGTCAAGCACTCAGGAATTGGGAAATGGGAGAACCAGGTCTGTGCACTGTTGGTTTGGCCACTTTTTGGGCGTGCACTGCAGTATCTGGTGAGTACCTGGTCAGAAAGTGAGGTAAAGCTGCTCAGGAGTTGTCTGACACTCCCAGCTCTGTGTGCCTGGCCTTCCAGAACTTCTCTTAAGTATAATTAGGATTTTAAAAGTTGAACTTCACATGTGGCATCGGGTGTAACCCACGTGTGTGTGTGGAGGGAACCCCTTGGTCTGTGTGTGGACACCCATTCCTGCCCCGAGCTCCCGGTGTGGGGTGAGTAACTGGGTGCTCAAGCAGCAGTTTTCCTTCCCCCCATTTCCCTGGCAGGCCACACACCAGTGTGATGGGAGCCAGGAATCTTTGCTTTGGTTCTGAGCCCCAAAATGCATTTCTGTGAAGGCTGGAGCCCCTCCTGCCCATCCTTTCTGATCTGTCCTGCCTGAGCTGTCAGATCTCACTCCACCCCCTCCCCAGTGCTTTGGTTCAGGCCAACTCATCCTTGTTCCTTCCCTGCTCCTTGCCACAGAAATCCATGTGCAGCCAAGCATCTTTAACTGGCTTTGCTTCCCTGCTGCCTGCTTGTTTTCCATCTGGGCCTTTCTTCCCATCACCCTGCCAGTGTTGTTGCTCTTCCCTGCCTGCCTGTCCCAGACTTCTGATCCCTGGAGTGCTCTGGCTGCACCTGGGCTGCCTGCCAGAGACAGGGATGTCTGACTGCCCCTGGATGCCTCTTCCCATCCTGGAATAACCACTCACCTTCTGGGATCAAACTTGTTCTTCCTTTTCACTCTCTGTAGAGTTTGGAGCAGTGAGTCTCGTTTCTGTCTCCAGCTTCTTCCTGCTGTTCCAGGGCTGTGTATTTATTTATAGTATGTGACAGGCTTTTATAGTCCATCTGGATTGATTGTCAAATGAAGCAGTAGCTCAATGGTCTTTTAAAACTTTATTGTGTGTTTTGTTTCAGTTTAAGAACTGTTTGGGAAATAATGCAAAAATGCATCCTAAGGTGTTTTAAGCATGAAGGTGGTTAATTGGAAAACCAAGTTACTGTTAACTGAGCTGTGAAGAGATTGTCAGACCCAGGACTGTGTCTGTCTGGCAAACTTGGCTCATGCTGTAAACTTTTGCACCTGCTAAAGAAGCAGAAAATTGGAAAGGCAGCTTGTCTGAGGAGGTCATGATATTAAAGAAGGTACCAAAGGTTCAGACTCAGTGTGGGAAGACAGAAAATGTGTTGAGACTGTTTGAAAATTATTTTATTTTTCTTTACTTTTTGGAGTGGTTAAAAAATGATTAAACTTCTGGAAAGCATTCTAAAGAAGTGAATGGGGGAGAGTTTTCTAAGACACATGTGCCTGTTACCACCAGCTTGCAGCTGGTACAAACCTGCCAGCACATGTTAGCTTGGGTTTTCTTCACAGGAACAATGAAAAGGTACTTATGTATTTGGGAGTTGAAAGGATGCCAGTAATCAGGATTAATCTTCGTGGTCTGTCCTAGACCTGTTTTTCTAATGCAGTGTTAGACATGAAAGATGAAGTTATTTGGTTTTGTCTTGTGTATGTGAGATAAAGATAAATGAGTCACAGAACCCGGGCTGGAATCCTGATTATGGTGGGGCTCAGCACAGAGCCATGTGAGCTGCTAATAAATGTAATTGGTGCTTCAAAAGGGCATAGCTGAGCAAATTTCATATCAAATCTGGTAGTGGGGAAGAAATTAGATGGAAAACTGAATTAGAATTGGCAGTTTTCTAAGTGAAAGGTATTAAATGGCCAAAAACCCAATAATTTTGCAATTGAGAAGGGGGACAACTTTGGCTAACTGCCCATCCTGCTTCAGTGATGAAATGAAGGGAAAATTAGATGGAAAGTAATATAAAACAAATGAGAAAAAGGGAAGCACACAGCAATCCATCCAAAATGGGAGTTAGGGAGTGCAGATAGGGAATAAGGAAAGCAGTAGCCAAAGGAAAAGCAGAATGTGTGGGTTGGAGTGCTCAGAGAGGGTGATGAAGAGCTGAGTTCAGAGGAAACCTTTGCAATAGGATAAGGACCATTATCAGATGCAGGGGGTAAAACCTGGGGATGATGTCAGAGAACTGGGAAGGGATGTCAGCCCTTAGCAATGCTCAGTATTAAAAATGGACAGTTTAAAATCCAGTAGGCCTTGAACTCCCCCTGGATCTGGATTTGTAAGGAAGGATCCTGGGCCACTCTGAGCTGCTGCTGGGACAGGAGAGCCAGTGTGGGACCCTTGGGAAGGGCTGGGACAGGACATGGATGTTCCTGAAGGAGCATGAGACAAGTCCTTTCATTCTGTCTTTGTTGGTCATTCTCTTTGGGATTAGAGTCTGTCTGGGCCCCTGCAGAGCTCTGTGTGTCCTGACAGTCAGAGGGAACCACAGAGAAATGGGGATGCTCAGAGGAGGGTCCTGTGGGGACCTGGTACATTCAGTGGTTCCAGATCACTGATGAAAACATGCAAACCCACTACTGATAAAATGGTAACATGACAAAAATACCCCTGCCAGGACCAGAGGAACAGCTCCATGTACATTCCCAGTGTAGTCCCAGGGTAAAAGACTAATGAATACTAATGTGTTCTTGTTTTTAATTACTGTTAGCTGTAAGTGATTATCCTTCTGTATGTCTCAGCTGTGAGAGCTGGGAATTTTGGATGCAGTTTGGATATTTACATTTTAAAAGAGAAGCTGAGTAATTGGAATGGATGCAAAAAAAAAAGAGAGAGAGAGAAATTACTGGTGGAGTGTGAAAATGCCTTAGAGGGGGTGAGAGAGAAAACTCAGTTGGCTGAGTTTTTCTACCAAAGTTGAGACTGTCTCGATTACAGTGCACAAATACCTTCACAGGGGGAAAACACTGAACACTGCAGCTCTCTGAGCATAAAAAGAGCAACACAAGACTCACCTACTGGCAGTGGAAGCCAGACAAATTCAAATTGGGAAAAGGCACAAATTCTTCAGAGAGAATAACTGTGTAATTTAGGAATGTGTCTTCAAAAACTGTGAACAGAACAATAAAAGTTATGATATTTATGCAAACAGCTTTTTCATGGTTTTTTTTTTCCTTTCAGAAGTATCCTTAAGGGAGGGAGAACAAAACAAAGATGCTCCTGGTGAGGTTTTTGTGGGGAGGTGCAGTCAGAGCTGTGGAGCCAGCGGTGCCTGAGCTGCTCAGGGCAGGGCAGAACTTTCTCAAGGCCTTTGTTGCATAAGTGTGTGGTGTTGCCTTGTAACGTTTGACATCGTGTTAATCCCATCCCCACCTGGAAGGGATCTGTGGACTTGGAGGGGCTTTTGCACCATGAGGCACCTGAGCACTTAATGCGTTTCTGTACCATGAAAAAAAATCATCTGCACACAAATCTCATTCCTGGGGGTAAGTGTTGGCCAGGAATTGCCTTCCTCCTGCTCCACCAACCCTCCAAAGGCAGCACAAAGCTGTTCCTATTCCTGCCATGGAATGTGTCCTGCAGGAACAGGTGCCTGTGCTGCTGTGAGTCACGGGAAGCTTTTCCCTGGAGCACCATGATGGGAAACTGCTGAAGGAAAAGTGCCACGGGTGTGGTTGACAAGGTGAGGCAGCCAAGCCTGGCCCTTCTGTGTGTCATCTTAAAAGTGTAAGTGTTTCTATGCATGATCAAATGATCATGCCTGGAACATGTGAACATGCTGACAACATTTATGTCACAATTGTATGTATTTAATAAGCATCTCATTTGAATTATTAATGTACAGAGCCCTCAAAGTATTTTTTTTATAAACCCCATAATTTATCTAAGTACAAGCTGCAAGTTTGTAAATACAGCATTAAGAAGGTGGCTATTGCATAGCTGCTTTAACAAAATACCCTTTGTGGGTGAGATACATAGGCTTACTTGGAGAGGATTGAGCTGCTGAGGGAGGCCTCCTCTGAGGAGGTTTTGTGCTTCTTGGCTGCAGCAGACAGGGAATATGATTGTCAGTAGGAATCAGTTTGACTTGATTGTGCTGTCTGATCTGAACATCTCCCCAGCCCATTGTTCACCAGAGGCAGATTTATAAAACATCTGTACAGGAAAGAGGCTGGAAGGGACACTTTGAGAGGAGAGCTGGATTAACAATTGCTGTGCCAGAACGCCGACTGAAAAGGAGACAGTGGAAATACCTGGCCTGAGAAGACTTGTGAGGTATCTCTCCCTTCACAGGGTGCCTGGAGAGCAGGAGTCATGACTGCCTGGTGGTGCCTGTGGCTGGGGCTGCTCTGGAGAGCCAGGACAAGGCACAAGGAGCAGGGCTGCAGCCAGGCAGTGCTGGGGGCTGGAGGTACCATGCACAGGAGCATGTCCCATTTCCCATTTCCCATTTCCCATGATCTTCTCTGAGCAGGGCCAGGCACAGCAGCCGAAGTGGAGCTCCTGAGGGCTGCTCTGTGCAGCTCTGAGTGGAAGACTCCACGTTGCATCCTGTGCATGTGACACACACGGGAAAAGTGCAGCAAAATATCTGTACACTGCAAAAGGCATGTGAACCGTGCCCTTCTCAAGAACACTTGCTGACTTTATTGCTGACTGACTGTGCAGATTAAATTTGCATGAACAGCAAAAAGGAGTGTGATGGGAGGGAACTTAACCTCAAAGAAACTCAGCAGCCGACACTTCGGATGTTTGAATTACAACGGAATCAAGCTCTTGATTAAATCTCAGCAATGTCAAAAGCTCAAAGCAGCAATTTAAATTGATGTCACTTTTCCCCCCCCTCATGTTGCTGAATGATCCCTTGCAATGTGCAGCACATCCGTGTCACTACATTAAATTTGCACGCAAAGAGGGGAGATTAGGCAATAAAGCCACAGGACAAACAGTGTGGAGTCAGGCATATCTCCTTGGCTTCATTCACTATGGGGTGTTTTTAAAAACTGTTTCCAAATCTGAGAAAAACTGATTCCAGATGTGCTCGTTTGAAGGATATAAAAATCACGCTAGCACCAAGGTTTATCTGAATTCTCTGCTGTACCTGAATGGATAACTAGTCCCATCTTAGAAACAGAAGTGTTATAAACAATAAAAAGGCCACAGGCAAAGGTTTTAGTGCTTCCTTCCCATTAGCATCCTTTCTTCCCAAGTATTTTAGACTAATGTAGTTAGAGAACTCCTCTGAGGCTGCAGCACACTGGACCAGAGGGGCCTGGTAGGATGTGGGGCGCTTGTCGGGGCTGTCGGGGCTGGACCCATCTGTAGGTCTCTCCCCGATGTACAGGAGGCTCCGGTCCCGCGTGTCCTGCTCCATTTTGAACAGTTCGTACTCGGTGTGGGGCAGCTTGATGCCCAAAGCCAGACACCCGTTCGTGGCTGTTACATCCTGCTCCACCCCAGCGCTCCAGGAGCTCTCCAGCCCGCAGCTCCCGGGTTCTGAGGAGTTGAGCATCATCACCGTCACCGGGTCCATGGGCGTCACCCGTGCCTGGGTGACTTTAAAGGCCAGCTCGGTGCCGCCGCGCACCCTGGAGGAGGGGATGCCTTGGGAGTAGTGCCCGGAGGCGTAGATGGTGAAGGTGGGCTGTTTGCAGAGCGGGTCGGAGTAGTGATAGTAATACCCTTCCCAGGTGTGGTTGTTGCCGTGGAATATGAAGTACCTGGTGAGGAAGAGCACGGCGGGCCGGACCTCGCAGTGGGTGCTCACCCAGCTG
Source organism: Sakesphorus luctuosus (assembly GCA_013396695.1). NCBI lineage: Eukaryota > Metazoa > Chordata > Aves > Passeriformes > Thamnophilidae > Sakesphorus > Sakesphorus luctuosus. The sequence continues at coordinate 286,654 of VWZD01005106.1, read as the reverse complement.
CCACTGAGCTGCATGGGCAGCTGAGCTCTGGCGGGCAGGATGGGTGGGTGGTGCTCATCAGCCCGGTATATAATCCCGCAGGCTGGGCAAGGGTGCACGTGGTGCTGCGGGAGACAAAAAAATCCGTATTCTATAAACTGATAAGCACAAGACTCACCACCCCTTTCAGAATATTCCCAAAGCTCTCCGGTCTGCGCAGGGCGCTGCACTGCGGGGAGCTGGCACGAGGCACCCGGGCAGATTAACTGAGATAAAGCGCTGCCCTGGCTCTTGCTATTCTGGTAGCTGAAGGGCAGAGCTCCGTGTCCTGCGGCTGCCCCAGGCTGAGGACAGACCGAGGGAGGCGGGCAGGGCAGGCAGAGCCGCTGGCAGGGCAGGGAAAACTCCCTTGAGACATCCACCTTGCTCCCCCACCAGTTTTCCACGGCAAAGGTGGGTGAGGAAGGGGATGCTGCGAGGTATCAGCTCCACCACGGCTGTTCTGCACCGGAGCAGAACAATGACACAGTGTTTTTGCAATGGAAAGGGCTGTGAGACCTTCCCCTGGGGAGGCTCCTGTGGCTGTGCTACACCTCAGTGCTGGAGCCTCTCCAGGACAGCCAAAAATCCCGTGCCTTCTGCTTCCCCCTCACCCCTTCCTGCCCTCCTCCCACATCCGTGGCTGCATGTGAGGACCGGGATGAGGCAGATGGGGATGGAGGGGGACAGGGGGGGTTTTCAGCAGCCAGAATGGGAGAAGAAAAGGACCCACTGCAGAGGGAGGCCCTGACCTTCCCTCCCTGCCGGTGCTGCCTGCAGAGCTCTGAGTCAAACCAGCCCTGCCCTGAGCCGGTGCCAGCAGGGGTTTGTGTAGCTTGGAATTTTTTCTTATACTTCATATATCACAACTGATTTATTTTTAAATAAGCAGGGTTTGAACATTATATAATTTTCTAGAACACGAGCTAATCTTTACTGAACTGTCATAGGCAAGAAGGTTAAATAACTCAGTACTTAACTGTAGGGTGGGTAATTTACATGCAAGTTGATTGGAGTCTACTGTAATTTAGTCATTTTCAGCTTGCTTTACTGCTACTGTCACCTTAATGAGTGCTGACAGTACACAGTACATTATGGCTAAATAATCCCAGAAGTGGCAAATATATATGCTCTCCTCAGGCAGGAAATTCTTTGATAATGAAAGGTAATTTGGGGAGAATGGGTTTCTTTAAAACAGATATAAATTTAAAGGGAAAAGAGTGGTATTTTTCCTAAAGAGAGTTAAAAAATAATTCCTAACATAGCTGTGTAACTCACCAGCACAGGCAAATGGATGTCAGTTCAGAGAAAATAAAAAGGAAAAAAAAAGTGAAAATCCTGTGCCCAATAAAATTATCACTATAGACATGGAGCCAAAACTCTTACTTGCTTAAACCAGTTGTGTGAAGTTATTTCTAATATATGGCAGCTTCTAATTATCGCCAAGTGGTGACATCATGTGCAGGGCCATTGGAGAGCTGTTGGCTGATTAATTACAGGGCTGCATTCAGAGAGGGAATTTCAGTATCTTTAGGTTTGGTTTTAAATTAACTTCTAAAAGTGTTTATGTTTACCATCTGGTTTTGCTCATATATATGGTTTTGGCCCAAGATAACACAAGTTTAACCAATTTTAGAATGTTACTTTTGAGAGGGAGAGGGGTGTTGCTCTGTGTTTTTCAGAGCTCAGTTGGGGCAGTTGTCCCAAAAGAATTTTTTTCCAGTTACTTCCATTCGATCTGGTAAAGTCCACAGAGGTTTTTTGCATCCCATTTGACTGCTCAGTCATTTCTGAATTGATCAGATCATTCAGGGGGAAATGTGCTTCCCTGGGAATAAACTGACCTGCTATAAAACATAAAATAAAATAGAATGACAGGCACCTAAGTCTCCTGCTCAGTTTAATGTATGTCAAAATGGAAGTTTGATTTCTGTGTAATAACATAATTGCATTGGGGGCAACTTGCTCTGCTAATGGAGTTACACTGAGGAGTGATGTGTTCCTGGCAGATGGTGTTGCCTCGCTCCTCTCCCCCTGAGCACACCCCGAGGAGGGAAGGAGAGGGCAGGGAGCTGAAGGACAGAGCAGGCAGCAATAAGGACGTGCAGCCTGAAGCCTTCACTGGCTTCAGTGTGCAAAAATAGGAAACTGCCTTTCCTGGGAAAACATGGAGCCAAAGCAAAGCCGTGAACTCCAGGCCATGCCAGTGCAGGCTCATTTCCCATGTTGGTGTTGCTGAGCTTTCACCCACCCCAGTCCCCCTCTCTCGGGAAGGGAGAGGGTGAGCCCCACATGCTGTGGAGCACCCAGGAACCCGCACCTGCAGCCCTGCAATGCTTGACCCTCCTGTCTTTAGGACAGAAGGGCCAACAGCAGGAGGTGGTGCTTTAACAGCAAGGGAATCCCTGCAGGCAAAGCCCGTGACACGGCGAGGGGACCATCCTTACCACGGCGCTCTGCATGGGTCGCTGGTAACCGGTGGGGCGGTAATGCAGCCTCTCCAGCCAGTCCGTGTGGATGTCCCCCAGGTACAGCTCCTCCACCAGCTGGCTCCCGCTCTGCCCAGGCTGCAGCAGGGGCTGGTAGTGCTTCTCCACCCGCACCAGGCTCAGCTCGTGCATGGCAAAGCCCAGGGCGGCCGTGCAGTCGCGCTCCGTCTTGGCGCTCAGCAGTTCGTAGAGCGCTCCGGGCGCCCAGGCGCGCCCCGCGGGCAGGAACCCCCGGCAGCCCTCCCCGGACGTCTGGTTGATCCAGGAGGCCACCTCCCGCATGGCCCTCTGGCTGTGGAACACGATGCCCACCTTGTGCAGGTGGTAGTCAGCCTCGGTGGCGCCGCGGGTGATCCAGGAGGGCTGGCGCAGCCGGAGCCTGCCCTTGATGAGCAGCGTGTAGGACGGGTCGCGGCACGAGGGGTCCCAGTAGTAGAACTGATACGCCTTGAACAGGCGGTTGGTGTAGAACAGGTAGGAGCGGGTGAGGAACTCGGGGCCCGGGCGCACCTCACACCTGCGGGAAAGGCCGTGCTGAGCACGTGGCTGGGGCTGCACGGGGTGAAATCCCTCCCCGAGGGCTCCCGGGCTGTGGGAGGGGAGGGGACAGCGCAGGGTGGCAGTGGGACAGTGGGCAAGAGCCTCCTGCACCTGATGGCCACACTTGGGTGGTTTTAATGGGCATCTACTACAAAAGTGTGGGAGTGCTGGATGGGCACATTCCCAGGGTCTGGGGGTGCATTATGGGATTCTGGGGGTGCATTATGTGGGGTCTGGGTGTGCATTATGGTGTCTGGGGGTGCATTGTGTGGGGTCTGGGGGTGCACTGTTGTGTCTGGGGGTGCATTATCGGGGTTTGGGGTGCACTATGGGGTCTGAGGGTGCACTATGGGGTCTGGGAGTGCACTATGAGGGTCTTGG
>VWZD01005106.1:270928-283192 GCA_013396695.1 Sakesphorus luctuosus | reverse complement strand
CTCCCGGGGTCCGGGGGTGCACTATGGGGTCGGGGGGGCTCACCCGGTGGACACCCAGTGCCCCTCCAGGCGGGGCGGCAGCCGCGCTGCGATCCTAGCGCCGTCCTGCAGGTGGCGCAGCTGCTGCCGGCACAGCGGCTCCCAGCGCAGAGGCGGCTCCGCGAACGCGCAGGCTGCGGGACACGGATGGGGACAGGGGGACAGGGAGAGGGACATGGCGAGAGTGAGATAGGAAATGGGGAGAGGGAGAGGGGAATGGGGAGAGGGAAATGGGGAAAGGAAAAGGGAAAGGGAGAAAGGGAAATGGAGAAAGGGAAAGGAAAAGGAAAAGAGAAGGGAAAAAAGGGAAAGGGGGAAAGGGAAAGGAAAAGAGAAAGGGAAATGGAGAAAGGGAAAGGGAAATGGAGAAAGGGAGAATGGGAGCAGGGTCAGCACTGCAGGGCTGAGGTGTCAGCACCCACCGCCCATCATCCTGCACCTCAGGGGACCTGACCCCTGCTGGGTTTGCTCAGCAGCAAGCACTCTGCTCTCAGCTCAGGACACAGAGCTTTTTGTTTCACTCAAGTTTTCCAACTTGAGTTTCATCTGAATCCAACTATTTTTCAGATGAAATCTTCAAATAAAACCAAGTGCCCTTTGCTCATGTTCTCTCTCTCTCTCCCAGGCTATTGTTGAGGCAGCGACTGGAGCGGGGAATTACAGCATGGGAACATTGGCCTCGCCTGTCGCCTGCCATAAGGACAGTAATTCTGTCACTTACCTCATTTCCCATAACAACGGATGTTATTGGCTTAGGGAATGTGTGAACACTCAGCTAAATCCTGAAGACCTTTGCATGCACACGTACATATGTACATATATTCCTATGTATTATTCGCTCTGCTTAAACCAACCTCTCTGGCACTCACCATGGGCTCACTTCACTAAGGAATTTGGGATTTGCCTCTTCATAACACCATGAATGAGCTGTCAGGGAAGATCCTCTGAAAACCCTTGGATTCTCTGCTGCTGTACAACTGCCCCATGTGGCAGGGCCTGGTCCCTGGGCCTGGTGATGCTCTGCCCAGCTGGGGCAGTTTGTGAGCCCAGCCAGGGCTTGTTTGCTCCTGCTGTACTTTGCAATTCACCCAGAAGTGTGCTGGGCATTTTCTAGCCAGTCTTTATTCACTCCATGCCAATGTTAGGACACAGGTTGGTTTCCAGTCTGCCTATCAGCTGGAGCAAAAGATCCAACATCCATACTTTGCCTTCCCACAGAGGGAGGATGTGGAATGTTTGCACACCCTGTGCCTTGGTCACAGAGCTCTAGACAGAGTCACCACTGCTGGTCTCAGTCCCTGTGTGCCACGTGCATACCTTGATATAACCTGAATCATCCCATGAACCTGACAGGGAGATTTGCCTAAACCAGACTACTGGGAAGAGAAACCCCCAAACCATCTATCTGCATGTGACAGAAGGGACAGGTGAGATTGTGCAGGGCTTGAGGAGTGCAATCACCTTCCTAAAAGGTGTTTGTGGATGAACATGAATGTGCTGCAAACCATGGGCAAGCTACGAGCTGCTGAGCAATGTCAGCAGAATTCCTGGACTCAGCAGCTCAGGATGGAACACAAACATAAAACTCAGGGTGAGACTCACAGCTGGGATCTGCCAGAGAGGTTCCCCAGATCCCCACAGCCCATTTATTCTGAGACAGGAGTCTCTCATCCCTGGCATCAACATATCCTACACACAGGGTTAAATCTCTGTGACGGATCTCCCATAGCCAAGTTTGTCACAAATACAAGCCCCAGACCAAGTCAAATGGGAACTTGGTAATTAAAGAGCTACTGTACAACTCAGAGGCTTCTGAACATGTGACAAAGCAGAGGGATTCCCACTCCAATAGTATTTTATTACTAATCTGGTAAAACATATCTTAGGAGTTATGTCTGATGGACAAATTCAGCCCCTTCCCTACAGCACCACCATATGCACAGGTTTTACATGTCACAGTACCAGAGTCCTTGCAATGTATTTGTGTAGGTTTAAGCACACAAACCCTGCAACTGCACAAAGAGAACAAACACACAGAAAGTGGAGCCCCCAGCCAAGCAGCAGAGCAGTACCAGAAGCAGCCCTAAGGCCATGGAAATCAGCCTTGGATTTCCTGGTAGTGTGCACTGGAGTGCATGAAATACCTGGACAGACACATTATTAGTGTTCAGGGCTCCTTTTGGAGCAGACTCACAATTGTATAGTTCTCATCATCTTTAAGGGCTGGATATGGTGAGCAGGCACAGGCAAGTCCTTCACAATTGCTTGCTCTAGTGCTTCCTACAATGCAGTTCCTGTGAGTCTTCATATGAAAATGGGAAAATATTGGATGTCAAAACCCACTGCTATTAGTTAAACCTCTGATTTGGCAGCTGCAGCTGTGTGAGGCTACCCCATGGGTGTCATTAGGAGCTGGGGATCTTCCTCCTCATCCCAGCTCTGCCATGATGCCTTTGCTCCATGATCCTGTGTGCTCCCTCCTCCCAGGGCTCTCTTGCACTCACGGGCGGGATATGCCAAGTTTGGTCTGACTGCCCCAACTACTGGCAAAGCTTTTGGAGAGCCATCAGAACAAGGGCAGTCCAAACTGAGCCACACTTCAAACAAAAATGAAATTGTTATCCTAGAGGTTGCAATAAACTAAAAAATAACTGTGTTTTATTAGAGGTAATAGACATAAGGGTCAGATTTGCTCTTGGCCATAACCGTAGAAAGACTCCAGAGGTGTCAGTGCAGTCTATAACTACATATTATATAGCTATAGAATACACACAATATAACCCCATTCTCAACTCTCTTAACTGCTCTGTGTGTGTTTATTGCAGCAGAAGCTTCAATATCTGACTGAACCCTTAGTGCTGCTTTTGGCAGGAACTCTGAGAGTCTGCATTGTTTGGGAGCACAGACACTTTGGCAATGCATTTTGACACATTCAATAGAAAAGGGAATTTTTATAATCTGGATCAAACTCCGTGGGGGGATGAAAAAAAAAAAGAGGAAAAAAAAAGCCTCCAGAATGTAAATATTTGACATGATGGGAATTCCTAGGGATTTTGTCTTACTTAATTGTGCACAAGAGTCCAAGCTGGATGCATCTTCAAACCAAAAGCTATTGGCTTGTGTCCAAATCTTGTGGCTGCTTTTTTTCTCTCAAATACTCCAGCCCAGCCCCACCAGATCCAAACATCCTTTCAAGCTGGAAAAGTTCAGTTCCAGACCTAAAATCTGTAGTTAGGACACATCTCTATTCCAAGAGCAGCATGGAGTGGCTGTCACTCATATGTCAGTCTATTACTCAACCCCCGGTGAAGCACATCAGAGCAGCTCCTCTATCTTAGGAGAAACACAAATTAACTGCTCTGTCGAGTTCTTGGGCAGGAGGAAGGAATTATTCACAATTCATCTTCAAGACAAAAATACTCATTCATAGGAAAACCTAAAAAAATCCCCGGCTGTGATCTCTTCCCCTCACTCTCATCCCGTCTGTCTGTATCGATTAACCACAAGCGTTTCCAGAGAGCTCCTCAGCACAGAAACTAGACAAAACAGGGGCTTTTTTCCAGCTTTCCAGTGCATTCTCCATCCCAAGGAGTGGCCCAAAGTCTCTGAGCAAGGGGCTGCACAAGCACTCAGGGAGGCAGGGATGGCAGAGCCGGGAATGGCTCATCCCTGGGATCAGCACAGACGGATCAAGCCTTGGGACAGCAGCAGGAGCAACCACTGACCAACTGCTCTCATCTGTACAAGACCCACAGCAGCAAATAATAGAAAGGCAGAACTGGGAATTCCCCACAAAGTGAGTTGTTGGTAAAATTAAGATGAAAGGTTCCCAGGCAACAGTCAAGCCTGGGAATGAGAGCCTGGCAGTGGGACTGTGCTACACAGGGGCTGTGTGCTCCACATGCAGCCCCACTGCTCACTTTTCAAAGGAAAAATCATCAACCAAGAGAGAAACACTATAAAATTCCTTGATGGAAACAAATCTTGTCTGTGTTCCTCCAAGCAGGATGACTTTGGAAAAAAAGCAAAGTTGAGTCACACATCTGTTTCTTCATAAATGGGGGAGAAAATGCATATATTACATTTTGCACCACATTAGTTACTGTATATCAGCTCTTCTCCAGAGCTCGATTGCTTAATCTGTTGCATGTTATTGCCTCCTATGGCCAGAATTTATTATTCCCATTTATAATTCTAATGTTTCAGTTAGTCACCCATTCACAGGGATAAGATCAGGGCCTGAAGTCATGGAACATTACACATCTCTTCATTTAAAGATGACATAAAACCTTTGATATTTTCTGAGGAATGTTCAGACTGGAAAGAAATGGACGATAAGGAACATATCAATATATCCTGCATAAGTGAATTGTACTTTTCCACACAGACTTCATTAACAGAGCAAACCAGTGTTTCTTTAGCATTTTTCTCTCCTGAGAGCATGCAGAATGGATTTTGGGTTAGCCACTAAAGGAATAAGCACTCTTTTAAAAGCAAACAAAATGGTTGTATTTAGCAAATCAATTTTTCTTGCATTTGTGTGGAGATCAAGTTAGTGGCACTTTTAATTTACTCAGAATAAGGCATTCCCGAGAGAACAGCTCTGTGGGAAGAGATACATTTTGTATTATAATTTTATAAAGTTATAAAACTTAAATATAACCCACCGGGAGTGGAAAGCTTTATCACAGCAGAACCTTGTATTTTGCCTATCTGCAAACTGAATCCAGCTCAGGACAAGACTTAAGCACATGCTTAAGTCTAATTGGTTTCAGTGAAACTTAAGCATATGCTTGAAATTAAGCCAGTGCATGAGCATTTTCCCTGATTAGTAATGCCTGCCTGAACTGAAGCCAGAACGTGGTCAAGTGGCTGAGGGAGGATGCCAGCCCTTTCACTGGAGCACTGTTTGGCTTCTGGAAAAGCATTTCTATTATTCATCCCTTCTCTTATTTGTCTGTAAAATGGGTATATTCACATATAGCTCTGTGGTAGTCTCACCAGTCTGGTGCTTCACCAGTCTGGTGCTCAGTTCATGCTATTAATAAAATGCTTTGAATTCACTGGATGTTTCTCAGTTCTGCTTTTAGAGCTGGCACAGTAACTGTGTTGTATGGTAACTGTGTTATATGGTAACTATCACTACAGAGCATCACCTTGGGTTTCCTGTGCACAGCAGAGCATAATCATGTATGAAATTCTGCAGATCCTAAGAGGATTCTTGGCCGACTCAAAATTCCCAAGTAGCTCTGGATTTTAGAGAAGTTTTCCAAACATTCTTTCTGCACATACTTTGAGCACAACAGCCAACGGGCTCAAACATCACAGTCCATGGTTTTAGCCTAGCTTTGTTCTGAGCCTGTGACTGTTGTCTGATTTGTCTCATGGCCACAATTAAAATAGTGAGAGGCTTGTGGTGAGTTGCCTGGAGGGTTTTAAGGCACTGGAGAAGTAAACATTTTGCTCTTGGAATCATGGAATCATGTATTTCTCTTGTAAGTGTCATGTCCAGCAACAGATGACAAGACAAATGGGATTTGTGGTAGGGTAGGGGAGGAAAGAGAAATACCTCAAAGATCTTCCTCAGTGTAAACTACATTTAAATAAAATGCCTTCTTAAAATTGCCCTCTCTGTCTGTTTATCCAAAGAAAACCAGGCCTGGCACTGTGAATGAAATTCAAGGCCTTGATCCCAGTTTCGCTGGAGTCTGCAAATAGGAAAGATGCCATGACTGTACCAACAGCATCAGCACCTCATTTAGAAGATGCCCATCCCCACAGACTGACAGAAAACACTCCATTTGGAGAATGAAGGAGAAATGGAATAGGGAATATCATAGGATGATTTGTGTTGGAAGGTATCATCTTCCCAAGAGACCTCCTGCAGTTCATGTTAACCAAAACATCACGATCTTAAGTTAAAGAGAACTCCACTCACGACACGCTTGCTGTCCTGACAGATACAGGAGCCATTTCACTTCATGTTCCTCCCTCCCACCTCCCAGAAGATGTTGTGCAGACTTGGAAAGAGGAGGTCTATGCTTTATCCACAGGTAATTAGTCAGACTGGGGAGCAGCTGGGCAATTCCATATAGCCTTAGTGAGAAAAGTAAATGGGTTCAGGCCATGCTGACACAGCATGACTTGTGTTAAACTCTGATCGGTATTGCCACATCAGTCTGGCAAAGAGAAATATATAACCAGAAACCAAAAGAAAATGAAGGAAAGAAGGGTGATGCCAGAGCTTTTTTCCTTGAAAACTGCTGAAAATTTGAATTTCAGCTCAGTGAGATGGGTAAGACCATAGCAAGATGATCTCAAACCCCTGAGTACCTGAACAGTGAGAGATTACTGAGAACACATGAGGGAAAGAGGTTTTTTTGTAAAACCAAACCAAGCCAACTCAGCCCAAGGCTGAACAGCACCCCGGGGATACTGTCATGACTCGGTTAAATGGTTGGAATTATGGAATTCACAGTCTTACCAAATGGGAAATATTACATCTATCTTCCTGAATTTAGATGAGTTGGGAACTCATTAGAAAAAGCAGCTCATGGATGTGAAATTAATGCCACACTGACATCTCAAATGTATAGAGTACCCATGCAGGTTTAGGCAACTCCCTCACACCCCTGCACAGACACTTTATTAGTGGCTATCATGGCCATTTTTAATAGTGATGGCTAAGCATATTTTTTCCTGGAGTGCTTTGTAGAGTGGAACAAGTAATCAGCCATGGCTTGGCTATAAAATGTCAACCTCATTTCAAACGTCTAAATCACTCACATGGACCATGAGCACACAGAGGACCACCCACCACATAATATTAACATAAATACAGCATTTACCCAAAGCAAAATGAGCAACTGGAACTGGCTGGAGTTGAGAGTAGAACAACAGAAAATGATGAGGGGGTGGAAGGGATTGAGTTACGAAGCAAGATTAAAAGAGCAGAGTACTTGTAGCCTGGCTGAGCTAGATGGACATGATAACAGCCTATAAATATTCACAAAGCACAAACACCACAGAAGGCAAAGAATTTCTTGCAGTGAATAAAGAGATTCTGTTGGGAGTGAATGAAGGGAGGAAAAACATGCGACTTGTACATGAGGGTGAACTTCTGGAGGCACAATCTTGTAAGTCCAGTTGCTTGGCAGGATTCTGAGGGATTGAGCAAAGCTTTAGTTCAGCAGGGAACAACCCACTCTTGGCAGGGAGTTGGCAGGATAGTCTGAGTGGCCTTTCAGTCTCCCACTGCCATGGAGCCACCCCAGTTCCCTGCTCCCACGGGAGACAGCTGTGTGAGCACATTGTTCACTGTCATGCTCATCCCAAGCACTGCCTGGCTTCTCTGGGACTGGAAATGGATGCACAAAGGCATTTAGGTGTGCAGAGACACAAGCAACTGCAACAGGTACCGAACTGCTGGACACAGCTGGGAATCCAAGTAGGTCCCTGCAGTGTCAGGTGCTCACTGTTGAAAACCTAAATCCAGGAAATTGAGCTATAAACCCACGAAAGCAGGAGCAATCCTTTTGTTCTCTCCGTATTAACACCTAACACAACAGGCCTCTTGGTACTGCTCCAAGGACACTGTTTAGAGTAATAAAAGTAGGATCTAATGGGATCTAATAGTCTGAGGCTCCTGAGAAGCCAAGGATGAGAAGGCCGTTCCAAGCAGTCACAGCAGAAGGGATCCCCAGGAGAAAAAAGGCTCTGCAGAAAGGTGGTAAATTGATCCAGAAACACACACGTGTTTAACTTAGAGTCACAAGTGACCACAGAAAAAGGTTACTTGTTCAGCTGAAGCACAGAATTAAAGTTACTTCTAACATGTGTTTTGGGGTCTGGGTGTGGTTTCTAGATAGCCTGAAATTTCAGTCTACTGTTTTGCCTGTCAACATTAGCCAAGTTTTGATGTGTTCCAGTTGCCCTGAACTCTGCCGACAGATGCTGAAATCAAAGTTGACATTCAACCAAGGCGCTGCATAATCTAATAATGGTGCTCTGCTACTCAAAGCTAACTAAACCTGGGAGTTTTCTGCACCAAAACATTGCTGTCATTTATATTTTCATCTGTATTTTCCAGGCAGCCTAACTGGGAAAAATTATTTTTTTCCTCTGGAAAGCTTTAAAAATAACGTGTTATTGTGTTTTTGTCCCAACAGGGGAAATTCAAGCTGTAACCTGCCATGTCCAACACTTGTGGATTTAGCAAGAGTGTGAATAAGGTGAATCCAATTGTCTCAGTGGGGAGCTTGGGGTATACACTGATCCCAGAGTGGGGGCTGAAAGGCTACTTCCAAAAACCTCAGTCCTTGAGTTAGACAAGGCCAAGATGTCACACTTTTGTCAATGTTTCTCATTAACCATGAAGAAAACATGGGGGACTTTTTCAGTGCTGGACCAAACGGATACATTCAAGTGTAAAGCGTTATTTTCAAACCTAAACTCAAGCAAATATTTTCAAACTCTCTGTGGTGAGACTCCTTCTGATGATTTACGTCCCATCACACCAGGTGTAAGTTGAGAGCTGTTGTTGCACTGATCCCACTGTCTGTCTAACAGGAGCTGAGCTTCTTTGCTACATTCTCACTTTCAGCTGAATTCAAATCATGATGGTCTAGCAAGCTATTCACTGAAAATGAGAAAACATTGATGTGAGAGACACGATTATCACACCATCACCCTTCAAAAACTCAAAAATAATGATTGACTTCAACCCTCTCATCACTTAACACTTTGGTGCTTTGCCATTTCAAAGAGACATCCGAGTTTCTTTCCTAAGACACAGAAACAGAACTTTTCTAATTCTACATTTTAGAGCATGAGACCTTTTGACTCCTTAAAGAAAAAAATCCCCACGGATTGCAGATTAGTAACCCCTCAGGTCTTACACAATTTAAGATGGGAAGAGAAGGAGCTGTTCTATGAATCATATTTTCAGTTTCTGGCAGAACTCTCAGCCTACAGAAAAAGGGTTACATTGAAATTCTCACGTTCTCACTGTCAGTTTCTTGGGATCATTATAACTGAGAAACACCATCTTCAAATCAGGAAGTTTCTTTTCTTTCACACCTTTATCTTCCTCAGCAAATGAGTAAGAAAACCAAAGCACTTGGGTAAGAGCATTGTATAGGTGCCTCCTAATTCTGAGTGATTTTAGCAGTGATTGTATCTCATCCATGAAAGTGTTGTCTTTATAGATGACATATGCTCTGTTGTGGGGAAACACAGGATCCCATTGAAAGCAAAATCTCTTTCCAAACTTTGTTCTGCCAGATGCAGCCTCCCCAAGCATTGGATTGCAGCTTTGGTTTTCTTCACAGCAATTTCTGGCTTTTGAAAATCTCCTTACTCAACAATTTGTGCTCGTGGGGAAAATATAGAAACCACACTATATTTTTTTCACTTGTGCTTTTTTTACTCCTCAGCCCTGTTTTTATCTATATCCATATACTCTGAAACGTGGCTAACCTATAATTATTGAAAGAACAAATAGAGTCATATCACACAATCTGGCATAACATATTAGTTGTTGATTTTTTTTGGCCAGCTTGAGAAATGAAGAACAAAACTCGCCAACTTGGTAAAATAAATTAGCTAAGTAAACATTGCTCAAATAAATATTTGGACCAAAGACAATGATGTTGGTTTAATAGTAAGTACAGATGTGTAAATACACACATCTCTGTACTGAATGTAGTACCATCACTCATGGGATTCTCTTGCTAATCTCATAACTCAATGAAACTGGTGATCTTATCTTACCTCAACACTGTAATTTTCAAACTTAAAAATAAACATTGAAAGTGAGAATAGATCTTTTATCTTAAAACTGTGCAGGAGAAGCTACACATGAAAAATATCAGCATGGTGTCATTGGAATGTGAAGACTTTAATGAAAGCTTAGGTAAAACTCAGCAAGTCTCTGGGGACACTTTCAGGAATGAGTGATTCTTTTCTGAAGGAGACTCCAAAATCAGACCCAGTTACCCAGCTAAAGAGCCTTTTCAACTAATTATGCACTGCTATCATGCTCATGGTGATGTTTAGCCTTATGCAAAATGCCAGTCTTACTCACAGTGAAGTCACTGGCAAAGCTTACTTTGATTTTAATGAGTTTTGGGTCTGACTTAGCTACTTAAATAGTTGTTTTAAGATCCACTTTCTGCTCCTACTGGAATCAGTGGAAATTCTCTCACTGATATCAGATGCAAGAAGCACAGGATTTAAGTTAGATTGGACTAAAGAAATTGTGTGAGGATTTAAGCACAAGTATTCTAATTAGACTTCAGTGAGTAACCTCACATAATGCAGCGCAACAGACCTCTGAGCACAGCAACTTGAGCTGATAAAATACATAGAGAATACACATTTCTCAACCTGTTAAACCTTGTCTTTATGAACAATATGTGACAAGACCCTGCAAAAGGAGAACAGAAAAGTAACCCCACGGAAGTCCCATGCTCAGAGATTTCTTTCTGTCGTCTGGTGCTTTACACTTAATGCAAGTAACATCCAATAGCTGTCACCACATGATTCTTTTGCAGTGACCATTAAACTTAGCCCTGAGTTGGACAGGAAAATCAGTGTGATATTCTGCTGCCAAAAGCTCAGATGAGTGAACTAAGTGATAGAAAGGAAACTAGCAAGACCCTCTGGGGCACCCTCCCTTTCACCTGCCCCTTCTGTTCAGGGGTGCCAGTCTCAACCGAGGTTTTCCTTTGCATTTCCTAGGAAAATACTGTCTGGGGATGGAGGAGCCTCCCTCAGGCTCTGCTCCTCGTTGTAAACAGAAATAATTTTGTGTTTTTTCACAGCACAGTTGCCTTTGTTCTCCCATATGGTCTCTTAAGCCAGAACCTTTTCTTCTGAAACTGCTCCAAGAACTGAGGGGTTGAAAGATGCCTTTTTGAAAGGGAGCCACAAAGATGCAGCCTGTGCTGCTCCGAGGGTCTGTCTGCACAGCTGGGGCTCAGTGTCACGTCCCTGGAGCAGGAGACTACTTGTGAGGTTGTCTCTTGCCGGGGCAGGTGTTGGGTCCTCCCAGGGATAATTTCCAGCTCCCAGCGAGAATCAGCTCTAAGCCCTTCCTGCAGCGAAACTCAGCTCAGCGCTCACCGAGCCCCGCGCCCCGGACAGGAGCCAGCCGCGGGGGCACAGGAGGTGCCCGGCAGGGTTTCTGGGGAGGGGGCAGCGGCCCCTACAACTTTGGGAGCCCCGGGAGAGAGGCAGAGGTTGAACCCCAGCCCAGCACCGCCCTGGTTAGCTCAGCACCGCACTGCCAGCCCTTCTGGCACCTCCGCACGGCGCTCACTCAGAGGGGTGCACGGGAGAGCTCAGTCGCCGCTGCCGGCACCGCAGCTCGGGGGAAGCATCCCGAGGCTCCGGGGCGCTCCCCGCCCGTCCCTTCCCCGGCGGTGGGTGCTGCGGGGCTGGCCCGGGACACTCTGCGGCTCCTCCGCGGGTGCGCACGGCTGGGACACCCGGACCGGACCGGACCGGCCGGAGGGCGAGCCGGGCAGGGAGCGAGTGAGAGGAGCCCCGCTCCGGATGTCAGGTGCCTCCTGCCCGGGCAGGGACATCCTGGGATCTCATCCCAGAGCCAGATGCCTCCTGCCCGGGCAGGCACACCCCGAGATCCCCATCCCAGCGCCAGGTGCCTCCTGCCCAGTCACGGGCACTCCGGGATCCCCATCGCAGCTCCAGGTGCCTCCTGCCCGAGCAGGGACATCCCAGAATTGCCGTCGCCCACCGAGCCGCTCCGAGCGGCTTCCCAGCGCCCTCCGGGCAGTCCGGTCGCCCTCTCCTCGCACGCTCCTTTGCCGTTTCTTTGCACCCTCTTTGCAGTTCCCTCCTTCCCGGTCCTCTGCGCTCTCCTCGCACCCTTCTTTCACTCTGCTCCTCTGCACTCCCCACACCGTTCCCTCGCCCCCCATCTCCCTGCGCACCCCCAGCAACCCCCTGCCCCTCCGCAGCGCCCGGCTGGGTGAGGGAGGCGGCGGGCGACCCCCCCGGGAGGGGACGACCCCGACGTGCCACCCTCCTCCAGCCCCGGGACGGCCGATGGCACCTACCTACGAGCAGCCCTGCGAGCCACCAGCACCGGCCCATGGTGGCCGCCGTGTGTCCCGGCCGGGGATGCCCGCGGAGCTCAGCGGGGCGCGGAGCCCGGCGGGGCAGCCATGGGCCGGCTCCAGCCCGCGGGCGTCCTGCGCAGCC
>VWZD01005106.1:191845-270576 GCA_013396695.1 Sakesphorus luctuosus | reverse complement strand
GAGGAGAAGGGCAGCCCCGGCACCACGGACCGCTGCCCACAGACCGCACTCCCATCCCGGGGACCGGCACTTCTCCCCTGGCGATCGCGGCACCCCCAGGTGTTGGAGGCAGCTGTGGGGCTCGGGCCAGCTCTTCGCTGTGGGGTGCTATGAGGAGATCATCCCACATCCCCACACCATGAGGGGATCATCCCACATCCCCACACCATGAGGAGATCATCCCACATCCCCACACCATGAGGAGATCATCCCACATCCCCACACCATGAGGGGATCATCCCCACATCCCCACACCATGAGAGGATCGTCCCCACATCCCTACACCATGATCGTCTCTACACCATGAGAGGACCATCCCCACATCCCCACAGCCTGGCTCTTCTGCCCGCTGTGGCCATGGCTCTCTCAGACCCTCCGTCATCTCCAGCCTTGGCTGCAAGGGTCGTAAAAAGAATGGGGCTAAATCCCTTAAAAATCCTCTCAACATTCCACACAGAAAAAACATGGGACCTTTAGGAGGTGACTCTGCATGTCAGCCTCAGGTGGGCTTACCCATGGCAGCCATTCCCCTCCAACTCCCCAGACGAGGCCCGTGGGACAGAGCTGCGATTGAACCGGCTCTTGGCATGAAGTGAAGCACACACAAATCTGAATTTAGACGTGTCTGGGACAAAACAACACTTCTCTTCTGTACCAGTGATTAGCAACAAACCAGGCTGTTCACTCCTCTGGAGCTCATCACCCCACGTGTGTCCCACAGTGTGAGGGCTGTGGGGGCAGTGAGGGAAGAGCCTGAGCTGGCACAGCCCTGCCAGGCCAGCCCTCACGCCCCTGCTGGCACCAGGGGCTGCAGTTTAATGCATTTTTCCAGACTCAAAAACTAGGCTCAGTTTTTGTAAGTGAGGCAAAGAAATCAAATCATCACATGTATTCCCCCAGCAGAACCTCAGGGCTCTGCACACTCACTTTTCCTGGTGAAACTGGCTGTTTCACCAAATAAAAGGAAACTTTAGGGGAAAATGGAGCTGAACTCCAAGTTCACAGCAGTAATCCTGCTGATTGCAGTGGGGAGAAGTTGAGACCTGATTCCACAGTCCCAGATTTGCTGAGCAGGCCCTTCAGAGCACTGGGGTGAGGTCTCAGCGCAGGGGGTTTAATGACTTTGTCAAAATTAATGCATAACATCTTTAATGAGAAGTGGGACAAACTTATCTGTCATGGGTGCATAAAGAATTAAATTTTAATCATACTTGCCAAGATAAAAAATAACAAAGTCCATTTGTAATGCAGGCACTCCTTTTCCTAGCTGAAGTTTTTATCTCTTTTTGTTTCTCGAATTCCCCAAACCAGTCAATGTCCAAACCACTGCGGTTTTATTATATTTACAAATACATAAATTACCAAATGCATAGGCAAAAAGAGTTTTCCCTTATAATGATGACAGAGAGAAAGGAATAATTTTCCAAGAAGTTTCCTTTACAAAGCAGGACTTATTATTTTCAGGCACAGCCAAGTTAAAATGAGAAAAATGATGGAAGAGGTGATCTACCTCTAACAAACTTCTATTTTGGCTGTTCACCTCTCATGACACTTCCAACCTGTAACGCTAATCTCCTTCATTTCTTTTGGAGTATTTGTTTGAGAGAAAGAATAAAAGCAAAGCAGATTGACTTTTGCACAGGTGTTAGAAAATTTTAATAATCATATGTAAACTATTGTGAGCTTTCATCATGTATCAGACTCCCAGGGCACAGTGATAGAATTCATTCATTTGGCCTCTCCCATCCCTGCAGCTCCCAAGGGACTTTATCAAAGTGACCAAGTCATGAGCACTCTTTTTTTGGGAAGAATCCCTCCTGCCACCACGGTGCTGCAGAGCTGGCAGCTGTTTCACCGCCGAGGATGAGAGAAGTGCTACAGCCTGTGAGAAATTCCAGGAGGATTGAGGCAGGGGATCGACTCTTCCAACCTGGAAGTCTGCCAGGACATCAGGCTTAAATTCTCAACTCGTGTAAAAATTGCTGGGTAATCTTCAGCTCCTGCAGAGGACCAGCAATGTAGAAATGCCTATAATTTTTATTATCAAATAATTACAGGCTACCTGCTGGGCAAAGCACGTGGAGAGAGACAAATGACTGCAAATAGCCTGTAATTCCAGCAGAACTATGTGGCCTGATTTATGCATTCGAAGAGAATGAAAGTTGTTCCTATTCTGATTCAGGGGCACTTCACTCCCGGTGCTGTAAATACCAACACAGCTGCAGGGGAACTGGGAACCAGACCAAGGTGTTTGCACGTTAGCTATGCTTCACTTGCCTGGCACCTTGTGTAATATTCATTCCTGTGCAAAACAGGTACGGAATATTTGAACTCAGAATCATGCACTCTTGTCAGCTACACAGGGCAACGAGTTGTCCAGTTCCCAAAGGCCAAATATTTTCTCTTTCCTTTGCCAGACTAGCAAGGATAGGCAACCACACATGAAGGCAGCAGGCCAAGAAACCAAAGATTGATCAGCCAACAGCTCTGAAAATACTGTTTGTCTGAAGAAAGGCATCCTCTGAATAGGTACTTGGGTCCCCAAAAAGCTGTGCCCATAAACCATAGCAGTGTTGCTTCTGAAGTCCTGTCTGTAAGAAGTAATACCAAGGGATATTCTGGGTGACCTGAAAGTGCTGAGGATGTGCATTTGCAACTAATATTTAACCTGTAGAACCACTTGCACTCTATTTCAGTTTCAGGCCTGTATTTTATGGAGTGATGGGAATTGTATGCCCTAGCAGCTTTCTAGCTTTAGGCACAGGACTGCTACAAAGTATTAGTGGAAGTACAATATTAAAAAATATCTTTCTTAACACTCAGGCTGTGTTTTCAAGTGCTATGGATGGTCACCTGTAAAATGTTGTTCTGCATCAGGACAGACTTTAAAGGCACAGCCAACATCTTTTTCTGTGTTTGTGAATGGCTTCCAATCTATGGCTTCTTTTGTCAGGTCTCAGCCAAGGATAGAGAGAATTGAATCCCTCTTTTGGGGGACCTATGGGAGAAGGCCTAGGGTCCCTCATGGAACTTCACTGAATCTCACTGGGAAACTCTGGAGGGAGCTATATACATTTAACACTCAGGCTCACCAACAGATGGACCATGATGCACAGTTGGCAGGTGGGGATGGAAAAAGAGATATGAAAAAGCTACAGAAATAAACAAACCTGTAAAAGATTCTTGCATTTCTCAGGAAAAAAAATAAATATGAGGTGATGATGTGATTCCTTTTGCTCTTAAGTAAATTAGTTAATATGTGCAAAGGATTCTTCATCAGAAATAAAATGTACAGAGCCTTTATGCATTAACCCTCAAAACATGGCCCTTTAGAGGAAGTGAGCAGCATTTTCCCCACAGGGACACTGGGGCCAGGGAGGACAAATCTTGCTCAAACAGGTAAAAAGTGCCATCAGTGCCTGCCTTGGGACATTTACAGTGTAAAGGGCAGTAGTGAGTACCTTGTTTCTCTCAGGTCAGCACAGAACAATAATCCCCTGCTGTATTACTGCCACACTCTTCACCCTCAGCAAGGAAAATGTAACATTACCCTCCTCGATCACCTGCCATTTCTTACACCAAACTCACCTCTCTCCTCCTTTTCCACAATTGGCAACAGCCTGTTTGAACTCGTCCATTTGAGGCTTGGTGGATAAAGACAGAGTTTTGATTGTCTTTACCTGAGATGGGCACCTTCTGACAGTGGAGCTGTGAAGGAAATCCCACCTTCCTTAAGCCCATTGCTTTGCTCCATTCACTGAGAAGCAGCACATTAAAAAAGTACTGCAGAGTCATGCAATGCATACCCAGTGCATTTTACGGAGCAACAATAGGAAAATGTGAATAAAGCTTGCAAGGCACCTGGCTCAGTGTATGTATTTATGTACTAAAAAGCACTGGAGTATTATTGACATGCTTAGCTGGAGTTTGTCCTTTCTAGAGAAGTCTGGACTGCTACCTGTTATACTTGGCTCATGATGATTTAAATAAGAATTTATAGACCCTAAACCATCTGCAAAATGTCCCAGTTCTTCAAGGCCAATGTAAATCTAATGGGGGGGGGGGGAACCACAGAAAGAAAAGGTTAACAAGGTTTCTCCTTGCCTCCCCCTTGGCACATTGTATAATTAACTTCATAATGTCTGAGAGCAAAGGGTTGAAGCAGATGAAGTTCCCACATCCTTGGAGATGACTGTAACAGCTTGTGGAGCAAATTCCCCCAGCTTTGTTTGGTGTCACTGCACCCCACGTTGCTGAGGGTGGTGCATGCGGGGCACTGAGGAGTCACTTCCCACCTGCACAGAGAGCAGTCCCCGCTGTGATTGATGCCATCGCGCTCATCAGGAATGCGCATTAATTCCAGGTCCCTTCTGGGGCCCGGGGAAGGAGGAAGAATCAAAAATGAGCCAGCTTTCTATCTTGTGCAAGGTGGTACTGTTTTCCAAAGTGTGAAGGCATTAAGTGTCTCTGCTGCAGTGAGAGCCACGGGCAACAGACCCTTCCTCTGCCCCCGACTCTATCAGCATTATGGAAATTTAGAATTTAAATAAATCTTGAAATTCTAGCCCACGTTTTCTTATGAATGACAGATCCTTCCTGCCCTCATTTCTCTAAGCCTGAAAACTGACGCTTCCTTCTTAACAGCAAAAAGTGGGAAAGACATTTGTGGTCTGGTGGTTACACCATGGGGTTGGAAAGCAGAAGAAGTGGTGTTTCAAATCTGGGCCAAGTTTCTTGTTCACCATAGACTTGATCCTGCCCGATACTGAGCACCCATTGATTATCCAAGGCCAAGCCCTCACACAATTCATGTGAGTCCAAGTTCTTGTTCCAAAGCAAAAACTGGGCCTGTATTCAAAAACATTGGTGCTGATTCTGTGGTTATGCTGCTTCCTTCACAACCCCAGCAGTCCAGCATTCATTTCCATCCTCCCTTCCCGTGGCACGACAGCTGGGACAGTCATATTCCAACACTTGACACCTCCAAAGCCCGGATTGCTTGTGAAAATCTCGATTTACTTCTCTATAGCATTTCACTTTTTCATGTTACTGGGAGGTCCTGCTCTCTTCTGTTTCTGCCCATGCCCAGGAAGGGAGAAGAATAACAACCTGGAAAGAAATTGCTTTTATTCTGGTGAGTTGCAAAATCACCACTAGCTCTGGCTTTTGCTAGAGGACAAGCTGCTATAGATACAGAGGTGGTCTGGACTGGAGCTGTTTTTTTAGGGCAGCATGTGGCTTAGAAACAACAAAGAGTCTTAATCATATATCTAGTCTGATTGCTGGGCAGGGAATAAAGGCTCCTGAAGGTTTTTTAATGTTCACCCATTAGGACTGTGGGAATTTAGGTGCTAGTGTCTTATAAATACCTTAGATGTGTGATTTTATGTGTTTTTTCCATGGACCTTGCAGTGACTGTGAACTAATTCTAAGGTTCTGCTAAAAAATATAACCGAGAAAAGCAGGTCTATTGTCAGTGACTCCATGGGGGTCCATGAATCCAAAAAGACTGGAAACTACCACGAAGATTAATGGATGGATTATTTAGATTGGATGTGGCCCCTTTTTTCACATCCCTTTATGTAATCCAATTTTCGGTGTAAGGTTTCAGTGTGCCAATTGCACCACTGCATGCAGAAAACTGCACAGATCTGTCTGACTCCAGAGGTCTGTGGCTCCATCATGGCCTTGGCTATTCTGCAGAGACAGAGAAAATAGAAGGGAACTTGGGCCATCAATAAAGAAAGGTAAAATAACCACATCTTTGTTCAGAGACTACAGTAA
Organism: Sakesphorus luctuosus; assembly: GCA_013396695.1. Classification (NCBI taxonomy): domain Eukaryota; kingdom Metazoa; phylum Chordata; class Aves; order Passeriformes; family Thamnophilidae; genus Sakesphorus; species Sakesphorus luctuosus. The sequence goes on along the minus strand of VWZD01005106.1, from coordinate 264,753 downwards.
CCATAAGCAGCTGTTAAAACAGATTGGAGTGTGCTAAAAATCCAAGGCTTTCTGTGGTCCCTGGTCCAGGGCTGTTACAGTAAGGCTTGTTTTCTCCTCGTTAAAACAATCATTTACTCTTTACTGTTTTGGGAAGACAAATGTTCTCAAGGCACATAATGGTATCAGCAAAGATAAATTACAAAGGCCACCAGCCAGACTCGTGCTACCGTGAGGAGCTCCTCATAAATCGCTGCACAGACACGTCTGCTCCAGCACAATGTTAACATGCACCTGCTCACGCCTGACACCAGCCCCCTGCATGTCATATCCCTGCAGAGCACCAGCACAGCACTTAATCACTTGGTTAATTCTTGCTCTGCCTAGAAAGTATCTCAGGATATGAACAGCAGTTCAAGCCTTGCATGTGTAATATCTTTATATGCCCGGAACGTTATTCCACTGTGTGCAATTTTTCTGCTTTATATCTGTGTGTTTTCCCTGACACTGTGGAAACGCCTCCCAAAATGTTTTAAAAGCTCTTTTTAAATACAGAGGGAAGCTGTGGAATGAAGGATGTCTTGGATTGTGCGGCACAGGTTCAGCTGAGAGTGCCCCATGGGCACCTGTGGGCTCAGAGTGCTTGGCAGGATGTCTCACTGCACAAACCTCCTCACTGCCCCCAAACAACCACCAACTGTCCCAAACTGCTGACCTATTAACCAAACAAGCTCTGCTAAATATTGCCATGTGTAAGTGCACCGTTATTTTTCTAATTGCTAAAAACATGTCCTTCCTGCATTCAATAGCCTGTAGAAGAGATTGTTAACATATGGGTGTTAGTACAATAGAGGCTTTAGACTTAAAGGAACATTGTCCAGGTTAGCCAGAGAATTTGGCCATGTGCATTTTTTTATAGATGGTTCTTTTTTATGTTATCCGTGTTGCATTTGAAACTGTGAATCAATGACCCTCACGAGGATGAAGTCACCAGGGAGGAGAGTTCATTATAAAAAGAAAAGACCTTAGAGCAGCTGGATGTAACCTTGGACAGGCTGACAAATTGGGACTGCTTGTGCTGAGGGAGTGAGGTGGGGGAGTGGGGTGGAGAAAATTCCTCCTGGTGTTTTCTGATGTGGTTGGACGGGATAGTTTAGACCCCAAAAGTCCCAATCACTCCAGCTATTTTGGGATCAGTGTATGAAGAATGCTCCAAACTGTGCTTTGCCTGTGGCTTCAGTGGTGAGGGAGTCCATCTTACATATGGCTGGAATAGTTTTGAAAACCTAGTTTTATTTTCCACCACTAATTGCAAGAGGTTTTTCCCTCCTGCTTTTTGCTTGCCATGGAGGACAAGTAATTTTTATTCTTGTTTCTAGACAGCTTCAATTCCTGCAGTTGTGAACTGGTTTGCTGTTACAGCATTTGTATTTTAGGCATGAAAAACAGATGTCTAGACCCATTAACGTTGGGGAGAGAGATTTCGTTGGTATTTGAACTGTAAATATGGCAAATTTCCCCTCATCTTATATTTTGTAAAGCTTTGTTTTTACAAAAGTATCTAATCTTAAATCAAACTGTGCCTCTGTTTAGTTATACCAGTCCTTTGGAGCCAATACAGTCTATCCCATCAGCCACAGTTTAGGTATTCCAAAAATAAGATGGTTATAAATCTGTGCTCTGCACCCCTACATCCCAAAATCTTAGAGGCAAAGCAGAGATGCTCTGCATTTAAAGAAGCAAGATTTTAAGCCCAGCATCTCAGTGAGTTGCTACAGCAACAATGGCACTGCCAAGAGTTCACAGAAGAGGTGACTTCTGTGACCTTCAGTGCCAATTTTCCTTTTTTCCTGGATCACCTCTGCAGCATCCCAGTACACAGCTGCCTGATTCCATGGATCCTGAGGAATCACAGCTACACCAAGGCTGGCATCACCTTGGGATGTGCTGCAGGACAGAGGGGCCGCAGGGACCTGCACCCAGACCCAGCTCTGGGAGCTCCTGCCCAGCCTCAGTGCAGAGCTGAGAGGGGACCTTTGATCCTCTGCAAGCAGAAAGTGCAATTGATTCTCCTCACTTGGAAGCATGACTGGTGTTACATTTCCTGAGCTGGACAAGGGTGGTCCAGATGTCCATGACAGATTTTTGCATAAGCACTTTACATTTTTGTTTTTCTAGCTGTTTGCTCTTCTTCCCTAGTTTAAAAAAGCACTTCATACACTGCTGTTGAAATCACTGCCCTGAAAAAGGACTTACATCAGCCTTTAGTCTTCAAGTTTATTGGAGCTCTAGTTGCTAGTGGGGAAAACAGACAAAATTAGGCAGACAGGAAGAACTATGGGACAGTTATTTATGTGAATTTGGGGTATTTTTTTCTTTCAAACAAGTTAGTACAACCCTATGGTGGACAAAATACGCTAAGTTTTACCCAATCTACTCAATAGTCAAATAATTGGCCATATGAAATGATTATTCAACTGTATATACATTTTGAAGAATCTGGAATATTATTTTTTATGGACCAGATTCCAAATTATTCAGACATGCTGTAAAAAGTCAAAATGCCATAAAAATGTCATGATTCTGTCTCCAACTTTATGTGTCCACTCCGTAATTGCTGTATAGACAGACCTCAGTCCTGGACACTGGGAGCTGTACAAGGTCCCTACAAAGGGGAAACAGAGTGTTGTACATCTGTAGGTTTCTCTAGAGATGGGCAGGTCTCAGACATAGATCAGTAGAGAACTCAGAACAGCCTGGATGTGCTCACCAGTGTGCCACCAGCAGGGAAAACCCTGCTGTTCCAGCACTGTCTGCATGGACCAGGTAGAGTAAGAGCAGCAAAAGCATCTTTGTTTAGGGAAGAAAATACAAGAACACAAGTGACGGAAAAAGCCCTTTTTTATGCTTCCAGTTAGAAAAATTCTCAGTGACTACTCATGGTGTATGATCTAAAGGCATAACCTGAAAGCGGATGTTACTCCTTGGTGTAAACCAGGGTCATATTCAGCTGAAAATGTGTCAGGACTGGGACATTCCAGCAGAGTGTCTGGCTGGGAGCTTTCTGGGATGAGAAGAATCCTCTCTGTGCTGCCTCTGGTTTTGTCCCTGTCACTGCACATCAGGAGGATCAGCCCCAGCAAACAGCCATGAAGAAGTGCTCGTGTGTGGACTGGACCTGGTTGACTCGAGGTGTCCTGGGCAGCCAGACATGGTCAGTGTGAGGGATCAGAGTCTCCTGCCATGCACAGTGGGACTGTAAGGACAGAGCCACCCTCACAGATCTTAAGCTTGGAGAATGCTCATGCTGCTTAAATCCTTTTAGCTAGGTCTAGGAAGGTGTAAAATTCATATTTCTGGTTAAATTATTAAATACTGTGAGTGTGCAGCTGTAAAATCCCTTGGAAAATGCCAGGTTTTACACTTGGCAATGCCATCTTCCTAAATGCATCATTGTGCCCAGTAGTGATATCTTTCCCTCTGGAATTTTTAGAGGATTGTTTCTTATTATTTCTCTTTGCAAGGCTTCTAAATAAAGGGCAACAGAATATGTTGGCCTTCATAGATCTCCCCACTGAGCCTGGGAGATAAATGGGTTTTAGTATACACAGAAATATTTACCTTTTCCAGGCAACTCCAGGACAAGGACTTGCAGGGTCACAGAGGGGGTTGTGTGAGATAATCACAGCAATAAATAATATATTAATACTGATCATTATAAGTTATCACAGGTTGTCACATTTGAATTCCTTCTTTCCTTTGGCATCTTGGGCAACAGGAGGTACTGAGGGTACAAACCTTAGCCCATCTTTGTGCCCATGTCCATGCCAGGCTCTGGGCTCAGGGCAGAGGCTGCTTTGCTTCAGGGGGCTCTGCTCACCCCTCTGTGCCTGCAAAACACTTATTGGCCTGAGAATAAAAATAAGCTCCGACAGTTTCCCAGCCACTTCCAAGTTCGCTCCTGGAATATCAACCAAAAGTTTTCATTCTCTTATTTCTTGATTAACGCATCAAAAATCAACTTTTCTTGGTCACTTCTAAACAGTAATCAAGGAGAAATGACCCCCAGTGGGCATTTTAATCTTGTTTCTATATTTTTAAAGGAAATTAAATGTTAATTGCTGCTAGGTAAATTCATCTAAAACACTGATTTTCAATTCATGCCACAAACAGTAAGAAAATAAAGATAATTGTGTGGCATTTCCTGCTGAATAAAGGGAGCAAGGACTTTTTTCCCCCCACTAATAGTTTTAAAATAAAGTATTTTTAAAGATTACAGTTACTGTATATTTTTAAGTGTCTGTTACTTTCAAATGCCCAGCTAACCTGACTGCAGTAATTGTTAGGAAAATATTTCTCTCCCTGTCTCAGAGGTGACTGTGTAAGAACTATGGCTTTGTTTAAGGAGAGATTAAAAAGTAACAAGAAATTGCTATTGCAATATTCAATAGCAGCCTGAAAATACAAAGCCCAGCTGCTTCTTCAGCAGACTCGGGTGTGACATCCCTGAGGGGAACCCCAGGCACTGGTTGTAGCTCAGCCTGTGTTCAGCTTCCAAGTCAAGGCCATGGATTTGGGGGTCTCTCTGCTTTGACTCCCCCTTTCATCAAGTCTTGGGGCTGCTCCTCGAGTGTTCTGACTCCACCACCCCAGGAGTTGGGAGTTGCAAAGGTCTTACATCTGCCTTCCTGCCCTCTGGATGCCCAGCATCTGGATGCCCAACATCTGGATGCCCAACATCTGGAGGTCCAACATCCCTCCCCACAACCACCCAAATTTTAGTATTGAGCCTTTGTATTGCCAAAGATTTAAACCTAAAAAAAAGTCTTTGGGTTAAAATTTCTGTAAGATTTACCACTAAAGACATCTCTGTAAACAGCCAGCAAAATCCCTACGGTTTGAAATGCTGCTTTTGGATGTTTTTTGACAAAAGCATTGGTGTTATTCTGTGGAGCAAAGAAGAAGCTGTGAAGATCAAATCTTCTACGTCACTGCAATCACAAGAAGAGAAAAATAAATTGAAAAATGTCTCTATTATATAATCTACGCATTAACAGGTGGAAAAACAGCAACATAATTTAACTTTCGACACAGAAATGTCTTCCTTGGAGCCAAGAAAATTCACTCTGGTGTTTAATCTGAACAGTTGCCAATTTTCTGTCTGTAATGGGAATCCAGTGGAAACTCGTGGTGGTGGGGAGAAAGAATTAAAGATAAATGCCACTTTTAGTGCAGAAGCTTTGTCTAAGCAAATTACATAGGGCCTGACAGGATCTGAGGGACTGCTCTGGGCTCAGCAGCAGCACTGCCTGGGGAGGGGCTTGGTTTGATTTTGGGGGTTCTGCCAGAGCACCAGGTGACTGACTTTGTGTGTAAAATGATCATTATGAGTTAAGACTTTAGCACAAATATAGTTCAGGTCCTCCAGACTGACTGGTCTCTCAAACACACACACACAGACACAGATACAGACACACAGACACACAGACACACACACACACACACACACATAGACACACACACACATAGACACAGACACACACACAGACACACACACAGACACGTGCACACACAGACACAGACACAGACACAGACACACACAGAGACACACACAGACACACAGACACAGACACACACAGACACACACACACACAATCCATGCTCTGGACCAGACTTTTCAGGGATGCTCTGCAGCCACAGCTCCATGTCCAAAGCTGATGCTCATTTCTCTGTCTCAGGATATGGTTATAGAGGCCACTCACTGCAGCCCTGAAGTTTCCTACTTTGAATAAACACCAGATTGGAATAAAACAGTGCTGGGACTAAAAACCTCTCACAGGGCAGTGAAATGCACAGGAAGGACTTTGGGAGCAGAGGGTGGGTTTGCACTGAGTCAATAGACCCATTTAAAATCCAGAGAGGGGCAAAATTAACATTATTTTCTAAACTTCACAGATATTATTTCATGAATAGGAGACCTCGAGATGTTCAAAGGAGGCAGAGAGCTGAGCTGCCATTGAATTTTAATGATGGATGTATTCCTTAGGCTCTTTTAAAATCCCAGCTTTAATGTGTTGTTTCATGCAAGGCTAGAAAGCTTGATTCCAAGCAATAATTAAAAGTCTTCTAATCCCAAGAAAACTAGATTAAACCAGAGCTCCTGTTTATAGTGATTAGACTAAAGCTACTAAAATGGAAGCTTCCTCAGAGAAATTGCTTTCCATTTTTTATTGTTAGTGCCTCACTATGAATCAAAATCTGCTAAATGGGGTAACTATAACATTGAACAGGCTAACAATGAAGTTTTCAGTCTAATCAATCTCTCTGTTACTACAACAAATGTAATTATTTTAATGGAGTGCCAAGATAAGTAACAAACTGAAAGTAATCTGAAAATTTCTCTAACTGCCTGTTAATAGTGGACTTTGCTTCATTTTCTCCTTTGAAAACATTTCAAGAGTGTTCAGAACCTGAGTGAAATATCTCTTTAGATATTGCCTAAGAATGACTTTTGTGTTGGTTGGTTCAGATCAAAAAAGAAATATTAAAAAATCCCCCCCCCCCAAAAAAAACACATAAAAACCCAACCTTCTAAAAATTACTGCAGTCTTTCCTCTCACAAGGATATGAAAAAAATCTAGAGCTTACTTCTCCTTTGTTTGCATCAATAGATATTTTATTCTGTTACTGGAGGTTGAACAGACATTCAGCTTTTTACCTTCAGTATAAAGCCAGAAAAGAAATAAGAATATAAACAAAAATGTAGGAGGGAAAACTTGTAAGACAAAGCAGTTGCTCGGAGATAATAATAAAGCAAAATGCTTCTTGTACCAAAGATACATGGCCATTTCCAGGCTTCAGCAGTAACACAGCTTTGTTGGAAGGATCACCACAAATTATCCATAAATATTTTTAAAGCTTCTTGCACGTAGGATAAGAGATGGAGAATATATAAAGATTCATACATGAGAGTTATGTCTCAGCTGGCAACTGGTATCCTGCTTTTCTTTTGAACTGGCTGCTCCTGGGGCAGGCTGTCCCTTGCTCTGATCCCAGACATCCCAGACATCCCAGTCATCCCAGTGTCCTTGCCCTGGGGACAGGATGCTCCACAGAACGTGGCACTTGGGGATCTGGGACGTGTGACACACTTGGTTTGATGGCACTTCCACACTAACCTGTCCCAGCAGGGCATTGAGACCACACAGTCTGAGCTCAGAAACTCCCAGCAGCTGCCACCCTCCTCTCCCAGCCCCTCCAAGAGCTTTTCCCTGGAGCTTGGTCCTGCAGGAGTTGCTCGTGCTGGGCAGGGGACGGGCAGTGCTGGCAGAGCCCTCCAGCCTGCAGAGCACCTCGTTTTTCTCTCCTCACACCACTGTCCCCCTCCAGCTGTGGTTTACTGCCTGCACACCCCCAGAGAGGCATTTGCAGGAGCAGAGGCAGGGCAGGGAGGTTTTCCACTAGATTTAAATACCTTGGAAATGCTCCATCTTGCTTGGAAAAGGCCCTTGGTGTGTCTGCCATGTCACAGGGGCAAACAGCAAGAAATCCTCTCGCACCATTTATCCTTCTGAATTCCAGCCAGGCTAAACTGCCCACCGGGAGATGCCAGTGCCAGCCCCGCTGGAAAACCCCTCAAAAACTGGCAGAGGGATCTCAGAAATCCATCAGGGATGAAGAGTTACTGGGCAGCAAGGCAGCTCTGGCACCAGTGAGACCCCGTGCCATGGTGTTGCTCCGGGTAGGAACTCACAGCCATCCTTCCATTCTTTCCCTTGGGACAGGTTGTTATTGCAGCCTGTGTGTGTTTGGGATGTTGCTGCTGCCACCAGCCCTCAGGACTCCTCTCTGTCATGCCCTAAATCATCCCCTGCCATCATGCCAGGGCTGTCCCAGCCCCTCAGACATATTGGCAGTGACAATAATGGCTCTGAGAGCAGGGCTAACACAACGTGCCCATTTATGCAGGTTTCTAATACATAGCACTGTAAAACCTTCCCATTTCTGTGGTTTCCTCACAGTGAGGAACTGAGTTGCAGCAATGAGAGGAAAATGGACCAGGGTAATTCTCCTTTATCCTACTTGCTCTTACCTGTCAGGTTGCTCACAGATATTCCAACATGCGAGCCCTGGGACAGCTGGAGCCACAGGAACTGCATTTCACAAAGCTTCTTCCTTTCAAACTGTTTTTAAAAGAGTTTCTTTGTGAAAAAAAATTCATTGCATTTCTTTGTGAAGAATTTTGTCTAAGTTTTTCAGTAAATTGAGAGGCCAGGAAAAAAAAATACAATACATTTGGTGTTGGGATATTCTCAATGCAGCCTGAGTGGGAAAAAATCTGAGCCCATGAGGCAGCAGGGAGGGGGTTCAGTTGTGTGCTCTGTTACATGGAAAGACTAAATCATATTGTGCAGCATCACCTGAAGAAGAAAGAAGTAGAAAGGAGGGAATTGTAGGTGCTGGAGCACCTTTCTGTGGTGCAAGAGGAATCCAGGCTTTGGTGTAGAAAAGCCAGGCTCAAATCTCTTGTTGCTTAAGTGTGTGTAGCAACACAGACACCAGCAGGGATGCTCACATGGGAGCAGAGACTCAGGTATTTTCATAATTTACTTGCCCAATCTGTTTTCAATGCTTTTCTCAAAGCTGTGTGCAGTCAGGTCTCAGCTCAGGCAGAACTGCAAAGAGCTCTTCATGCTGTGCAGACACACGAGCTGTGCCCACTGCACATCACCCTGGTGGGCTGCACAACATCCCAGACACTAAAGGAGAACTTTTAATCTTGAACACAGTAAACGTGTTTTTCCCTAAAGACAGCTTAGTCTACCAGATGACTCTGCTGACTGGAATCCTGCATTGGCTTTTTAATGAGGTTTCTGGTACCATTAAATGTGCTTTTGCTGCACTAGAAGAATTTGGATAATCAATCAATAGTTTAAAATAAAGCTAAATCCCAATAACTCAACATGGGAATGTCTTTCAGTTGAAGCAGTCTTTCTTTTCATGCAAAAAAATTTTTCCTGTAAAATTCTTTTCATCCTTTTTACCTTTTTCTTTTTTGAAGTATATCGATGCTCGATGCAATGACCTCAGGTGTGTGGAGAGGAGGATGTATCAGCAGCACAACAGGTCACCCTTCAGGACCTGGGTTTGAGAGTTTCCATGTCCAAGACTCTCTGGACATTTACCCAGAAGAGTATTTCACACCTTTGCAGTCTGGACCAGCAGTAAGTGATGGTGTGACCTGCACGGTTTAATACAGAATGTAAAGGAGTGCGAGCACAAAGTCTGTTCCATCTGCTGCCCTGGGCAGGAGGCAGATGCCCTGAAGGAGTGCAGAGGGCAGAAACATTCCTGCGGGCTGCAGTAAATAGTGCAAAGGACTTGATGCAGCTCCCTGGTTCTTTGCAATGCCTCTCTTTTTATCTGCCCTTTACAGGAAAGAGTTTTCAAGAATAAGATTTTAAGCCCTCCCTGAAGAGCCAATACCATGAAAGGGCACTGGGAATCGCTGCTTCTGTGGAGTTCAGAGCAGTGCTGATAACACAGCTGTGCTCCTGCTCTGCATCTGGGGCTGCCTGTGCATCCCTCCCTGCCTTTGCTGTCCTGTCCATACACATATAAGGATCCCTGGCACAGGAATGGCCTCTTGCTCTATGTTTGTGGAATCCTTAGCATATAGAGCCCAATTTTTTTTATTTTTTTTTTTTTTTTTTTTGTGTAACATGGGAATAATGACCAGAGTAAATACCAGTGTTGGTGCTGACCTGGCTGACTGGGTTCAGAGAAGAGCAACGAGGCTGGAGAAGAGAGTGGAGCACAAGTGCTGTGGGGAGAGGCTGAGGGAGCTGGGGGTGTTTGTGCTGGAGAAGAGGAGGCTGAGAGGTGACCTCAGCACTGTCTAGAACTACCTGAAGGGAAGTTGTGGCCAGGTGGGGGTTGGTCTCTTCTCCCAGGCACTCAGCAATAGGACAAGGGGGCACGGGGGGCTCAAGCTCTGCCAGGGCAAAATGAAGTTGGAGAGCAGAAAAATATTTTTTGCAGAGAGAGTGCTCAGGGATTGGAATGGGCTGCCCAGAGAGGGGGTGGATTCCCCATCCCTGGAGGTTTTTCAGCTGAGCTTGGCCGTGGCACTGAGTGCCATGATCTGGTAAAGGGACTGGAGTTGGCCCAAGGGTTGGACTTGATGATCTGGGAGGTCTTTTCCAACCCAATCCATTCTATGATTCTACGACTTTGGGCAGCTCCCACTCTGGGCACTCAGCTGCACACTCAAATCCCCTGTCTGGTCTCTCCTCCCCCACTTATACACACACACACACACACACACATATCTTAAAGATTCAGAAGAGCACTTTGAATCTAACAAAACATCTTTATAGGCACTTCAAATTGGAATTGAAAAATAACCATTTCCAGTCACCTCAAGTACTTCACTTTTCCTTTCTGGCTTATTTAGGCAGGTGAGAATTTAAGGCAGGTGCCCTCCAGTGTCTGCTACTATTATTTGCTGAATTTTTTAATGTAAAAGCCATTCTTTTGCATTAGTGTGTAATGTGTGCTTGTGTACACATCTCTGAAAGCTGAAAATAAAAATGGATTCCAATAATGAAATCTTAAACCAAATTGCTGCAGTACTCTCATATTATCCAATTATAACAAAAAACAATGTTTAATTTGGAAAGAGAAAGTTCTAGTTATAGGATGAGTTATGGGGATTTGATTACAGAGCAAGATTCTTGTTAAATTGGGATTACATAATGTGTGAGTAGAAGTTCTTTGGATTTAATAACCTGGTGTTCCTGCATTTTTAAGTTCTCCTATTTATTGAGAAAAATGATCTCTTTGCTTCATGGACACAAGACCAGTGTCAGAGATTTAGGAACTGGAAATAAAAAGGAGAGGACAAGTAAATGGAATGACAGGGGAGCTGCTGTCCTCCTGAATTAACCACAGCCAAGAAAAATGCAACTGCACTTCCCTTGTTCTGTTTTAAAGAATGCACTTTGTTCCCTGAAACTTTCCATTCATGTTTCAGTTAATCTACTGAGCAAAACACTTGATGATGAAGAATACAACTTTTGTGGCAGGAATACTTGGGACAAAATTGTATCTGTCTGGTGGAACAGGCTGGTTTGTTCTGGCCTGGGTGATGGAGCCAGGGAAGGGCAGCACTGCCAGTCCCTTTTCCTCAGCTGTGCCAACACCACCACGATCAGCATGGGCTATAAACTTGCCATTTTCTTTTCATGCACAAGCAAGAAAGGCTCTGCCTTGAAATCTGCCCCCTGGTATTTCCAAAGTTTGGAAAAACGCAAGTCGAAGTCCGGGCTTTGGAGTCATCCCCTCTGCTCCTCTCCTTTGTCCCCATATGCTGGATTTAGGGATCCAGCTGCACAGGCAGAGTTTGGGGGGCGGACAGAGAGCCTGTACATGGCATGGGCCACAGTCAGGGCAAAACATCAGCTCCCAGTGCTGAGAGGAATCAAAGCCTCTTTTTCCAGCTCCGCCCTGGCCTCTGTGTGTGACAGAGTGGAGAAGGCAGTGCAGGGTTTGTGGCAGCTCTCACAGGAGGAGAGAAATGTGCTGTCAGAGCCCTACAGCTCTATCTGTTTGCTGTCTGGTGCTTCCATGATTCAGGATCAGTTTATGAGTTTCTTCTGGGACCAGATGGTTGCAAGGCAACAAAATGAATGCCAGTTACACATAAATGTCAACTGTTCAAACCATTACATGTCAACATACCCAGGGTGTGCAGCCAGAGCCACAGCCAGGCAGCAGGGCTTGTTTAGCCAAAGAAATACAGAATTTGGGAAAACTCTGATTCTAGGAGAGATACTTGGTGAAAATAAATCAGCTCCTTATAACAAAAATATGACCAGGTCTGAGTGTCATGAGATAGCCTGCAATATATGTCATGAAAGCAAGTCCTGTCAGATTTAATTACTTTTTTCTTGCAGCTTGAAACAGGGCTGGCTTCAGAATTAAGGCAGCTCCTTATTAAAAACTAAATGTGAAAGATGAGATTACGACCCACGAGGAATTTATGAACAGAGACAGTATCTAATCCTGTGCAATATCCTGTGCAATCGTGAAATATCTGTGATATCTGCAGCATTCCAGAGAATTATATTTTGGCATTAATTATTCCTCTTAATTAGTGTAGTCAGACAGAAGCTAATTGCAAGGACTTTGCAATGTTGGAGAGCACACTTCAGTGGGTAACATCAGCAGATAAATTAGATGTACTACTTTAATCCAGAACAAAGTATTTTGCCCAGTAGTTCTGCCATTTTATGCCAAATCCCCTGGACTTGAGTGGGGCCAGATTTTGTATTTTGGCTGGTTCTGTTCACTCTGGCAGAGATGAATGCAGTTTTATAATGAACCATTCAAACTCTTTCCAAACAAGCTCAGCAATAAAAGGATTTCCCCGCTGTCAGGAATGAGGTATTTAGATGGTCCGTGGTGAGTACAACCTTTTCTAATAAGGGCTGCACATATTTCCTTTTGAGCTGCACTTCATTCATTTGCTGGAAATCCAGGAAACATTTGAATCAGGTCAGGACCACGCAGTGCAGAGGCTGCAATGTGGTTACCATCATGTCAGGCAGACTCAGGCAGAATCCACTCCCTCCAGAATGTTCCCATCAATATTATGGGTGTAAGAAGGAGCCTGCAGCCATCTGGCCTTCATTAGCTGTGTTTTCAGGCTTGATATCCATGAGGAAGAAGTCTAAGAGACACAGTCTGTTACAGTCAAAGAATTGCATCAAATGCCCAGTCTCTGGAGGAATGATCTGAGGAAAGTACCTGCTAGTGAATAGAACATGGCATTTTGCACTAAGGATGATGTTGAAGTGATAAGTTTTAAAACGTAGTATATTATAATCTGCCTTTAAAAAATTAAACAGGAGGTACCGTCCATTTCAGGCCTTTCATTGAGCTCTGCAAGGCTTAGCAAGAATGAGTCTTTTGGTAAAATCTGTGCCCTTGTAAAATTGGTTTCTCACAGGCTGTTGCAGAATTTTTTGCCCTCCCAAATACATCAAGTTTTATCGCCATCAGTTACAGCTGCACAACGTTATATTCCATAAAGGAACAGGCAACAAATCACTGTGGGCACCTCTGTGAACCTTTGGAGGTGACGTGGTGCCTCAGACCTGCGTGTTCAACAGTCCACACAGGGAACCAGAGCTTTTATGTGGATGCTGGACTCCTCCAACCTGGAAAATGGGACCAGGATGGATCAAAATCCATATGAGGCTTGACCTTAAAAGCCCTCTGCATGCTGAATTCTCCTGACTTCAGCAGGCATTGAGTGTGGGAGGCTGGCAGCAGAGTTGGGGTTTTGCTGCAGGAACCATGAAGGGACATCCCACTGCACACCCCAAGACTCTTCCAAGGCCTTAATTAGAGCTTGGCACCAACTGGGTTGGTGGTTCCAGGGGTTTATGTGGAGCCCTCAGGGAAGAGGCAGTCACTCCATCACGGCTGTTCCCGGGGTTTGGTCCCTGCAGTGGTTTGCACAGCATGGGGGGAAATGTCTTCCCAATCCATTAGCACATTCTGTAAAACCCCAGTGCAGCCCCGGGTCGTGGGGCCGTAATTACCAGTGTCAGTGTGGGCTGGGCTCCTCCCTGCACAAAGAGGGAGCTGGCAAAGCCCTGGGTCAAAAAGTGATGGTTCTCTCTCAGCAGATTGAAAACTGCAGTTCCTCCTAAAAAAAACCAACAAACCACCTATTCTAAGATTGATGTGTAACATAAATCAGAGCTAATCCAACTGAGACTGTTAAAACAAGGCTGCTTTTTCTTACTGAACTGAAACATTTTGATGTGACAAAAATGAAATGCTAAAGGCAGAACTGCCGCTATTGACTATTTGAAATGAGATTTCCCTTTAATCAGTGAGATTCTGCAAAGTGCTTCTGACTTGTTTTCCCTGGCTATTCTCAGAGCCTTGCTCTATTAATATTTATTACCCATATTTTTGCACCTGGAAGGCTAAGTTGCTCCCTACTGTTGGGGAGCTACTAGAACTTTGAATTTCCCATCAGGGCTGTGCTGTCAGGCTGTTGCCAGCTCCATGGTTAGCACAGGGCTGGGAAGAGCCAGGCTTTAGTCTTCTGTGTGGTTTGGGTTTGTCATCTTCAGATTGTTGGCTGTGAAGTGGGAGCCAATGTGTGCCATTTACTCATCCACAAGTGAAATTTACTTTGGGATGCTCAGATGAAAAACAAGAAATCGGGATGATTTGGTATCTTTTGCCCTGGTGCAACAAGAGGTTTGTCTGCAAAAGATGAAGAGTCTTTTTGGCTGTGCATCCTGCTGGTGTGTCACTGACACCTGAGTGCCCCGAGTTGCCTTTGCTGTGGTTCCTCAGCTGAGCAGCAGGGGCAGAGCCCGCAGCCAAACACGGCACCTTCTACAGACACGGGGCAGGGCTGCTTTGGGACCCTGATAGCAAAAAGAACCTCCTGAAGGGAAGTTGTCTTTCTGTTTCTTTCTCCTCCAAGGACAATATAAAAGCAGTCAAAGTCACAGAAACACCTGTGATTTCCACTTAATATTCTTGCAGAGAATTTTCATGAAAAATGAAGCAATGTAACTCAAGATTTTTCAGCTCTCAAACAGCAGTTGAGATAAGAACTTTTCACCTTAAAATAATTCTACTGCATGAAAATTTGTCCACTGAAACCTAACACCAACAGGATCCCTTCCAAGCCTCCCACATCCCTGGGTCAAGTCCTTCTTTTTCCTGGCTTGAGGAACCCAAGGAGCAAAGGTGCAGTGGTGGCAAGGTTGGGCTGTGCTGGGGAGATGGAGCTGCTCCTTGTCCCTCTGCTCATGCCAGAAGGTCACAGCTGGGGCACGTGTGAGGAGGCTGCTCTGGGGCACAGGGAGGTGCCCTGTCACTCTGCTGCCTCTCATGACCTGCCGCCTTCCACCTGAGAAACCCTCTCTTAGTCCTTGTGCTCAGCGAAGGGCTGCTCAGATTGGCTGCACAGTTAATTTTATCCCCAGCTCCAGGCTCCTGGTTTCTCTTGCCACACAGAGCAGCAGCCTGGCACAGCAGCTCCTCAGCAGCAGAGCCAGCTGGTCGGTGCCAGTGGCCGTGGAGTGCCAACAGCCCCTGCCTGAACTGGGTCAGAATGCCCCACTCACTGCAGGGCAGAGCTGCTGATGCCCCAGACACACACCTGAGGCAAGACAGCACTCACCTGTCAGACAGGGATGGAGAATGGGCGATAAGGGAAAGAGATGGGGTGGGAAGCACTCCACTGGCATTGGTAGTGATGAGGTGAGTGTGGAGGCTCCTGGGTGGCCTCTTAGAAGTCACAGTGAAGGTCCAGGCTCTCCGAAGGGGCCAAGGCTTGTGCCTTCTCAACCCAGCAGCACGTGTGGAACGTGTGGAAGGGACCCAGAGGACTGAGAAGCACAAGCCATTGTACAGCTGGGGCAAAAGGTTCACTTTGTTTACCAAAGTAAGTGAAGTCATTTAATGCAGAGGCCCAGCCCAGCTCAGTCTGCCAGGAAAAAGGCTAAGAGAAAAGGGCAGGGATTGGGATGGGGACTGCTGCCCTGGCCTGCAGGATATGGACATGGTGCTCTCTGCTGTGATGGTGCGGAAGGCTTATCCATTAGTTTTGTCCCTTCAGAGTTTAGCCACTGTCCTCACTGCAGGAGAAGGGGTCAAACCATATTTGCATCCTAACAGGAGGTCAGCCTATGGACAAGCCAGGGAAGCACTGACTGATCCTTCTCTCCTGAAGTCTGGTAGATCCACATCAGTACCTCATGGTTTGACCAGGTCAGCACTGCAAGACAGACACTGCCATGAGTCACAGACTGACTGAGGCGGTGCCAGCCCAGCACCACACCTGGGTGTCTCCAGCACAGGTTCCCGTGGGACAAACCCATGGATGTGATCCCTGAGCACAGCCTTGCTTAGCAGGCACTCACTGACAGTACTTGTGCTCCCCAGAGGGAGTTGGGCTGACTCACGCTCAAAACTCTAATCCAGCAGTTGGGATGGGCAGTTTTTCTGCTCTGAGTCACAATGAGACATTCCTCTTTACAACTGGAAGACGCTACCGTGGGGTCCTGGCTGAGCCCTGTGGTGGAGAGCATTTTATGTGGTTGTCACAGGGCCTTTGTGCAGGTCACTTTGTCTTCAGGAGGCTCCAAGTCCCTTCCCTGCCTCAGCCATTCCTCCAGGGTGCTCCAGGGGTTCCATTCTGCACAGGAAATGCTCAAACAGCCACTCAGCAATCACAAGTAAACACGTAATTGGAGCTCAACTCTCCAAAGTGTCAGGAGCCAACATCACCACCCTCCCAAGTCATGCCTGTAGTTAAAGATCCCAAGGAGGCCCTTGCTGTGCCTGTTGTGGTCCTGGATGAGGAACGAGCCCGTGTTTCCCTGTGCAGAGAGCAGCTGCTCCGCGGGTGCGAGGGGGAAGCGGCGGTGCAGGACCCCAGCAGGCGCCTCGAGCCCGGCCAAGAACAACACCAGAGCACAATGCAGAGAGTTTGTTTTCCACCAGGTTCCTCCCCAGCTTCCATGGGCTGGGCACATGACTCCAAATTAATGGAATGCGGTAATTAATTTCACTTGTCAGGCCAGCATTACCCTATCTGCTGCTGAAAGTGCTGTTGCATCACACTGGGTCTTGGGATAGGTGGGAATCCTGGAGGAAATTGTACGTGGAGAAGCCATGAACAGCCTTAACCCAGGGCTGGATGCAGCATATCTAAGAGGGGCTTTTACGCCTGATAGTTTCCTTTTAATTAAGAGACAGCCTGCCTAAGAAAATAGAACTCGAGGTCAGGGTATCTGCAAGGGAAGCCAAATGACTGGGCCACAGGTCAGGTTTCACAGAGGAAGATGCAGTGTGAGGATTTTCTAAGTCAGGGGAGAAATTAGCTGGTTTTCATGTTGTTTCGAATAAGTCCTTCAAGTGTAAATACCCAACAGATAAAATAGTGTCCCCTTCTTCAACAGCACCTTAACTGAACCACCACCATCCTGCAAGGCCCTCAGAGCTGTGGGGGTCATGGCTTGGTCCTGGCTGAGCAAATGGGCAATGCAAACATTGGGCTCACTCCCCTGCAAGCCCATTTCCTTCCTCTCCCTCTTGCAGCCCCCAGTCAGCTCTGCACAGAGAGAACCTGGGCTCAGGTGGGAGCTGGACACCTGAGCTCACAAAAACCCAGAAGATTTAATATTCATGTCTCAGGGACTGTGCTGCAGATTTCCCAGCCAGGTGAAGAGCACCTGTAACACCATGGAGAGCCACTGCCTCCAGGGAAGTATCACTTCCCTCTGTGTAGCAGCCTGTTGAGGCTGGAAGGATTGGGGTTGTAGGAGTCACTGCTGCAATTACTGGTGTTGCTGGATGGATGTTTCCCTTCATGCTGTGCAAAGTTGTATTCTTTGGGAAAAAAATCCAACTCAAACCTCCTCAGAAACCACTTAAGACATGAGATGAAGAGAAAGATTAATGAGAGGGATGGATAGAGTGCAGTTTCTCAGACTGAGGATATGGCTTGGTTCAGCTGCAGTAAAGCACAGGCTCAGATGTGTCCTCGAGGGCTCTGGAACCCGCCGTGTGCAGAGTGGGCTCACAGTGTGTCTGCAAGTTCTCTCCCCACAGCACATGCAGGCACTGCCAGAGAGCAGGTGAGGCACTGGATTGTGTCACTTGCACACTCCCCTACCACCTTCAGCACAGATTAAGTCTTTTTTCTTCTGGCCAAGACCATCCTTCATTCCTAGGAATGAAAATTATATTCCAGACCAGCTTGGTTTTCCTTTCCTTTATTGCTGAAAATTGTTTTCTCCAGGAGTGAGGAATCATGAAACCCAGACTCAGAAAAGTTATTTTCTTTGAAAGAAACAATCTTAGACCCGTGAGTTTTCTGCATGAGTAATTATTTGCGTCCCATTTGCTCTCTAGTCAAACCTTTGGGCTCTGGCAAACTGGAGAGAAGGAGACTGGGATGATTCCCGAGGTTCTGGAAATCACAGTCAATGGCACCTCGCTGCAAGAGCCCTAGTTTGTATTTGATAATTTTTTAATGATTTATCTTTTTTTAATAAAATATTTATACATAAGAAGATCTGCTCCAATTCACTTCAGCAAAGAGCAAGTGTGTTATGAGAAACTGATCCCTCTATTCTCAGTCATTCTGGGAAAAATCCATTCTTTGGTGTATTTGGTCCAACACAAATGTAAGTTACTAAACTGGTCATATAAAGTTGTGTGATCACCAAATTCTGCACAGCTTTATGAATTTCCTGTTGTTTAACCACCTTTGCTTAGTGTGGCATGTAATTCCTTCCAGAGAAATGCTGTGATCCACGTTATTAAAATTTCTGCACACCCAGGGAATTCAAATCCTTTCAGATAATTTATCAAGCCAATGCTGATTTTTTTTTTAATCCTCCTTTTAAATTTTGTGCTAATTTTGACCCCAATTTAAGATCATTAACATTGAGATTCACCCTCTGTGGACCTTAAAATTCCAGGCTCATGAAAACTATTTGATCTCTAGGAACTGATTTCAGTCCTTGAAAGGCTAGCACACGCCATGGGGTCATATTTATTTTATGAGATGATTTTTTCCTAGTGAGATCAGTCAGTGGAGCAGCCAGTGTTGCAAAATGTGGAATAAATTTCCAATACTATACTGCAATATCCACAAAAGATCTCACCTGCCATTTAGCAGTCAGCAATAGGTACATTTTAATAGCTTGCATTTGACATATCTCTGGTTTTATAACTCCCTTGTCCTACTGTATCCCATATATATATATATGAGATAGAGTATATATATATTAAAAAATGGTCTCCTGTTTCTTACTGAACACCGGGGAATTAAAAGTCAGCTCTGCTTCCTTGACCTGCTGCAGGATTGCTCTCAGGTGCTATAGGAGCTCTTCCCAGGGTTTACTCTAAATCAAGGCAGCATCCACACAGGCCACTGCACACCCCAAATGTTTGCAGAGCACCAGGCTGGTCACTTGAAAGACATTAAGGAGCAACCCACACAAACCACAGCTTCATGCTCAAAAAAATCCGGTAAGCACTGAAAATGTTGTTGTGGTCTTGGAGGATTCTGCTCCAGGTGTTGCCAAGATCTGTCCCAGAAATCCAGAAAGCTGTTTTTCCCCTTGGCCTTCACATCAGCTGGTACATCAAGGCTGGAATTGTTATTTAGCCTTGGTGCTGCAGCACTAAATTATTTAGTGCCAACCTCCTGTGTGGTCACCAGACTGAGATTTCCTCCTGAGATGTTGCCTTCTGCTGCCAGCACTGCCTCAATTCCAGCCCAGTTATCCAGTGCCTGAACACACTGGAATTCCAGGAAAAGGAGCATGGCAGTTGAAAGGCTGGGGTTAGGTACTGGCTGCTGAGGAACTGTTCAAAACTGTGCACTGGGTCCATATCACACCTAAATCCACTGGGAAGGCTCTCTGCTCTCACCAGCAGCACCAGTAACCCCAGCAGGAAAGTTCTCCACATCCTGGATGCAGGCAGGGCCAAACGCTGCTCTTGTTCACACATTTCTCACTAATTTGATCTTCCAAAAATGATATTTTTCCTGCCATAGAGTTTGAAAAATGCCAGGACGCTCCCAGGCAAGTGATTCATGTGCATGTTGAGGGCTTGGGGAGGGGATGGGGGAGTGTGGATGTTCACACTGTCTAATTTTAGATGTCTAATTCAATTAAGGTCTGGCCTGGTTACATAGTCAAAGAGTCTTGCCTTCTGATGGGGCTTACTCAGAGCTCCTAAATTAGGAGCTGCTGCTGGCCCTGAGCTGGGCAGCCCCTGAGCCTGGTCAGGCACTGCTGGTACGTCCTGCACACATTAGTTTGTTCAACTCTCTCCACTGTGTCATATTGAAATACAGCCTTCTTATTTTGTCTCAGAAAAGGCTTTATTGGCTTAGCCTTCTGCCCCACTTTAACCTCCCCTTGCCGTTTGTTATTTGTGAAGACTCAGCCTTGATTAAAACCAGCCCCATCTTTTATGCTGTGTGGTGGCTGTTGCTTCCTCTCCACGGATTTCTTCCACAGGATTCAGAGTTTCCTTCCCCCAGCACGTAGGGAGCCAGCAGGCAGAGCAGGCCAGAGAATTAGAGTTCCTTTGTAGCTTTGCTTTAGTTTTCCTTCTGTTTGATTTCCAGGAGAGGGATTATATGTTGCCTGTTTTTTAATATCTGAAAAACTGCCTGGCTGGCTGGCTCGGTCAGGGTGCCCACAGCCCTGCCAGGCACCTCAACCCTCAGTGCTCTTGCACCACTAGCAGAGAGTTTAGCAGAAGTTTCTTTGTCCTTCACCTTTCCTCACCTTCCCCATGTGATGCAAAGTGATCATGGATGAACTGATATTCATTTCATCTATTATTTAAAAAAGTAAATTCTCAGGACATTCATTGCACTCTGATGCCAGAGATTAAAATGGCCAAAACCAAAGTGCACTTCCAGCCCCTCAGCTATTGACCTATAAACTATAAATCTCCTATATACCATATCCCCTATAAAACTGTAAAATCCCACACACTCTCCCAGTGGTTTTGTTGAGCTGGGATTAGACTGGAGGTGTCCCAGACACCAGTTCAGTGCTGGCCTCCTCATGGCCTGGGAACCCACCGTGACCCCAAACAGGAGCCAAATGAAACCATATTGACCAACTCATTATTTTCAACAGACTACATTCTTCTGGTCTCTTAAAGCAGCATGTGCAGGGGTGTGGGCTTGTCAGATAAAGAAAGAATTAAACATCTGCCTCTTGACTGCACTGCTTATTATTCCACTGAAAAAGTGGAGAGAGATCCCCAGCCGTGGCAATATTCCATGAGACTGAAGAGGTAAGAGTTGTACACTGGGCATAGTGTACTGGCAAGAGTTTCCTGATGCTTTGAGCAATTCCTTTTAAAATTATGCATAGGAAACCCAGGCTGGAACCCTAAGTCATGCCAAAACAATCTCCCCCTTCTAGATTTATAAAGTTTGCCCAGCTCTCTACCACTGCCACCCAGGTGGTACTTCACCTTACTACAGAAAAACACCTATAATTTTATTTCTTTGAAAAACATGTGAAACTTTTGGCTCAAAGGCTGGGTGGGAAAAAAGTACATTGCTTAGTGGTTTATTGCCCTTAGGAAAACATACTTCAGTTATGAAGTATTCCCCCCTGAAAACTTACTTGACATTTTGTCGAGAAAATAGTAACATTTCTACAAAACTGGCCAAACTACTTAATATCATAGCTGTAAAGCACAGACCTAAAGAAATGTCAGTGTGGATGAGACTGGTGACCTGGATTGTTTTTATTCCACCATTATGAGCATGCACTTCAGCTGAGGGGCCATCCTGTGAAGATTTGGCCACCGTAGCAGGAGCTGCTCCTGTAAGAGAAGCCATGTGGGTGCTGCCCTGTCTGGCCAAGGGGCTCTTTCCTGCTCTGTGTGAGGCTGGAGGGTGGGAGGGGAAGGCAGGAGAGGTTTGGGTGTCATGGTGAAGCTCCTGAGGTGCTGGACCAGGTTCCTGGAGGTTCACGTGGGCTTTTGACCCTTTTCGTAAGGGAGGCCTGAGCACAGAACAGCTTTTCTCTCTATTCTGTGAGCCTCAAACCACTCCAGATCCTCTGTCCTTCCCTATCTTGGGCTCCACAAGCAGCTCCGAGTGGGTACCATGACACACTTCTGTCAGTGTTCACTGGCAGAGGAATAAGCCCAGCTTAGCTCAAATGAGCTCATTAATTAGTGTCTGTCTGCCTGTCTGTCATCCATCTCTTCAGATTGAGTGAAATTCTTGCTCTGCTGAAATCAGTGGAAGTTTTGCTACTTGGGAGCACCATTTCACCCCTTATCTCTCTGCTGAGCCTCAGAGCAAGGACACAGCAGAAAGCAAAGCCCTGGCCCTGCTGCCCATTCCAGGCACCTCTCAGGTGCCTCCTGTATATCCTCAGCTGCAGTTCCACCGTGCTCATCCAAGCTCTGCAGTTGCTCCCATCTTTCAGGAGCAAGAGAGTTAAATGCTGTGTCTGAATAACTCTGAACTGCAGGAAAGTTCAGGCCCACGCTGGGATGTGAACTTTCTGTCTCGAGCCCATTTCTAGTTTCGCTGTAAACAATTTCAGAATGTGATTAGATTTTAGGGGAAACTTGTAATAGAGCTGTAATAAGATATGATGTAATAGGTAATAATAATAATATATAGCAGCTGTTAAGGAAAGCTTTTTCTGCCTTTATCCCAGAAGGATACAGGGAGTCAGCTGCAACTTCATATTTTGAAAGAGGGAATATTAAACACTAGGACAGTGATGCAATGATGTTATTGTAAACTCTAACAGGAAAGCCCAACGTGTGAGAGTTAAGACCAGCAGAAGATGCACACAAACAGCTGCTCCGACACAAATTCCCTCAAGTTTGCTTCATTTTCTTTTATTTAACTCAGAGTTAATGCACTGGACTTCCAGATATTGCTTTCAATAGGCTCTGAGCTGCTGAGAACAGTGGGGGTTTTTGCTCTTGCTTCCCACCTAATGAACCCTCAGAGTGCTCCTAAAGAGATTAGTGCGGGGTGTCTCTCCAAACCCCTGTCTGCAGCAGTGTCACTCAGCTTCAAGCAACACCCTACCCTCAGTTCATGCCTCTGGGAGAGAAGAAATATAAAGTCAACAGAAGTTGGGGCTGGAACGTCAACTTCAAAACGGAATTTCCTGGCGTTTTTCGCAGCATGCCATAACTTCAGTGCTAACTAATATTGCCCTGTGTGTTTAATCTCCATGTGTTGAAGGAAAAAGATCTTTCATGGAAAGACTAGAACAGATAAACCTATATTTAGCCTTCTATAAACACCTCCCAGGGTCACGTTTCTTAAATGCAGAGGCCAAGGATTACATGGAGAAAATCTATGAACGTGGGCACGGTTATATTTGTCTCAAAAAATGGACATTTCTGTGTATGAAGGACAGAACCCACTATAAATCAGGCAATATGTTAAAATAAGACTTGTAATTGTTGACCATAACAAGAAATTATCCAACTGGGGAGAAAAGGAAACACATTTTGTAGGTCGTTAACCTGTCAGAAGGTTTCCAGGGTGAGAGCACTGAGCAGCAACATCAAACAGACAGTGGGGCTGGTTCTGCTGTAATTATTACTCTTCTTCTCCACCTGCCCGTGGCACACAGTGGTGCCAAAGCCCTGCCAGCCCTGGGCTCTGACAGGAGCTTTGCTTTGCACAGCACTCCCTTGGCTCTGCAGCCCAGGAGGGAGCGCTGGGTCCTGTCCTGGCCTGTCCTTCCTGCTGGGAAGGGGCAGTCGGGACCCCTTGGTAAGATGAGGGTCCCAGCTCAGCATCTGCAGTTGCCATGAAATGGTGAGGGTTTTTCCCTTCCATACTTAAGCACATGCTGAGACACTCGTGGTGTCAGTGTTAGAGAAGAGAAACAGGTCTGAGTGTCCCATTACACCTCCTTTCAGCTGGAGTTGGGAACAACCACTACGTGAGAGGCACTGCCTACTGCCTGCTCTAAGTAAGCCAGGCCTGATCCAAAGCCCCAAACCATCTGCCCTGCCAACAAAAGCATGTTAAATAACTTACCAGAAAGTACATTAAAACAGTCTCCTGTCCTTGGTGTTATTTTGGTATTTTGCTGCCTGTGCTTGCTGCTCTGCTGTGCTCTCAGCATAATAAAGCTAGAAAATCAGTCATGCTCTCACTGAATCACAGACACTGATCCAGTTTTAATATTTGAAGTTGTCCTGAATTCAAACCAGGATTTGAGTTTTCTGTAGATATGTCCCTGAAGTTGAGGGGAATTTTCAGAGAGATTTGCTGTGTTTTTTACTGCCTTTTAAGAACTGAAGGCCTTTGTGCCATGTTGTGTTGCCAACTTCAGGGAGAAAAGCAGGTATTGGTGAGTGTGCTGATGAATCCAAAAGAATCTGAGAGTGATTAACTTCAAACCAAGAAGTTATGCTGCTTTAATGATGAGATTCTTATCTGAGTTGAATGCATTTAAATGTGTATTTTACAGTCCACTGGTCAAGTCATAGAAGTACTGTTAAATCTTAAAAGAAAAGCTGAAGGTTAATAGGTCAGAAATCAGCCACAGAATTTTATGGGTCAGGGAACAGCAGGTTTTGTTCTTTTCAAGGTGCCCTGCAAGACAAGGTGGATGGAACTCAGAGAGCTGCACGTTGGGTGGGGATGGCTCTCAGCAGTCTCCATTCAGGGGGAAGATCACTTCACAAAATCTGGGCTGTCACAGTGAAGAGAACAACGAGGCCAGAAGAAAATGCCCAGTGTCCTTTCCCAGTGACACAGCCCTTGGTGGTGTTTGATCCTTTGAAATCCCTGCCAAACACCAGCATGGCAAAAGAGGAAAGGCCACAGCACTGCCTCTGCCTGTTCCTGGGCTCCACGAAGATCTAACCTAGCACATTCCCATCTGCTCCATTTCCCCTTTTGAAACTGGGAATGTTGTTCTCCTGCGATTGTTGTATTTATTTTACGAGTTGCACAAGGAATGTTGTGTGGCACTCTCTTGGCTGCTCTCGCCTATGATTTACAGTAGTTATAAACATTCCAAAGTATACATGTAAGTTAAATGATACATTAATATTATAAAGTTACAATTCTGGTATAAATGTGTCATCAGTTCGAAAATTCAGTTTTTCCCTTGCCCGGCTTTGTGATTAGGCTGACTGGAATCAGCTCGGTGCAAAAGAACAACAGACATGAATTCAGAGGGTTCCTTCAAGATCATTCAGGACCTCAGTGTCACTGGGAGGAAAGAAACCTGGCACTTGGTACATCCAGACTCCAGCACTAACACACAGAAACTCAGCTGGCAGGTATTCTGTGAAATGGCACCTGGGTATGCAAATAAGGCTGAGAATAATCACTTATATATTGAATTCAATGGAATAAATTAAGATGAAAAAGGCTATCAAAGGAAAAGGAGATTTGTGGCATTAAGGATTTACAGGATCAGTCTCAAAGTCAGCTGGGGACTGGTTATTTGGAAAGAAATTAAGTGATTGCATTTGTTATATCCATGCAGTTACGTACCATTAATCTAAAGAATCTTTAGGAATGCTAATTTTCAGAATAAAATATATTAATTATTTAATAAATAGAGGTGAGCTAATTTTTACACTCATATCACATCTCTGTTTCAGCCTGATCCAGGTGATAGTTCAGCTGACTCATGGGCAGGTTGCAATGTCCCTAAATCCCTGCAAATGTCACCTGCATTGTCTTGCTAGTCAACTCCTCATCAGTCATTCAATAAGGAATTTTTTTTTCATTCTAAAAATTTATGAGAAGACAGCTTGGCATTGAGCAGTGCAGCTCTGGGGAAACATTTCCCCCTCCTGCCAGACCCCGGTGAGGGGAGAGGGGAGAGCCATCAGATCAAACAAGCCCACCACAGAGCAGCTCCAGCCCTCATTGTTGCAATATGAAAGTGGTTTATGGTGTCTCATAACTCATGTGTGAGGCTCTGATAATGGTCACGTCGGCCCCCACAGTTCACGCTGCGTTTGGAAACGCGGGTTGTTTATCTACCCCATGGGCTCAGCCTGAGAGCAGATTTACATTTGAGAACACTCAGCACCCGCACACACCGCCTTGTGGAAAGCACCCCAAGGCTGGACAAAACTGTCACCCTCCTCCTTGTAATTAATGGTTTAGAATTTCACCAGTTTTGTCCGTGAGTTTGGAGACAAAGTGAGTCAAACCCGTACTCAGTGTCCTTTTGGGCAATGGTTTTGGGTATTTGGCACATCCCTTTCTCGCTGCATCCCCTGCACACTGTGGGTGAGCAGCACTGGTGGGTGGCCAATGGGTCAGAGCCACAGCATGTCTGTGCTCAGGCTTCCCGTGTCCTCTTTGTTTTATTGTGTTTTGGTGCATTTAGCATTTTACTTACAGTCCAAATCTTGCAGACAATCGTGAGAGGATCCCCTCTCTTAGCCATAAAATACAGCCTCATAGCCCATACAATTGCACTGAAAATCTTCAGTCTGCGACCAAGAGGAACCTTTGGGTCTTAAGGCAAATGTAATGAACCTCAAGCATGCATTTAAACATACAAACAGATAAAAATAAAACAACGTGATGACTTCTAAGCCAATTTCACAATTATGCTGCCTGAGTCACAAAATTAAATTGCTTGGAGTTGGCAGTAACGTATGAACCTTTATTTGGGTCTGTGCTCTATTCCATTACTGTATTAGCTCCTTAAAGAGCAAAATGAAGTATGACTTAGCATTCAGCAGTAAATCCTTTCCTTTTTTTTTTGTGCTCTGTGCTGCAGTAGCAAAGTTTAAGTGAAACTATTTTTTCATGGTGGCAATAAGTGCAAGATGGTAAAAATGAGTTGGTCTTTCAGTTAACTATCTCTTTCTCAATGCAGAGCATTAAATGTCAACCAGAAGCATTAGCCAGGAGTTTAAAGGAGCCTGTTGATGGTTTTAAACATTCAAGCAGTGTTTTCCTGCTGTGTTTGTACAGGGCTGGGCAGCTGACAAGGAGTTTTGCAGAGCATAAGGGTTGCACTGTATCACCCTAGAGCCCAGAGAGAGCCAGACACTGGGATGTGAGGGACAGGGGCTTGGAGCAGGACAGCACATCTCGCTCAGAGCATGGAGTTTGGTGCATTTCCCATTAATCCCTGTATATTCTGGGTGTGGAGCCTCCCCCGTGTCCCCAGCTGGCCCAGTCCCCCAGTACCCCCTGCACGCCGTGCCCATCCACCTCCAATGCTGCCTTTCTCTCCAGCTTGCCAAGGCTCAGTGCCCACCCCACAGTGCCCCTTTCATCTTTGGAACCTGAATTCCTGGCCAGAACAAACTCTGAGGGCCAGAACACCTCTGGTAGGGCTGGCAGGGCCAGGCAGCGAGGGCTGTGTGGCACAGAAACAGGCAAAGGTGCCTCAGGGGTTAATCTCTGGTCCTTCCACAGGGCAGGGCAGGTGACAGGGAGTTCTGAAAACCCCTTGGAGGTTTTTCCATTGGTTACAGCACTGCTCTAACCTGTATTCTCAGGCTTAAAATCACACAAAGCCACCTCGATGTGACCTGAATTTCAGCCCTGAAATGTCTCTTCGTGCAGAGTTCCCAGCCAAGGGTTGTTCTTTGGGTGTTGTTTTAGGCAGGAGGGCAGGTTGCTCTCCAAAAGGTCAGCCTGGATTCAGGGAACAACAGGTTTTCATGAAAAGCTTATTTAAAAAAAAAAAAAAATTAAAAAAATGCTGTATATTGTATTTGGAAGCACATAGGGGGTTATCCACACAAGCCAAGTGTTATGTTTTCCAATTGTCCAATAAAATAGATTTACATAGAAGCAAGGAAGAAATAAGGCATTTTATAAGACTATTCCTAACCTCCATGAACTAAGACATCTTGATTTAAAACTGCTCTGTGCCCAGCAAGAGGAAATAGTTTAGACTGTATGTGAGAAGAGAATAATGGCTCCATCAGGTAGTCTGTCAGCTCTTGTAAATAGGGCTGGGCTGGTGAGGAGGAAAAGGGGGTGAATGATCTGCTCTCCCAGGAAAGGGCTGCAGTGAGGCATTTAATGGAACTGGATCATTCCCTGGGACTTGTACAGCAATTCCTCTGGGTCCCTTTGAAAATCACAGGCTGAATAGACACAACAGGAAAAATCAAGTCTATATTTACAGGAGAAAAGTTGAGCCCCAAAGCATTTACAAACTCAGCCTAAAGCCTTTCAGAAGTGCAAGCTGAATTGGTATTTCTTAAAACCTTCTCTACAGGAACTTCTCTTTATTCAGTAGAAGCAGCACAAAATGTACCAGTTGACAGTAATGCTGCTCTCTGTGCAAAACTTTACTGAATTTATATTTCAGGATGTCCCTTTCCTGCTTTATTTCAGGCAAAACTCCGCGTTGCCAAAAGACTTCAATGCAGAACAAAGTTTTATGAGCCTAAAGACCAAGGTCGATTGAAAATCAGGAATCATTCATGGAAAATTAGCAAATGTGACACACGCAGACTGAAATCTGCATTAAGAATTGCCTCCAACTGGCAAGGCCCTAACCTATGGGACAGCTTTATTGGATCTCCCAGGATTACTGCATAATTTTCTCTGACAACTCATTCGCCATCCAAACGGAGCAGAAACTCTTTTGGGGGGCAGCTCTGAGCCTGCCTGCCGTGTCAGGGTCTGGGGAAAGTATCAAATCAAAACAAGCAGCAGGGATTTTTTGCTTTGTGGTGCATGAGGAAGAAATGGGATTGAAATGGTGAGAGCTGAGATGTTGCTTCAGACTCTGTAGTTCTCCTGTCTGGACACACATCAGCTCCTGTGAACATCAGCTGGAGCTGCACAGGCCAGGGTGGAGGAGCAGCCACAGCAGATTGTAACACAGGGCCAGGACCGTGTGTTTCCAGACCCCGTCACGGCTCAGGGACATCTGAGGCACCATGTCAAGGCTGAGCTCTTCCCACACCTCCACCATCTCCCCAGCACTCCGCACTTCTTCGGCTGTTTAACCAAAATCCTGGCCAAAATAGACCATCTATTCTAGAGCTAATGAAAAAGCCTGGGAGAATTCATTCACACTGTGGAAAAACCTGGGGCTCTTGGGCATCACCTCTAGCCCTCTGTGACCCCCTCCCACACCAGGGGAGTCCAGCTGCTGACTGAGGGCAGGAGGAAGATCCTTGCACAGATTCCAAGCTACTGGAGAGCACCATCCCCACAGTTTAACAGACTCAAGATGCATTTAGGTTGGGATTGGAGTGACTGAGGTCCCCAGGTGCACTGTCCCCAGTGGAGCCACACTATTGTGGGTTATTGGGCAGAAGGCAGGAGTGGGAGGTATTTTTGGAAAGGAAAGCACGGAGAGACTTGCAACAGTCCTGTGGCAAAAGGGATGTAGAAGGGACCATCTGGGACAGCTGCATGGTGAGCAGGACAGAGCCTGGTGCAGGAGCAGGGGAAAGGATGCTCCTCAAACTCGGTTTGGTGATGGGCTGTGGCCTGGCAAGGGGCCAGCCATGAGTGGAAGGTGTGACACAGGGAGCTGCTGCAGCCTGCACACCCTGCTGAGATCGGCACAGGGATCTGTGTCAGGGCAAGAAAGGCCACACGGCTGGGGACAACCAATAAAAATGCAAAGTACACTTTGCATAGAAACGTTCCCAAGGAAACTCAAAAGGAAACAGAGTGGCTGGCAGCAGCTGCAGAGCAGTCAGGCAGGGCTGGGCATGGCCAGGGCTGGGGTTACAAAGCAGAGGAGATAACTGCTCCCCTCCTCTGGCCACATCGGGAATTCTGCAATCAGTGTCATTCAGTTTGCTTTGTCAATTCAGAAAGGACATAATGGCCTTGTGATAAGAGAGGTGCTGCTTTTAGGAGGACCAGCTCAGCCAAGGAGTTTTGAGCAAGGCAAAAGGTAATCTCTTCCTAATGCAGGGCAAGGCCACCCGAAGGGATGGGTGAGGGAAGAGCTGCTCTGGGTTTGGGATGGGTACACTGCTGCCCTCGGGCAGGGCTGCTGCTTTAGCCAAAGGAAATGGTGAGGAAATGTATTTTGGCAACGGACAAGTCCCAGGGATGGCTGTACCTCTGCAGGCAGCAGCTACAGCTCGAGATGGTGGAATTGAGCAGGAATCAACAGGGGTTGCAGGAGGTGGCCCTGGTGGTGCTTCAAGGGTCAATGTCCTTGCAGGTGCCTTCAGACTCGGTGAGATCACAGGGGTGAGGGTGGATTTAGACAGACCGAGCAGTCCTTGTGCTTTTCTGTGCTCACATCTGGTAATTGCAGGGGCTGCAGTCTCAGCAAGAACCATCTTCTGCCCTTTTTTAACTCCTCGCCCAAGCAGCAAATGGGTCATGGAAAGGAAGTGCCAAAAGAAATCCTTCAACCTCGTTTTGCTAATATGAAAAATGTATTGCCTTTTTCCAAAAGGGGAAAGAAAAAAAAAGAGCAAAGAAAAATTGCTTTGTCTGGAACCAAAAATTAAAAACCCCAAAGCCTTCCTTGTGAAGTGAGCTAGGAGTGACTTGGATAAACACATCTATTGACTTTAAAATATAATACTTTCCTTCAGCAGGAACGAAGGACATGGAGGGGGTGTGTGTATCAGAAAGGTTATTTACATTTCCTTAACCTGGATTCACCTTTTGTTTTTCTCTACAGTATTTATTTTCTTTGCCTAATATTTTCTGCACATTAGCCCTCCTGCCATAATTACATAAAAGGATTTTCAAGAATGCAGATTTCATTGTCTGCAGTTCAGCTTTAACCTTTATACAACTTTTGTCTCCAACAAACTCTAAATTTCCGCATTTTTTCTCGTTCCTTCTCATTTCATCTTCTCTTCTTGATGATTCCTCTGCTCTTCTTGAATCTTTTTTCCTGTTAGTTTTCAATAGATAAAACCACTAGGACCAATCAGCAAAGGAATGTTGGCTTTTGTTCAGGATGAGCCAAAATTCATGCTACAGAAGACTAAATTTGTGTCTTTTCTGTTTGTAAAACTTTGTTAATACAGTTTCTCACCACATGATCAAAGATCCCCTTTAACAACCACATGATGTCAATGTCTATATATTTGATTTATCCATACACACATTGGAGGAGACTCTGCTCTTTCCAAGAGGCTGCCAATGCTCAGTAATAACTGCAGGGATTATTTCTCCTTTAGTGTTTTCCTTCACTTCCCTGGTGTCAGGGGATGTGTGGGATGTGGGAAATGGCCCCATCACTCTGCAGAATAACTTGCTGAAATACATGATGGAGAGGAGCTCAGAGTGTATGGGCTTAGTTTGTAACCCCAAGGATGGCTTGGGGAGGATTGTAAGGACTGAGATACAGCCACAGGCTCAGAACCAGCTTTTAAACCAACAAGATCCAGGGACTGAGGAGCTCCACGCTTGGTGTCTCACAGCAGGAAAACAAAGGAATTGCGCATCCAGCCACAGCAAAAGGCAGTGTGGTAACAACTGATCCAAGGATGGCTTTTTCCCATGTGAAACCAGATTAAAAGCCAGAATTTAGTACCAGAGGAAGCCTTTGTGGTCAAGAATTAAGCTTGTTCAGCAACCATATAAGATAATAAACTTGTCCAGGGCTATAATGGTTACCGTTAAATCCTAGAAGTATTTTTAAACCCAATACTTCTGAGCTGAAACCAACCTGCTAGCGTGGCCAGCAGGCCCAGGGCAGTGACCCTTCCCCTGGACTCTGCCTTGGGGAGGCCACACCTTGAGTGTTGTGTTCAGTTCTGGGCCCCTCAGTTCAGGAAAGAGACTGAGGGGCTGGAGCGGGTCCAGAGAAGAGCAAGGAGGCTGGAGAAGGGAGTGGAGCACAAGTGCTGTGGGGAGAGGCTGAGGGAGCTGGGGGTGTTTGTGCTGGAGAAGAGGAGGCTCAGAGGTGACCTCAGCACTGTCTAGAACTACCTGAAGGGAAGTTCTGGCCAGGTGGGGGTTGGTCTCTTCTCCCAGGCACTCAGCAATAGGACAAGGGGGCACGGGGGGCTCAAGCTCTGCCAGGGGAAATTGAAGTTGGAGAGCAGAAAAATATTCTTTGCAGAGAGAGTGCTGAGGGATTGGAATGGGCTGCCCAGAGAGGGGGTGGATTCCCCATCCCTGGAGGTTTTTAACCTGAGCTTGGCCGTGGCACTGAGTGCCATGAGGTGGTAAAGGGACTGGAGTTGGCCCAAGGGTTGGACTTGATGATCTCAGAGGTCTTTTCCAACCCAATCCATTCTATGATTCTGTGATTCACTCATTACAGATTAGGAAGTATCTCAAACAGGCAAACCTCCCTCCCCAGCATCGTGGACATTTCAGCCCAGCTCAGGCTGGAGGCTGTACAGGGACCAGGAGAGGTTCTATCAGCAATGGGCATCCTGAAATGCAGATGCTTCCCTGAGTGCTGAGCTCCTTTGGAGGGCTTGGCCCAGCCTGGAGCAGAACAGGAAGGGCTCTCGAGGTACGGTTGTTTCTCGGGGCTGTGCTGGGCAGCTGCCAACTTTATTCACACAATGCTGCTTTCCTCCTGCCATAATTGCAGTGGGCAGAAAGCCACAGCGCAGAAAAGAGCTGGCACATCCTGGAGCTCCATCCTCCCTTCTCAGCAGAGCTCCTAGGAGGAGCTGTCTGGCAGGTGCAGCCACTCTCTTCCTACCAAAAAAAAGTGTGACCTTTCTTTGCCCCTGCAAGCTCAGTGCCCACTCTGAGAGTTGGATTTTCCAGTGCTGTGAATGTCAGCCTCTAATTGTTCAGGTGCCTTTTCACATCAAAAGCTTTCAGTTTTGCTCCTCCGGCACGTGAAAATTGATTATTTATCCTTCCACTGCTCAGTTTGATCCTGCCTTATGTCACAAGCACCATCAAACCAGTGGCAGTTATATCCAAGTCACCAGCAAGTTTTCCCTGAATTGGGGTTTTGTGTTGTTGGAAAATGGCAGTTAATTAGGACTGAAGCTTTCTGTGCAAATGTATTTGTTTTGCTAAATTTAACCCAAGACAAGGTGTGAAACTGCTGAGCAAGGAGGCAGAGCAGGAGTGTCCCCCTCTCCCTCTCCTGTCCTGATCATCCAGGAGAGTATCTGCTGTCCAGGGCCCTCACCTGCACTGTGGAAAGTTATTTTCAAGTCCTTTTTTTGGAAATGGTACGAAATCTGTCACCTGGTACCCTAACCAATGGGTGGGGGAGCAAAGAATTCACTGCACTGTGAGGGATGGGTGCTGTACCTGGTGCCTCAGGCAGTCAGACAAAATAAAACATTTCAATTATTTTTCTGGGGGAAAACCACCAAAAAACCACAACAATAGAAGTTTTCAATTTTGTTTCTTTGCAAAACAAAGCAAACGTTGCCACCTGCACATTTCACAACAGGTAACTGTTGGTGTTTCAGTCATCCCTGGTGCTGGACTTGCCTGATGACCCTTGAGTGACCCACATTCACAGCTCCAGCTTCTCCAGTGGCCTGACACCAGCACTCCCTCTCCATCAGTCCTGGCACATCTGAAACTCTCAAGGTCATTTGCAAGGACAAGCCAAAAGTTTGCATTTAATAAACTGCTTCTCATAATTAAATAAGAACAGTTCCCTTAATTGCAAGGCCTGGGTGAGGAGTGAGGATCAGCCCTATGTGTGTTCTCCTGGCTTCCCTCAGCTTTTACTCCTTCAAGTGCAGGCGTCAAGCACAGGCAGCCAGAGAGAAAAGCAGAGCAGAGAGTTGCAAAATCACATTCTTTCCCCTAAAGCATGAAGGGACTTGTTTGCTGCAGCCAGTTGGGTTTGATAGTGATGGAGTGGAGGCAGGTTGGGGAGTGGTTATCAGCCTGTCTCCATCCCTGCGTCACTCCAGCTGGTCCCACGAGTGCAGAGCCACACCAACAGAGGTTCTACCTGCCTGTGAGCTGCCAGCAAAAAGCCTTCAGGAGGCCAAAGTCTTTCCTCCCCTCTGGCCCAGGCAGTGTGGCTCATTTGTACGTGTGGAAGAAAGTTTGACACCTTTTAGTTTCCTGAGGAGTGGATGTGGGAGCAGTGGGAGAGGGAAGGTGAGGCAGGAAATCTGGCTCCCTTGAAAGGTGCTTTGATAATCTCCTTCACAAAAAGCAAAACCCCTCATGTTTCTCACATTGTAACACGGAGCATGGGCTGCTTGAGACCTACATTTATAGCTCAGTTACCAGGAGTGAAATGCTTTACTTGCCTCAGGGGACATGTGAAAGCAGAGCTGCCCCCAGTGTACTGCTAGAAGCCATGCCAGCAGTTCAAGTCATTTTTTTCCCAAAATTTTATGATCTGATGCTTGGATTACATTTGTTTAGCTGGAGAGGTGTGAGGTCTGAAAAATTTGTCAGAGGAAAGAACAGCCCCAGCTCCAGACATGTGTGCATTTGGAGGTCAGCTTCAACCATGACACCGTGGAAGTCCTTGAGGAGGGATGAAGTCATAGGATGTCTTGCCTGAGACCCAAAGTGCAGGAGAGGAGGGACACAACTGGTGGAAGAGAGTGAGAGAGGTGGCTGTGACCCACCTGGGGTGAGTCCAGAACCAGGGAGAAGCCA
This sequence comes from Sakesphorus luctuosus, assembly GCA_013396695.1. Classification (NCBI taxonomy): domain Eukaryota; kingdom Metazoa; phylum Chordata; class Aves; order Passeriformes; family Thamnophilidae; genus Sakesphorus; species Sakesphorus luctuosus. The sequence goes on along the minus strand of VWZD01005106.1, from coordinate 230,693 downwards.
CCTAAAGCTCACCTGGCCACCTCTCACTGCACAGGGGTCTGCAGTGGGCAGGTTACACCCCATCCAGGCAACCTGAGGAGCAGGGGGGGCTGGACATGAACCATCACTGCCTCAGTCACCTGCACTGCTATGACAAGAAAGACCTTCACCTCCAAACATAATTTCATTAAACTGTTTTATTCCAACAACCTTTTCCTCAAATTTCAGGCTCCAGACCTTTAATCTGTTGTTCTGAGGGATCAGTCTGGTAACACCACACGATTCTCTGACCTCCAACGTCTGCCCACTGGGGCAAAGCAGACCCACTCCTACACACACACACACACATGTGACCCTGAGGGTTTGGGGAGTCTTGGGGATGAGCTGCACCTCTCAAAAACTCAGTAGAAAAGAACTTGGGGGCAGAAAAAGAAGACAAGCATAAGAAATAAAAGTGGACATATGGTAGTCCTAATAAAGAGTGATAAAGTCCTCTGATGCTGCTGGAATGACTCCCACTTAATTAACGGAGCTTTGGAGCAGACTCCCAAAGCAGCTCACTTTCCAAAGCTGAGATAAGTCCCTGGCTCCTATTTCCAGCTCTTGTGCTCAGACTGCTCGACAGAGCCCATCCTCCTGCTTTTATTTATATTAGGGAGTCACTGGTTGGTAATTCATCAGGGGCTGGAGCTCACTTCCCATGTCAGGATACAGATCGTTTATAAGGCGATAAGGGACTATATTAACATTAGAACCCTGTGTTTGGAGATGCTCACATTCTCTCTCAAGATGTTTATCTCCAAGGAACACAGCAGAAGATCTGACTTCACTGACCTTTGCTTCACAGATAACTCTCTTTCACACTGTCCATAAAACGAGACATTTATTTAAAGTAGTGCCGTGCTGGGTCCGGTGGAGCTCAGTGCATAACCCTGGAGAAAACAGGAGCTGTAGGGGCTCAGTACCTTTGAAAATACTGCTCTTAGACACCTCTTTAGGGGGGTCAATTGTCACATGTGCCAATAGTATTTTTTTTACTTGATCATCAGGAATTTCCCCCACACACCATCCGCCTCAAACCCAAATTCATTTGTTTTTATTTGAAGAACAACAAGACATATAATTACCAAGCACATGACGAGACTTCATGATGGATTAACAGCATTTCACAGTTGAAAAGTGGCCTGTAGATAAGAAGCCAACGTTAACAGATACTCACTTAGTGAACTCAGAATTTCCACCCCATCTCTAATTGTGCTGACACACCACATTTATGGAAAGGAGTAGCAAATGTTCATCTTTTATCTCTGAAACATATTTAAACAACTTGTCCTCTTCATGACCTGTAAAAAAAGAAGTCTTCATATACTGGGCAGGTAAATATCAAACCATTTTTCCATGTAAGATTATGAGACAGCATTAATGAACTCTTACAGGGACCAGCAACAAGGACTGGGCAAGGATGGGACATACCATGGGGACACTCTTGGGTTCTTTGGAGTCTCCTTTCCATGTTCTAATACTATGAGGAACCACCAGTGAAAGCTGGAGAGAAGATTCAAGTGGGATCATGTGCTCTAAAGGTGGAACAACACTGCTGGGTCAGTGAGTCAGTGGGTCAGTCCTGTGCAGAGCAACCTTGGGGAGCTCCTCCTGAGCTGGGATAACTGGACATGGTGATGTGGATGATCCCACCACAGCCCTCCAGTGACTGTTGCTCATGGCCTATTGCTTTGGAAATAACAGAACAAGATGTGGGGTGCCCAGCCCTAAAATCTTGAAGGAATGTGACTTCCAGTAAATGGTCAGCACTCACCTCTATAAATAGAGGCACTGAAAATCACTGATGACTTTTGATAGTCTTGGCCAAAATCAACTATTTTTAGCCCATCTGTTCCCTCTGAGCTCAGTTCTCTCAGGAAGAATGTATACTTTGGGGGAAGGGGAGAAGGCAGAGGTTCTTGTCACAGAGGGAAAGTTGAAACACTTTCATATCAAGAGCACTAAAAATGACAGAACCACTTAATTTCTTTAAATGGATTTGAGAATGTTGCCAAGTTTTGTGAGCAATTAAATTTAATGCAGGATAAGATGGCAGGGATGAAGGATAATTATATGTTCTCAAAAGCTTGGTCTTTTTGTAAATGAAATGGCCTTAGGGAGTTTTCCAGCAAAGTTTGGGCTCAGCTTTTTAGATTCAGCAAAGCCAGTTGCCAGTTGTGGCTCTGCATTGGGCATATGTGATGTGATTTTTAATGAGTTCCCTCTCAGATTCCCATTCAGTTGCCCACCAAACCCAACAATAGTTTGTTTTTCCTTTGGCAGTTTTGTGCAATCAAACCTGGCCTAATGTCTTTGCTTTCCCACATTTCTGCACTCTTAACAGGCAAAGAATTCAGTATATTGGACACTGGGAAATTTATCTGACTAATAAACACTGGAAGCCTTTGAGGTGATAGTGTAACAAATGCATCAAGAGCAGCAATAGAGCACTAATTACAGGTCTTGCTAATGAGTCCAGACCCATGAGGGGCTCAATAGCTCCTAAGAGGGGCTCAGTGCCACCATTCACTTTGCTGAAAGTCAAGAGAATTAATTTGCTCTTGCTGAAGGAAGGCACAAGGGCAGATCTGTTGGGCACGTCAGTGAGAGTGTGTCCAGACAGCGTCCCATGACAGTCTGAGAAAGAAATCTTTAAGGAGATTAGAGGCTCTGCCACAAGGCACTATCCTTCAGAATTTGAGCACTGACTCATTTTCTTTTGAAGTTATTGGAGGGTGTGATGTGAAGTTATTAATTTATCACTGTTCAGACAATGTTCGATGATCTATTCATTAAAACTTCTGCCCTTTCCAGAAATGTTGTAAACTCGTTACTACTGATTCTCCAAGATCAGCTGTTTAAGGAACTGGAGGAGGTGATCCAATATTCTTTGTGTGCTGCTCATTAGTGCCCTGATTGAAAAGCTGCACTGAGCCAGACACGGAACAGAGACAAAGGACACGATATAGGCAGGATATTGAGTATATCTCATAGTAAAGCTGAACAAGATCAGGAGTATCCCAGCAGTGGAAGGGATGGATTATGATAAAGGTCATAAATGATTGAAACATCATAAGCATGAAGGATCAGCCATTAAAAACGAGTAAATCCCTTGGATCACTCATCTGATGTTTGCTACCCACTCTCGCGCGTTGCAGTGTGACAGGCTGGAAAACACAACCTTGGGCCAGACACCAACTCCTCAATGCGAACAGGAGGGAAGTATATTTATGAGCAACTTGCCTAAACATGTGAAAATGTGATTTCTGTGTTTTATTTTATCTTTTTTCCATTTAAATTTTTTATTTAATAAATCAATTCTGTGTTATTTTGGCAACATTGTCTCCATGTAAAACATATTTTATTAGCAACTAGCTACAAAAATATTTCCCAAGTACATTCCAACTAGCTGCAAGGATGATAATCTTGCAGACATTTTTCTTTTTATGGGTTAATTATATTTATTTTTAGTTGAATTGCTGGGCTTATTCTTGGGAGCCTGTTGGATCCTGAAGATGCTTGCATTTGCTGTTGGGAATATGGCACAGGCAGCAGCCCTGAACTGGATAACATTTACAAAGGCTCCAAGAGCTTTGGTGCTGGCGAAGAGCTGAGAATGTCATTTTCCCAACCCCACCTACGGATTTCAGGACCTAACAAGCTCTGGAACAAATTTTGCATTTCAGTTTTGTAAAAGAAATGATTTTATCTACTGCTGGAAACCCCTCCAGCACTTTTGAATAAAAAAGAGATAAATGTGGTTTTATCTGATACGTGCATTTGTTTCTCCATTGGTGGAACATAAATCCTTCTGACTAGTCCATGGCATTGCCCAACACCAAACTCCTGCTCCTGCAGTGCCATGGAACTGCCATGGCCATGCCACCACCAGCCAGGAAAGTACCAGCTTGTAAGAGCCAGTCCAGCTGGAGCATCCTTCTCTCCAAGGGCATGGATGGTGTCGTGGGTCTTGATCCATGTCACTGTGGTGGCTGTGCTGGCTGGAGTCTTTCTGACCAGGGTTAGTGCATGGAAATGTGGGCAAAGCAATCAATGGGAATGTCATCCTTTCATGGTTAAAGACATTTTTTTCCACAGGAAACACTTCACTTCAAATTGTGTCATTTCCTACCTAGTTTTCTGCTCTAGCTTTTACCTTTGGTCATTTCCTGTCCTTCTCTTTGGAGAGAAAATGCTGAATGTTGTTAAGCAACTTTTATTTCAGATATTTACCTTCAGTAACTGACACCCAGTGCAGTTTGCTAATAGATCATTCAGGAAGGAATCCACAAAATGTGAGGCACAATGAGGTTTATAATAATAGCATGGGCTCACAATTAACGTTGTTTTCTCAAATGTGGAACTATTAATGAAATCTTTAAAATATCAACCCCAAAATTAAATATTGTCTGAGTAAAGATTTCCTTAGTAAATGAGTTTCACACAAGCTACATCTGAAATCGAAGCTGACTCCAGAGATGTGTTTAACGTGCCATTAGTACACTGCCCTTTGTTTGTGATTAGGGCACTTTAAATACCTGATAGCAGCAACAATTTGATGTTTTAATATGCCAGAGGTGTCACAGCCAGTCTCTGTGCCTTGAAAGCTCCAGAGCCAGGCATGGTTCTCACCCGTGTGCCTCGTGGGCAGCAAAGTGTGTGAACCAGACCTGTTTCTACTCATTGCCTGGAGGGGTTCTGTGCTTTCATACTGGCAGAAGTCACACCAGAATCCTTGAAAACAAATACTTTGGCTTGGGGAAAGAAAATGGATCCACAACAAGAGGTGTAGTATTGCTTAATGGTTTCCTGACAAATCCCTGTCTGCTCTGGAGCTGCAAACACAGACGTGGAGGCTCTCGTGTTTCTGTCCCGGGAGGAACCCGACAGGTGCAGTGAGAAGCTGCTCTGGATCATAAACCTGTGAAACCAAGTGTTCTGCACACTCAGCTCAGCCAGGGACTGTCTGGAGCTGCTGTGAGAGCAGGGGGCCTGCCCTGCTGGGCTGGCAATGCCCTTCTGTGCTCAGCTCCCTCCAAAGAGTGCAGAGCAGGGAGGGGAGCAGGTTCTTCACTGCCTGGCAGCAGATACAACTCCCCAAGGCCACAGGGACAGGGGGTGGGGGCAAGTCAGATCAGAGGGTCAGGTGGACTGTCCACAGGGTTGAGTGTCCATGGGTATTCCCTTCACAGTGGTTGTAGTTTCCTGGGACTCCTCAACAGGGGTACAGCCGTGGGTCAGACACAGGTTTCTTCTCTCTTAACACCATGTTCCACAGTAATTTCTGCCCCACATTCAGATTCTTTGCCCTTTGAAGGGTGGTGTTGGATGAAGTTCTCTTAGTTCCTTGAAAAGTCTTACAGAACTAAACAGACTTGATCCAACAACCTCGCAAATCGATGGGTCTCCTCTTACTCCAGCAGAGTGACAGGACTAGAAGGGATTGTCTAAAGCAATAATGCTGCTTTTCCTCTTCAACTAGACCACCTAGGCCCTTCCTCCCAATTTATCCAGCCTGCTCCTGGAGACAGCAGCCTGTACAGGCTGCAGCTGTGCTTCCCAACCTCACCCCTGGGGAGCCTTTTCTGATGTCTTGCCTGAAACTCTCTAGCTTTAGTTTTAAGCCTCTTGCTTTCTGCCCAATGCACTTGGGTGCAGAGGAAGCCTTTATTTCCAAAATACTTCATAAATCGATAGGAGGTAAGATGGAGCCTTTCTGCTTCCATTGTTAGTTATTTGTTTTTAAGCAGAAATTTGGAGGATTTATTGACTTCCTCAGAGTGGCTCAAATGAACCCCACAGAAGAGCAATAGCTTTCTGTGGAGAGCTCCAGGGAAAAGGAGTTTCATGCACCAGTTAAACCTGGTGTGCTGAAGTCATGGGAAGTTTTGCCATGGAGTAAAACAGAGCCTGGATTTCAGCCACCGACTGGCAGTTTTCATATTCATGTATTTGTGAGGGTCCACTGGCTCATCCATCCTGAGAGAGTCTCAGTATCTCCCAGGTAGATACCCAAAACATCTGTGGAGCTTCCAAGAGGTCTTTCTGAGCAATGACCTCTTCACCTCCCTCCAGGGGAGAGAACAGAGACCTCCCCAAAGTTATTTGCAGCTTGATTGATTTGCTTGATCTTGACTTTAAGTAGACAAGAGCTGAGAGTGTAATTCTCTTACAATGAGAACACAGACTTGAAGGAAGAAATGAGGAAACACACATTGTGGAAGAGGTGGAGACTCGTGGCAGAGCACCAAGAGCCTCAGCCCCTTCCACCCTTCACCCCAGGCACAAACCAAAAGTCCACCAGTCCCAACAGTTGGTTCATGTCAGATGATTCCAGCTCCCTGCAGGAGCAATGGGACCCCATCAAGCAGAGGAGGTTTGAATCTCCTGGGCTTATCACACAGAGGTTTCAGAGAGTTCACATTTCAGAGCCCCAATGCATTTTACAGTGTACTTGAAGGGAAAGGACTGAAACATCCAATATATCTCCCATAGGCTGACAACCCAGTAAACACTCCAGCAGGATAGCCATGATCCTTAGAACAATGGAAACATTTTAGTCAGAAACTGTAGAAGTTACAAGGCAGAGATTTATGTTCTGTGGGGCAAATAAATATTCAGTTCCCATTAATGTTAATGGGAGTTAAGTGGCTAATTCCCCACACATTATGCTGAAGATTTACTTCTCTGTGTTTTATAGAATAAATTAATTTATAGTCTTCCTGGAGGTTAGACCTGAGAAAAACAAAGAGCTCAGAGTTTACTCCATTTTTATGAGGTCATTTTTTTGAAGGAGTTTTATTCCCCGAACAGAAGGAAAGGTTAGAAGAGCACCAAGTTAAAGCAATCCCCTCTCTGGGATGCCAGGGAGATTTGTGGCAGGCATTTCCTCCAAACTCACCAACAGAGAGACACGCAGAGATCCATAGAAAATGTCTTAATAACAGAAGCCGGAAATGTGTAACAATAATAAAGGCTGACATTTATGCAGAGCCTTTCAGCCACACATCCACGGGCTGGGGGTGCATTCAGAGGCACTCACAACATTCCCTTGCAAACCACATGTGAGTTTACACTAAGAGGGCAAAATTCATCAAATAGGCTGAATTAGGCACTGCTGAAACAGCCAGCACTGGAGCAGCCACTTAATGCCCCTGGAAGGTATCTAAGCATGTTTCTCAAAGCTCAGTCTATTGTCATTATCTTTAATTGATCTTGAAGGGGTATAGACAGAAATGAGTGCCTGTACCTTGAGGAACTCGTCCCTGGTCCAGCACTGAACAGTCACTCGCTGCATCTTCATGCAAAAACCCCACAGAATTAGCTCCTTTCTTATGCTCCAGCCTCTAAGATGGCCCCACATTTTCATTGCTGACCAGAAACCATTTAAAGCCAGTTTTGTGGACAGGTTGGAAGTCACAGGGATCCTGTGCCCAAGATGTGAACAGAACATCACAGTCTGTGCTCAGAGACGACCAAACATTCACTGCAAACAATCACATTTTTCTCTTCCTCTTTTAAGGGCTTTTATGCATTTGTGCTGAAACGGAGATTAGAGATTATGTTTGAGACAATTACACATTTGTTTCCCTTTTGCCTGATCTGAAAAAGAACAGCTTCAGAGACAGGGAGAGAAAAATTCAGAGCAGTGTTTTCAGTAGGGCACAGTAATCTGCCACAGATAAGCAGAGGTCTTTTTTACTTGTTCAAATGTTAAGCTTTCCCAGGAAAATAATATTTTCCCCTAACTGGTCATCCAGTCATCTCTAACTCCATGCAAACAATTCCTTTTCATTAGCAGGGTCACTCTCACAGATTCATTGTGGTCAGAAATTGCTTTTGTATTGCGTATATTGGTTTGGGATTTTTCTTTCCTGGCAGCCAAACAGCCTCTCAAGACCTTTGACAGCAACTCCACACACTCATCTTTCATTAGGACTAAGCTCTCTCACATCACTTCACATTTACCAGGCCAGCAGCTGAAGAGGTGCTGCAGGATCACCTGGACTGGGCATCCCTGCCCAGCCTCTCCCAGCACCCTGGTGCCCAGGCCAGGAGGTTTTCTGTGCCCCCTGCACCCCCAGCTCTGGAAAATTCTCTTGATGTGATTGGTTATCTCCAGGCTTACCTGGAAAGTGCAAAATGAGATACTCATAAATTCAATTACAGCCCAGGCATATTGTGCTTGGCCTGACGTGAACACAGAGACAAAGCAGGGCTGGAATGTGATTTCTTTGCATATTTGAAATGTTATTTACTATCTAATAAACCCATTTCATAGCACCCTGCATTTTATTTTCAAACACTTCTATCAGCACCCACCGTATATCAGTCATTATCTGACTGTAGAAGTTTTCACAGTGGTTTCTGGGCAGTTTTAAAAAGCTGCCAGAGAATTCAGGGCAGCAGAACTTTGAATGTTGTTGCTGTTTTTCATGAAAAAAAGGATAAAGAACAAGTAGCAAAGATGGAAAAATTGCATTTCAATGACCTGTGTGAATGCAGTAAGGCCCAAACTATCAACAAAAATGACCTTTTGGGGGTTATACAGTTCAGAGAACCTGCTCAGAGCTTTCTGCCTGTGGGTCATGAGATCCATAGCCCCTCTGGCTTTAATGATTCTTGAAGAAGAGCAATAAATAAATGTCATGTCATTACTGCAAAAGCACCTATGAGACACAGAACAAACATTAACTGTACTTAAAGCAGTCCAGTTAGAGGGTATGTGTGCATCCCAGAGAGATGATGGACAGGGAAAGAATGAAATATCTCCATTTAAAAGAGACAACTGACTCAACCCATTTGTTTTTGCTGGCCACACGTGAATAGGATTGTTCCTGGACAGACAACTTTGACATTCTCTGCTTCTCCTGGGGGACAGTACCTTGTCTTTTTAAGCCATTTAGTTGTGTTGATAATTTTTATTCTTTGCACTAGGCTGTTAGCCAAGGCAAATGTTTGTGTTGTTTTAAAAACTTGAAGTGTATCACTGTGGGAAACTTAAAATATACAGATAACTTCAGAAAGCATTTTTGGAAAAAAATTGTGATAATATCCCATGTTATTTCACTTTCCTTCTGTTAGTTTTACATGTAGCAGTGTTCAGTGCCTTCACTGCCTGTTTTTCTGTCCCTCCCTTCCCATTCCAAATGTATGAAAATACTGATACGACACAAGTTGAACTGAACCGTCAACATTTCTGTGGTGACAAAAGTTAGGGAAGAAATCAAGAGCCTAAAAGCAAATGTTATTTTTATCTTTGAAAGAATGTGTGAAATACGTGGCTGAAATAAGCAAACCACTTAGAAGTGTGTGGATATTAAATATTAGGACTAAACAGGACTCAAAACAGCAATGGAAGGAAAGGCAAAGTTTAATTGAAAATGACAAAGTTAAATAAGGCACAGACTTTGAGTTCACCCAGAGGATGCTGGGCACAGAAAATGCCATCAGTGCTGCCCTCCAGGGCTGTGCTGGGGCTGCTGAGCACAAGGGGACTCAAAGCTAAAAACATGACAAGTTTGGCTTGTGAAGGTTGGATGAGACTGAGCAAAGCAAAGTGAGGTGGCTGGAGAGATTCAAGAACTGCCCAGGACCCACTGAGAAAGCCTGAGGGAAGGAGCAGAGCGAGGAGGATGATGCCTGGGATGAAGGCAGAGGAGGATCTGCCACCTTGGGGTTAATCTCAACTGACAGCTCTGTCCTGGAGGTGGATCCTGGCAAGATCCTCCAGCAGCAGGAGACAGCTCACCACAAAAGGGAACCCTCAGGGTGAATCTCACACATCTGAACCTGCTCCACGAGGGCTCCTGCACAGGTTTGATCCAGTGTTAGGGAGCAAATCACACAGGGACCCCCTGTCAGCCCAGCCCAGCGCCCTGTGTGGCAGCAGGAGGGGAAAGGGCCTCAGGCTGCTCCAGGGGAGGTTTAGGTCAGATATTAGGAAGAAATTCTTCACTGAAAGTGTGGTCAGGCACTGGAAAGGCTGCCCAGGGAGGCAGTGGAGTCACCGCCTCTGGGGGTGTTCCAGAGATGTGTGGGTGTGACACTTGGGACTGTGGTGAACACAGTGGTGGTGGGTGACCAGTTGGGCTGAATGATCTATCTCAGAGGTATTTTCCAACCTTAGTGATTCTATGATTGTGTATTTCTGCCTCCTTTTTCAAGGTTGTGTGTTCAGACAAGCCAGGGGCTGTCCTGCCTGACATGTGTGTCTCTTAATCAGGTGATGATGGAGTCTTCAAGCTCATGGTGGCCCTGTATGGACCCAGATCTCTCCACCAGCTCATCCTCATGACTCACCACAACCTCAGCCCTACCTTCCTTTTCCAAGACACACAGGGAGGCACAAGTCCCCACAGGTTTGTTGTTTCAGGAGTGGATGACACTGAAGTGGTACAGGCTTGTGTAATGCAGCTTTAATAAGTGTGTGCTTTCTATTTGTCACTGCTTAAACTGGGCTCTCATACACAAGTCCTGCTGATCCCTGCAAAACATCACAGGCAGTGCAGATGGAGGGCTTTGAACACTTCACAGGCTGGGGAGGCTGCCTTGGGAAGAAGTAATTCTGATGGAATTAAAGGAAATAGTAATCAGGGTTGTAATGAGAACTCTCTTCCTCTCGTTAATGTCTTTCCTTGAACAAAGCACGGGGAGCCCTGACAGAAGCTCCTCTGTGCTCCTGGGGCACACAGGGCCCAACATCACAGACTCACAGACTATTCTGAGTTGGAAGGGACCCACAAGGATCATCGAGTCCAACTCTTAAAATTGAACCCATGACCTTGGCGTTACCACAACTAAGGTTTAACCAACTGAGCTCATCTCAGGGTCTCGTCCTTTGGCTCAGCACAAACCCCTTTCACAGGGGTCAGAGCAGAGCCCCTTCCCACCAGCAGCACACCATCCAGGGTATGCCCCACTCAGCCCCTCCTTTCCCACTCCAGGGATGCTTTTCCTCTTCCACACACCTCTGAATAACAAGAAACATGTTGATTTCCCCAGTTTTTTGCTGATCTCCATCCCTCCAGCTCTCTTGCTGGCTGTGAGGTTCTTGGAGTCTGTTTTCCAGCAGTAAGAATTCCCTCACCAGGGTCACACACACTGCCTAGAAGCCAGCAACCAAAAATTTTAAATAAAGTCTTACTGAAGTAACTGCACAAAAATCTTTTTCACAATGATCTGCTCATTGTCTTTCATGTGTTTGCTAATGAGCTTTACCTCCTGTGGAAACTCAATGGGCTCCAGTGTACAATTTTCCAGCATTTGAAAAATGTATCAGTTTTGCTGGAAGGGGACCTGGTGTTTGTTTTTCTGTGGCGAATTTTGTTTTTATTGCTCTAACTGCAGCTTTCGAAAATGAAATGTCTGTCAAAATAAATCAGGAGGAGGAATGCTCCAAACTTACATTTTTGGCACCACTCTGCAACATCCAGTTCATCGTCTCGACTTTTTGAAACGCTGAACACGGTTAAAATGAACTCCAAGATCAAGACTGAGTAGATGCCCCATTAATTATGTTTGGATGTGGAGGAAGCCTCCAAAGTAGAACTCGAGGCCATACGGAGCTTGTCTGATGCCAAAGCCCGGGGGCTCCTCCAGCTCTGCTGTTGCTGTTTTAGTCACTCTCAACACATTCCATCCCCACACTCACTAATGGCAGAGGAGACTGGAGGAATCCCAGTTTCGCAAACATGTGCCACTGATCCCATTAATCACATTCCCAGTGCCAGGAAGGAAAACACTCCTCGCTGTGGGGTTTTAGGTGGGGAGGGTGAGCATGAGAAATGCCTGCAGGTCCCAACAAATGCTTTCAAAGCACCACAGTGCAGTGAGCTGGAGTGTCTTGGATTAGGAGCCCATGATAAAAGCAGGGATGCTCAAACACGACGTGTTTCATCTCTGAAAATGAAACCACACCAAATTCTGACTGAACACAAGCAATTGGTGTGCACAGGAATTGGTGTGTGTGTCCTTGAATACACCCTCCTCAGCGCAGCCTGTGATCTGGGAGAGGGTGGCAGGTACTGGGCATGATCTCTGTGGTTATGCCAAATAATTTTGAGTATAGAAAGCCTTCAGGTAATTAGTAAAGAAAGGATCAAGAGGGAAATCTATAAGCTGAATAGCATTGTTATAATGTTGGGGTTCTGTGCTGATAATGCTGAAAATTGGTCACATTTCTGACATTGCTTATTAATAGTGAAAGTAATTTCCCAGAGGGTATTTTTATTATTAATAATAATAACAACAACAGCAATAACAATAGTAACCAAGTATCAACCATGAACTAACAGCTCTGCAGAAACATGTCTGGTTAGGCTTGTGTGCCACAGGACAGCCCATACAAATTTTAATGTGAAAATTCTGAGCCTGTGACTGAACAAGTGCCTTCAGAGAAAAGTGGGTAAATACTTCTCTAAACAAAAAATAAATAACAGAAAGCACAGGTGGGCTGCCATGTTTAATGTTTTCCATATGCAACTGCGGAATCACAAAGCCCAAGGATTAATAAGGAGAAAATTATTCCATGTCAACACTACTGCAAGTTTTAGAGGCCAAAATCCTCTTGAGCCTGAGCTCACACATGAGAATATTCCCCCCGTGAAGAACCAGGATTCCCTGGTAATAAAATAATGGGGAGGATAATGCTCTGCACTTGCACAGAGCTGCATGGGAAGTGGCAAATGAGGACAGTGGTTGCATCTCTGGAAAAATAAACCCCAGGCTGGGCTCCAAGCCAGCTCTGCTGCTCACCTACATCTGAAAGCAAGCACAAGCATTTTCTCAGAAATATTTCATTGCAGCGTGAAGAATTGAAATGGGAAGATTCCAGAGTTTATTTTTTTTTTATAATTCTAATTCGGCCCCCTTGTGCATGTGCCTTCTGATGTGCTTTTACCAGTATGTCTTGCTTTTCTTTGCTGCAAGATTCCTGTCATTCTCCGTGTATTCCACACACCAGGAGATGCTCAGTCAATGTCATTCTTTTTGTTTAGTCTTCTGCACTGCTGTGTTCCACAACCTCTGCTGCTGCAGCCCCCTGAGGCACCTCTGGGGTGACCCATCCAGCAGCTCCAGAGAGCACAGTCTGAGGTGCTCCTTCACTGCACAGTATCCATAGTGTCCAGGGGCCCAGAGTAACAATGAGTGGAAGGTGCTGGGATTGAGGAGATACCCCAGAGAGCAAGTTAAACTCTGAGGCAGCCCCAGAGACCAGCTCTGCCCAGATTTATAGCTCATGGTGCCCACTCTGGCCAGGTCCTGCCCTCCAGCAGCACCAGGAAGGCAGAGCTGGCCCAAGGGGTTGCACATCACTATTCCCAAACACCATGTGGACAAACACATGGTGGGACACGTGGGAGGGGAAAGGGTGGCCAAGAGAGGCTGTGCTGGCCATGCTTTGCCTCTGGCTGAGTGGCACCACCCCTGAGGGTGCCCAGTCCCACTACAGGTCAGTCATCCTGAAAAATCAGCAGTAGTTACTCCCTGCTCCTTCGCCTCTCTGCAGTGTGCTGGGCAAGTGTTTGGACTGACAGAATATACCTAATCTAAGGAGGAGAAGTATCTTTATTAGTTTGTGACAACATTTTCAAGTTCCATTAACAAGGTTTTGTGTGCCTTTAGATGGTGTTTCATTATGATTTTTAGATGCTGGTATAAATTCTGTTGTTTAGCATTATAGCTTCACTGATCTTATTTCATTAATTCCTATCTTTACTCCTGTGGATTTTATTAATTTCAATCACTGTATAATTAGATTTTTAAGAGCCATCATTAAATTTCTGGCTTTTGGAATGGTCCTGAGAGAGTTGCCCTGTAAATGTGACCCATCTTCAAGCCTTTTTTCCCTTTATAAGGAGTACTGTAAGATTTTTTGTTTTATTCATGAAACGTCACATTGTCTAATATCACAGCACTACATCACATAACACATCCAGCTCTGTAGTAGTAAATCCCTTTATGTTTCTGCATTGTATTACAATTTGCAGTATTAATGCTGCAAGTAACATATAGTGACAACTGAAGCTTTCAAAGGAACATACAATTTCCATTCCAGACACCCTCTATCATTCCCAGTAATGGGTTTCCAGTCTGAATGGATGTTTCTAGCAGACTATAACAGCACAACCATCAAAGTACCAGTGGTACTTGTGAAACCACAAATATGCAGGTCACCCATAAATAGTAAAACATTTCTAAGAATTTTGACTTTTCCATTCCAAATCTTAATTTTCTGCTATTCCCCCCAAATAAATAATAATAACAACAATAATCATAATGATAACAACAGTTGTGGTCAATGGCAGAGTAACTGTGAGGTCTTACAGTAACACAGCACTGCCAACTACATTTCTGTACATGGCACAGCAACTCATCCTGCCAATCCTGCCTAGAAACAGCCAAGGTGTGATGACTAAACCATGGATGCCATTGAAAGGCAATTTTGCTTTTAGCTCTTGAAGGTCTCAGAGGGTTTCCCACTCCTTGGTGTGCCACCAGGTTGTTGCTTTCCCACCAAGTGACCCATCCACTGTACCCATGGTGGAAGTTCATGCCCTCAAGGTGTCCAATCAGGTTTATCAGTCTCATTTTTACCTCAACAGAAATAGCTCAGGGATCTCCATATAAGCTGTTCCTGCTCTGCCAGCAGCTGTGCTAATCTCTGAAACTGTAAAAGGGAAAATGAGGGGTGGATGATGAGCACGTGGTTGTTGAAATTCAGAAAAGAATTGAAATGAAGATGGCCCCATCCCCTCCTCCTCCACACCTCAACCCCAAGTTTAGATTTGTTCAAGGCTTTTCCTGAGGCCTCACTCTCCATTAGGAAGTTTTATCCTTTTTTAACTAATTGTTTATACCAGAGGTAAGTCCTCCCATGTGCCCTGAGAAGTGAAGAGGTTCCCACAGCTCTGCTGTCTCAGGGAGCACTGAGAGCCTGGGGGGGCAGTTAAGGGGAATATCCACATTATTGTCAGGCACCAGTGGCTGGAGCTTTTAATTGTCTTCTTGGATAAGTCAGGGCAGGTGACAAGGCTCACAGCTCTGGCATCCCATCAGGGGTGAAGCCTTGCTGCAGAGCTGTGGGTCTTCCTGAAGGTACCTGAGACCCACATCCCAGTCTCCAAGTGCAGCCTCTTCAACCCCTGGGATGTCACAGGTCAATAATTCTGCCCTTGTGCATCAAAAGGCTCTTCCTACCAAGCCAACTGAGCCCTGCAGAGGGGGGAGGCACATGCAGAGCATCAGAACTTGCAGGCAAGGAGCAGCCACCACCACAAAGCCTGGCTCAGCTCTCAGCTGCAAACTCTGCTCCTGTTCCCTGGGGCTGAGGAAAGGTTGGGGCTGAAAGGGTTTCCAACATGTGAGTTTCCAGTAGAGGAGTTTCCAGCCTGCTTTGGGCTGGCCTTGGGGCTGCTGCAGGACACTCCAGCTGCATCCAGCTGTTGGTCCAGCAGTGGAGTGGCTCCACACTACGTCCTGTCACCCCCATGTGAAGGCAGGGATGGGGACAGGCAGGATTGCTCTGCTCAGCCCCGGGGCTTCTGCAGGAGAACCCTCCACCACCCTGCACAGGCAGTGTCTTGGCTATTCCTGCAGCCTCAGGAGAGAAACAGACCTACTACCTGAACCAAAGTCCAAGGATTTAGCCCATAAATCTCAAGGCTTTGATTAATTCCTTTCCTCTGATTCCTTTTTTCCTTCACAGATGTTAACATTTTCCAAGCAGTTACATGTTACCTTGGTGAAGTGCAAAGAAAATAGAAACCATGTCTGAAATGACACAAAGGATAAAGTAGAATAGCAGACATTGGTTTAATGCAGCAATTGAGATTAGATAAGGAGCATATGCCCAGGGCTGGATCTGAGAAATTAGCAGGAATGCAAAGGACATTTTTAGCATGTGTTTCTGATATAAAGTCACTTTCACTCAGAGGGGAAATAAGTTGTGTGTTAATACTGATATTTTCTCCTCTGATCCATCAGGTGAAAACATATTGGAAGAGGCAGGATAATACTATTTCACCAGGGGTACAGATCTCTTCTTGCTAGATATAGATTTATTGTGCCTTCTCTGTCAAAACTGATAGCATCCAGCATACTCCCATTTGCCTCTCACTGCCTCTGTCGTCTGGCATTCTTCTATAAACAGACCATGATTTAAGATTTCAGCAGAAATTAAATCATTTTGCCTGGTAGAGGATGGTAAGCTTTGAGGCTGTGCAATCTTGGTTATACAGATTTCACATGAAAATCCACCATACAGCTAAAACTTACTTTTTTTTTTTCCCCAAAACGTAACAATTCAGGAATACAGTTGTTTTAATCATCTATTATGATGATAGTGGTGATGATGAAAAAACATATTATCCATGCTTAAATTATTTCCTTGGAAAGGTTTTAGTATGTGAGCACTACAATCGAATTTGGGAGCACACAAATCATGGTTTTCATGTTGCAGTCTGCAGCTGCCACAGATGTACCTGCTAGTGCAGGAAATCTGGGGTCCTTCCCGAGAGCAGGAACCCCAGCCCTGACTGCACTCAAATAATCTGTTTTCTCTGGGAATGTCATGGCTTTGCCAGTCGAACTGACACGAGAAAAGGTTTATTTTTGCCCTGGAGGGGCTGTACAGAATGGATGGAGACAGTTCACAACACGCTGTTGATGCTGTGGATCCAACAGGCAGGGACTGCTCCATCCTCCTGACTCACCCTCCAGAGGAGCCCCAGCCTTGCTCCGTGGGAGTCTGGCAGGATGAGCTGCCTAATTTAGGGACTCACATTAGAGGCAAACAGGAGGGAACACTCCTACAGACACAGCAATTGCTGGCAATGAGTGGCTGAACAACTGGACCATTTCTGCAATTATTTCTGCGTATTTTCCAGTGGTATCTTTTACAGCCTCAGTCGTTTTGCAGCCCAAGTGAGATGTGGAGTTGAACACACACCTGTAGTGAGATGTGGGGTTAAACACACACCTGTGGGGAGATGTGGGGTTGAACACTCACCTGTAGGGAGATGTGGGGTTGAATACACAAATGTAGTNCTGCGTATTTTCCAGTGGTATCTTTTACAGCCTCAGTCGTTTTGCAGCCCAAGTGAGATGTGGAGTTGAACACACACCTGTAGTGAGATGTGGGGTTAAACACACACCTGTGGGGAGATGTGGGGTTGAACACTCACCTGTGGGGAGATGTGGGGGTTAAACACACACCTGTGGTGAGATGTGGGGTTGAACACACACCTGTGGTCAGATGTGGGGGTTAAACACACACCTGTGGTGAGATGTGGAGTTGAACACATACATGTCTGGACCTATCCCAGCAGTGCAGCAATAAAGGACCACTCACTCAGCCCCATGCACTGTTCTTAGACTGCTTCTCTCTCCAAATTCCCAGTTTGATGTCTATATTATTCTTTTACAGACTATACAATCTGCTCCCATAGCACACAGGCTTTCACAAGGCACTCAGTAACCTCACCTGTGTGATGTTCACCTGATGCTGCCTCTGACATATCAAAATCCCAGCACTGGAATACGTGGCTTCTCCCTCCTCCCTTCCCACCAAAGGGAATGCCAATCCATTTTTCCTGAGGCTGTGTGCTCCCACACAGCGAGGGTAAACATGGTGCTGCTCCTCTCTGCGTGTATCTCATAAAAGAAATTCTTTTGTCAAAGAAGCCCCACAAATTACAGCCTAAGGCATGAAAAAGAGATCTAGATCCCAACTCAGATTTAGATGTGAACACACTGTGATCAAAGATCTTGGAACTAAAGATAATTACACCCTACTGCAACGATCATTGCTGCTTTAAAAATAAATCAGGCTGGTTAGAATCTTTTCACTGCAAGCATTTCCAAACCAAAAATGGGAGTTGGATCAAATACAGTTTGGGAAAAATTTCAGGTTTTTTAATATTAAAAAAGAAACTAGAAATTTTCAGGCACAATTCAGATTTATGTATTAACTGAATTTTCACTTGAAATAGAGGCAATGTTGGCATTTTATTACCTTTAGAAACCTCCCACCAAACATTTCAAGTCAGAGAAATGTAGGCAGAAAATGTTCAGCTAAAGATTTTAGAAGGAAAAAAACCCCAAACCACAGCCTAAATAAAAAAGCATAATTGGAGAAAATTAAGCTTCTAAATTAATAAACATTGGATTAGCTTTTATTTATAAAAGCACAGGTTTTAAATAGACATCAAGCTGTCCTTGAAATATGTGAGCCCAACAGATTGTCACCTGTTGGGCTGTAACTGCAACCATTGCTGGCAGTGACACCCTGCTGCTCTGAAGTGGGAATGTCTCCCCACAGGAGTTAAGGAAATCATTGCTGTCATGCACAATGGGGTTTATAAAGGAGATGGATGAAAATTGAAATTCCTTATTACCGTAGGTGCAAAATTAGAGGGATAAATTTAGAAACTCTTCACAGGTTTTCAGTGTTCCTACGCTGTCAATCCCTCTCTCTCCTTCTCCTGTTATTACCACATTAAGTTAATAAGTCTATAACCAGGAGAATCATCACAGAGTCCGCTGGTAACTAATATAAATAATTTATTTCAATTCTGACATTAATCAATATATGACCTAATTTTTCTAGCTGTATTTGCTTCTGTGTAGGAACTGCAGCGAATCTCAATGGCCATTTCAGAATTCTATTTAAAAATTGAACACTGGAGATCATATTTTCCAAACCTGCCTAGTCTGTATCGTCTAATTAATGATGTGGTGCATGAAAATAAATTGCTGTGTATTTTGCAAAGTGTTGCTTGAAGTTTGACTCGTATGACTGCCATTGGCTTTCACAGCTGTTGCCATGAAAACTCAAAATCTTTTTTAAAAAAATAGGTATGTGCACAGCAGAACAAAGGCAGAAGTTGCAAATATCATGCAGAGGAATGAATCTGGGCCATCAGTCCCATGTACCAAGGGCTGCTGCTCCAAGCTGAGCCCCAGCCATGAAGAGAAGTGACAGTGGGGATGAGTTCTTGTGCCACGTAATCCTGAGCTCCACAGCACAATTAGCACCAGCATATTGCAAATCTATTCAGCAGAATTTTTGCAGGAGAAGGCAAAAAACAATGAACTGAGAACATTTGTGATCACCATTGGAGGCCACCTTGGTGTTCCCTGGGATGAGGTCAGTGGCCCACAGGAGCTTCCAGGAGAGCAACATGGACCGCAGCTCCTTTTGCTGGGGGATCTGTTCATAACTGAGTTCTGTTTCAAACCATCCAGCTGCAGAGTTGGCACGGGGAGCTGCTCCACAGCACAGCCACTAACTCAGCTGTCACTCTGGATCCAGGGCTTTCACACAGTGTGACATTGGCACTGATGGATGATGTACCCAAAAACGTTGTCTATGTAATAAATGCGTATCAGTGAGTAAGCACATTTCATTCCCAAACAAAAATCATACCTAGGAGGACAAGAAATCAACAAGCACATTGGGGAAGAAAAAGGTCAGGGGGTAGAGTTTTTCTCATTAACTACTGAGAAGCTGAAAAGAGTAGTCACTTAGCCAATGTAAGGGAGGCTAAAGATCTCCACTGCCTTCTTCCCTCCCACCTAACAATGCTGATACTGAAAAACATGTTATGTCTTAGAGCAGGCAAGAATCACCGAGATCAGGACCCACAGCAGTCGAGATCTGACACATTCTGGCCTGTTGGTTCCAGCTCTAGCTCCTGCCCCCCAGCCAGAGTGTAGAGCAGAGGTGTGGTAGTACTGCACTTCACTTAGTGTATGCCAGGTTTAATTCAGCTGCTGCCTTAAGGAGATGAGTGACCCACATGTGCTCTGCAGGATGAAACCTTGCCCACAGGGCACACCAGATCCTGCTGGTCCCTCCAGACCCCTTGGGGTTTGATCCTCCAGCACAGCTCATCCCCCTCTGTGCCATCTGCAAAGCCACCACTCAAACACTGTTGCTTGGGAATCCTGCTGTCCTTTGTGCTTGGGTTACAAGGCAAAGCTTCATACCCAGTGAATGCCTCTCCTTCCAGATCCAAATGTCCTCAGGGCCTCGGAATGGGGAGTTATCTCTGTTTCTGAAAAAAATCTGCCAGATTTACTTCACCACTGCAGATCCTTCTGATAATGTTTCTTCCTGCAGATGACAAGAAGTTCGGATTTCACAGCTATCCTGAGTTCCCAGTCACTGCAGGTCACCTCTCCTTTTCTTTCCCTACTTTCTGTGGCACATTTCAATGGCTTCTTAGGGAGGGGCAAATTCTCTCCCTTCTCTTCATCAGCACATCCTCTTCCTCTTCCTTGCCGGCCAGCCAAGGCAGGAAGGGAGCAGGGAATGGAGGGCAAAGTGAGCCCAGAGGTATGTCTGGCACAGGAGCAGCCCTTTCTGCTCTGTGCTATGCCCCAGAAAGCTCTCTCCAGCCACCACATGGTCCAGGATCCAGAATTTGAGAAACACTGACAGGGAGAAACAGGCTTTCTCTGTTCCAGTCCAACACCATTTGGTGTTTTCTCTTACAGGCTGTTCTCTCCACCTCACTGCACAGAGAAAACACCCCAGGGTATCCTGTTCAGAGCCACTTCCTTGCCCTACATCCCAGTGGATGCAACTTCTGAAAGGAAGCAGAGTCGGCAAGGATGGAGTACTTTTGGGAATCATTCCCAGCATATGGAGACTGCATTCTGCAGCAAGCAAGGGCAGTTCCCTCAGCAAGTGGAAAATGGGCTTCACCTCCCTGTGGTCTCCCTGTGGTTTGCTTCCCTTGCGATATTATTTTTGAACAGCAGGCAGGAGCTCTGTGCTTCTTGTTCTGTTTAGTAAATCCAATAACCAAACCTGGCCCACTTCTGGGTGGTCCTCGAGAAATACCAGCAAACCACGCCAAGGCCATGTGATATAATAATCATAAGAAATACAGGGATTGCTTTGACAGATACCTCAAAATCAATTTTTCAGGAAATGGGATGTTTCAACCAACGTGTCCATTCCATATGGATTTTTCCTCCATTATTTTTTTTTACTTATTCAGTGCCTTTGTTCTTCATTCCAGAAAGCCAGAATTACCAGGCTGGAAAATGAAGATCACTGGTGCATGATGCTGGACTTGGTCTTAGGCTGGTAGATGTTACACTATAAAAAATGCCTTCCAGGCTGAAGAATTCAGACCTGAATGTCTAGGCAGACCAACTGCTTTCATGCCCAAGAAAAAGAGAGAGAGATGCAAAAAGGCAGCCATAAAAGCCAGCCATGAAAACCCAAACGTAAGCATGGTTTCCTTTTATTTTCCTGAATACTTTGTGGGTACAGTTAGTGCTCAAGGACTAATCTCAGGCTGAGCCTTGCCAGGTGGGACACAGGACGCTGCCCAGAGCCTGTGGCTCTGCCAATGACCTCCCTGGCAGCCCCACCACGGGGCCCCTGCGCTGCCACTTGCCAACACACCCCAGCCGTGACTCCCAGTGCCTGTGGTCCAGCTGTGGCTCCACATCTGCCCCAGATCCACCAGCATCCCTGCCCTCCTGCCTCTGGAGCTGCTTTTGGAATGGATCAGCCTTCAGGGCACAGAGGGGTGGTGTGAGGTGGGCTAAAGGAAAGCAAAAAATCCGAGTCCCTTCGGACCTGAGATGTGGGACTCACTCTGCTGTCTGGTCCCTTGCAGAAGCCACTTCATCAGTTCATCTCCCTGCACATGGGGGTGTCCCCAGATGTGATTAACTCAGAGGGAAAACAAACATTCTATTTCATCACTAACATGCTCCTTCCCAGCTACCAACTCCAAATGATGTTGTACTTAACTAGCATCTTTTCATTCACAGCTTTTTGCAGCTGCATTGTATATACACACAGCCTTTTCTGGAGGGGACAGGAACCCAAACCTCTTCAGACTGAGAGGACAGGCTGGCCAGAGACACTGGAGTAAATTCCTGTTCTGATAGCAACCACATGAATAATTATTTGGAGCAGAAAGACTCTTCTTTCTTAAGGCCCTGATCCAAATCACATTACATCAGATGAACTTTATTCTTTTCTTCAGTTGCCTGTGCAGCAGCACCTAATTGGGAATTCTGCTCTTATTTGTCAGTGATTTGATTAATTGCCGTAGAATTAAAAATACTGGTTGAATTCAAGCTCACATAAATATCAATCATTCCTGTCTCTTTTTATAAACACAGACCCTAATTCAAGTATCATAATTTTGCACAGCAAATGTAGGAAAAAGGTGATAAAGGAGAATTTCATGATCTGTATGTTGGCTCCTACAGAAACGCAGCACAGCAACACAACCAAAGCAGAACAGTGTGATTGATTTGCTCCCAGCTGCTGCAATTTTTGTGAAATGTGTCTCGAGACAATGGGCTGCCATAAAGGGGCAACTGGTGCCAGGAAGAAGCAGTCAGCATAGCAGGGGATACACATCCTTCCTGTCCTCCTGCTGTGGACATCCATCTGGATGGGCAGTCATTGCAATCCTGGATGTCCCGTCATTTCCTCATGGTCTGGGAACCCACCTGATGAGCTGAGCTCAGAGAGGAGCTCCTGAAACCTTCCTCCTGCTGCCACCTGGCACTTCACAGTCCTGCTACCTTGCCTTTGCCACATCACTTTCTCACAGAGCTGCCTCTGCTCTCCCAGCATGTAAATAATGTACCAAGGCTGTTCCTGTGTTCAATTAGTGAGGGAAAATGGATTTGTGGTTAATGGACCAGGTGGAACTGGGGAAATGTGACTTCAGTTCCCAGCACTGCCACACACTTCCTGCACAACCTCAGCTTCCCACACAGCCTTAACTTCCCACACAACCCTGTCACATTCTCCCAGGCTGAAAGGAGAGTACCAGAGCATGGATGATTTCAAACAAGCCTGATTTCAAACAAGCCCAGGGTGCCAAATGACCTGGCACTGGGGACACCAACACACTGGTTCTGCACTCAGCTCTGTGCAGTTGGGGTCACAGCCCAAGCAGAGCTCTCTGCAGCACCATTCCTCCTTCTCTTCAGCAAGGAAAGTGCTCTGCAATATTCCTGAGCACAGTGATTTAGTGTCTGTTCCCTTGTCCTGCCTCGGAGTGAGCCAGCCAGGCCACAGGGAAGCCAAGGATAAACTGCAATGAAGGGCATCAGTGAAGACAGAGAAGGGTTTGTGTAACTGCAGAGGCAAAAGGTCAAATCCTTTATTAAAAAAGTCTGTAAACAATTAAAGCAGCCTCGAATATGGGAGGTATGAGTGCAGCATTAATATTTAGGGGAGTGGAGGAAGGAAGACAGAGATGAAAGCTGAACACCTTTTTGAACCTCAGCCAAAGCTTTATCAACCATATAAATAAGAGAACATATCCTGCTCAGCGAGACACGTATTCACCCTGTTTCATTACATTCTGTTCTGTCCTCAGTCATGATGGATCCTGCTGAGACTCGTGTTTAACAGTTCCTTCCTGGAGTGGCTCGAGCAACAACAAGAAAAAAATATTGTGAAAGTCACACCCCATTGAAATTACATCCTAAAGGGACCCTGCGAGCACAGCAATTACCAGGATGGCTGTGAACACCAGGGCCATGCCTGGCTCAGAGGCTCCTGTACATGCTAAAATTAAAAAGGACTTTAAGCAGATGCAAAAAGAGTGGAAATTAGGGACCAAAGTGTAGGCACAAGAGCGATTCATCATTCCTGATAAGGAGCCATTAGGCTGGACTGTGAGGGGAGCAGAGCCCGGGGAAGCACAGCCTTTTTAAGCTTACAAATGCAGAGTAATCCCCAACTGCTTCCAGATAATGGAAAACTGCATTAACCTTGTAATGTTTCCCTGGTGGCTCCAGCACATTCACCCTCTTACAAGCCTCTCTGCTATTTTTTTTTTGCACCCTCTGATTTCTAGAGATTCTCATTTCCACTCCCCAGGGCTAATGGGAAATGCTTTGGGGATGTGAGATCAGAATCCAGCCCCGTGTTATTTCAGCCGGAATGAGATTTCTGCCTTGTTTTAGCCATCAGGATAGCCTTGACATGCTTTGACTTGGCTGCACCAAAAATGTAAACAGCAGTGCTAAGCAGAACAATTAACATTGTGTCTCTGCAGATGTTTGTTTCCCTTGAAGGAGCTTGGAATTTGAGTGGGGAAAAGCAGGGTAGGCAGCGAACAGAGGCTAATGCAGTCCGGGGCAAACTTCCCAACTGGAGTTTTATAAACAGCTCAAGCTGCTCCCCTCTCTATCAGTGATGTCACTGCTAACCTTAGAGAGGGCTGCAGCATTGCTATCCATCATCTGCCAGCTGCTATTCCTTCCCCACCATAGAGCAGGAGCCATATGGGAAGGCGGCTGGAGTCTTGAAGAGTTTCAGCTTCATGTGAATGGAAGCCAATAAGCTCCAGATTCCCTGGATTTTTCATACAAATTATCTCACCCAAGTCTGCAGATAATGCCGTCTAACAGTTGTAGGTTATAATTTCCAAACAGCAAGATAACCTTCATCATCAAGCAAAAGCAAAAATGCCATTAGCAGATAGAGAGGTGATTTAACTCAGCTGAGCCATTTGCTCACAAGTCTGAATTTATGTCATCAGTTGTGATGAAATGAGTGTTTTCTTAGATAGATATGGACAACTAACACAGCGCAGAACTCGGCAATCTTCAAAGGGCTCTGAGTTTTAAATTCCCTGGCTAAAGTTAAACATTTATCTTTCTTATCACTTTCACTCAAAGGATGTGTGTTTGCAATATTACATCAGGTTCATTTGCCAACAGAGGAGGCCAAAAGGTGACATCCAAGAGATGAACGCTGCCTTCACTTACATGACACTAACCCATCAGCTGCACTGGAATTACTCTGGGTTTCCAGGGAAGAGCTTGACAGCACCACCACAACACCCTGCTAGAACATTTCCTATATCACCATCACAAGAGCTCCATAAATCCAGCACTTTGCAGCTGAGACATTGCAGATGAGAGCTCAAGGCTGAGGTGATCAAACAGCCAGCAAAGAAGTGACCAAACAATGAATAGCAGTAGGACACTCGCCTTCCTTCTGCCGCCCCAAAAATGTGTTAGGTTAGACTAATACTAAACACAGAGTTATTCTGTGTCTAAACCTATTTAGTCTGCAATTATACCCCCCTTGCAGCTTGAGAGCTGGAGGCTTTGGAAACAGGATATATTCTTTAACAGGTCATTTGCATTTTCTCCTTCTCCTCTCAAATGTCAGCACCTTGGATGCTCTTGTACCCTCCTTTAAACTGTTTCTGAGCCAATCCTGTATGATTCCCCACAGTGCTGCTCTCATCCCTCGACAGGCCATGAAAATCAAAGCAGATTTCAATTGCTTTGGAAGCAGATGTCTTGTGAAAAAGCTTCTGCCTTTTTAGCAGCATGGCAGATTCATTCCTCCAGCAGTCAAAAGGCTTTGATGTAGTGAGGTCACACAGTCGGAAATTGGCCAATTGAATACTCAGCAGAGAAACTCTGCACAAACCTGACACGATTCTACAGGACAGAGAAGTACCTCCAGCACCAGGTAGAATATCAGAGCATCTCTCATTGCTCACACACAGTGAGGTGTTTGCACTGCAGTACATTGTTATTATTAAACACAGCAAATGCTGCTCCATCAGTTTGACTTTCCTGCAGCCTCCCACGGGGCTCACAGCAAAGGCCAATGGAGAGGGGGAAGGATGGCTGTGGGTCTGGGCTGGCTGTGGCACAGCAAAGGCTGGAGGTGACTGGCTGCTTCATGGGATACATGACTGCAAATGCTGTGCTGGTCCTTTGCCACTTTGCTACCAAGATAAACAAAACATGCCCCTGCTCAGTGCATGCAGCTCTCCACAATGCCCTGAACTCTGCAGGTGGCAGCCTGGGCAAGGGAACAGAGACAGCTCTGCACACACACTCTGTGATTTCAATACACAGTTGTGACAGATGGGGATATTTTTCAACGCTATCTCTGTACTGGAGGATTTGAAACGTTTCTTACCTGAGGCTAACTGCCAATAACTATTACTATTCTTTGCAGCTGCAAACACCTTCAAAATGAAGGCAAAGTTCCAGCTGAGTCTGATGTTCAAACTCCTGCTCCGGCTTTGGGGTATGTGAAGAATTCATTCAACCTACTCCCGCTTCTTGTTGAACAAAGATGAGTTGTTTTCCATGCCCAAAGTTTCTGGACAGTTGTGACAAGCCTTTGGCCATACCTGGCCAAAGACCTGCCTAAGCCCAGATACATCTCTAGGTAAGTGAGGTTAAGTCATGCCAGTGTCTCCACATTGACATTAAAGATGACAACACTCTTTACATCACAGGCAGCCACCTTTGTGGCTGGAGACAGATGGATCAGCTGGGAATACCTAGGCAAGGATGACCAGGAGGCTTCTGCACAGAAGGTGCCAAAGGAAAGCACTCTAGCATAGTAAATTTAGCCATCACTAACACTGATAGAGTGCATTGTTTAAAACAAAACCAAAAGTAGCCATAATTCCAGTCTCTGCACTCTCTGTCCTCAAAGACCTTCCAAAGGCAGCTTGAATTTTTCACCCTGTTGCTCAGAGTGACACTGGAGCCACTTCTGGCACGGGCTGTTATCACAGCTCAGTGGTTGCAGACCCAGGTCCCCACGCTGGCAGCAGCAGGGGAAGGGCTGTAACATGATCTGGCACACCCAGCAGAGTGTGTGCACCCCACTCAGCTCCACTGCACACAGCAGATCTGCCCTCCACACTAACTAGAGACTTGATGAAACATTATCATACATGACGGACTAATTAGGTGTGCTGGGCCATTAGCCATCTCTGAACATTGACTGATGAAAAATGTAATTAATGGCAGCTTTCATAAACAGACTGCAGAATGGAGAATTGGATTAAAAGGAAAACAGCTGTTGCTAATGGAAATAAGGGCCATTTCTTGATTAAAATATCTGCCTGTCTTTCCGTGGGAGTTTTTCCAGCATGGTGGGATGGAAGAGTGTAACGAGATCTGGGAGCAGAGAATCTGCAAAGCTTCCTGCTGAAGAAAACACAGCTTCTCTGGCTGGTGAGTCACAATGTTTTCCTTTGGCAGATTGGAGCAGGGGAAAGAGCCATACAATGCCTTGTTCATCTCCCTGCCAGCCTGAAAGGCTTTATAAACCTTGCAGATCAATCCTGACATATAAGAACCCAGCTCAGCTTCAACACAAGGTGATATTTCATATCATATGAACCCACAGATATAGAAGGGTATACAATTCAAAAGCTGCTTGCTAAGGCCCTACAAACTAACACCGAGCTCTGAATCCAGCAGACAATATCTCCACAAATCCTAAGCACATGTATTGATCCTGACACCAAACTGCAGCAAGAGTGCACAGCTGAGAACATCCATCAGAGTGAGACTCCCACCCAGATAGAGCCACTAGTGACTCAATAAAAATTTAGTGACAGGAATGAAAGGGTCTGAAGGATGGAAAATGTCAGAATCAAGATTTCTTTTTTCAGGTCATGAGGCCTTTCCTTCATGCTGGGCTGACTCTGATCCTCTCTGACAAGAAACACCGTGGGATGAACAAACAGTATGGAAGAGTTAACATCCAAATTTCCATAGACACTGAGCAGCACAGCTCCTTCTGCCTCCCACCGTCTTCTGTGGGACAGAAATCACATATCAGTGGGCTGAAGATCTTCTGAGTTTCTGAAGTAAATTACTTTTACATTTTTTTTTTCATTTAATATAAACATTTTCAATGTGCTTCCAAGTCCCACTGGGACCTGCGTGTCAGTGGCCACAACCTTCTCATGGTTTTACTGTGTGTTTGAGTGTGTCTTCTCCAAGGCTCTCAGATGCTTGAGTGCCTGTTCATATAAAGCCTTGACTGATGGGTCTGATTCTCTGGGAGGGCCCTGAGCACCGTGTGCTGCAGATGAAAACTGGTGCTTCACTCTGAGCAGCTCTTTGTAGATTTGCTCTCCATTCTGGACCTGGGGTAGGAGAGCTCTGCTCTGCTGCCCCAGCTCCACCAGTCTTGCTCTGCCTGGTTCAGAATGGTAGATCTTCTCCATCACTGATGCCTGAGAGCTAAGCCCGGGAAATCCTGTGCCCCACAAAGCTCTCTGACAAGGAAGTACATGCCCCATGCCACCTGTGCCATGGAGGTGTATGAAAGGCTGCGTTCAGGCTGCATTATTAGAGTCAAAGTGGAAACTAAAGAGAGAAAAAGGTCTGAAAGATGAGCCAGATGGGAATGCCTGTCGCTTTCACCTTTGATCCACGTGGTGCTTTGATGTGGTATTTCAGTCCTGCAGACAAGGTAACTTATCCCAGCCTGCAGCTCATGGCACCTCTGATGGATATAAATGAGGCAGCAAGTTGAGCTCCTCGGCTCTCGCTGAGGCACTGCCAGTCAGCAGCATAATTCAGCCCCAGCTCCATTCCCATGCCCATTTTTTCTTCTGTCTGCAAAGTCTAAAAGGAAATTCCCTCAAATAAATACAAAAGCACTTGGTGTTCATCTAATGGCATTTCAGGGAAAGGAAGCATGAAACCACACAAGTTATTCATCTCCATAAAATGGTTTTATCAGGACCCAGAACACAATTCCTTAGCCTAAGGAGGTCTGATCTTCTTTGTGAGATGTAAATGCATGACATTATGTGCAGAATGGGTGCTGCTTAAGAATCCATATAGATACAGAGAAGGCATGTGGGAATGATCAGCATAAAATATTTCCTTTTAATGATGTGCACACTTCTACTCCTTTGAGGGAGAGCAGTATGTGCAGTGAATACTTCAGCTCATTTTCCTAGTGATATAGAGGTCTTGATCTGCTGGTGAGGGCTCAGACTTGAGTGTTATTTGTGTCACTCTCAGTCAAAGATTTGCCTCTCCATTGCTCATGTCACCCTTCAGCAGTGTTTTCCCACCTCAAAATAGAAACAAAGTCCTCTAGGGGTTCACCTGAGCTGAAAAAGCAGGCTCCAAACTTCCTGGGGTTTGCTCCCCTCTGCAGTGAACAGCAGCACAGAGTTTAATTTCTCCCATAAGATCATCCCTGTTTCTTCCTTCTATCTCACAATAGCAGGAGCCTGAGCTCCCAAACCCAAGGTGACTCAATCATGTTCAAAAGAGCTCAAACCCAGTGTGGAAACACATCATTTCTTGCTGGGTAAAGAGCCAATGGGCCTTGCTGAGTGGGCAAGGACATGCTGGGCTCAGCTGGGGCAGTCTGAGGTGGTGGCACCAGGGCTGGTCACAGCCCAGCAGCGATGGCACCAACCACAGCTCTGCCCCTGCAGTGCACCTTCAGTGCCATAAATTAAATCACCAGTGTAAGGTAATACAGCAGACTGGGGCTTGCAGAGGCTGGACCTGGCAGGCACTGGTGCCTCTCTCCCCTTCCCTTATGCAAACAGAGGCCTTTTCCTTCTCCTCCCTGGGAAGGTTTGGCACAGAGTGTCTCTTGGAGCCCAAAGCAGCTCGCTGGAGGTCACACAGGAAATGTGTGTCAGCAATGATGGTCCTGCAGGGTCTTGGATTTGCATCTCCAGATGCCCAGCAAACACCCCTTTGTGAGAAGAAGCTTTTCCAGGCAAATACCCCTCCCTGAGATGAACCTTTTCCAGGCAAACATCCCTTCATGAGATGAACCTTTCCCCCCAAGCAGGGCTGGCTGTAGGCAGCAATGCCAAGACCTTCCCTTGCCACCACTTCTTCCTCCCAGGCACAGACCTGTCCAGCTGGCACATGTGGGATGAAGGTCACTGTTCTGTCATTGCCTTTCCAAAGCCCGGTTGAGAAATCTGTCCCAAAGAACAGAAAGAGAGGTATTAGTTTAAACAAGCACTTCTTTCACATGCACATGAAACAAATCCAGGGAAGGGAGCAGAGCTGGAGCTGTTCTTACTTGCTACCTCCTGTCCAGGCTTTAATTGCATGTTATTCATTAATCCTTTGGTCCTCAGAGCAAACACATCTGTTTCAAGACACTTGTATTACATAAACAAGCAGAATCCCTTCTGGGTGAGTGTGTGAGTGCACAGCCACCCAAAGGAGCACCACGGACATGTCACAGATCCTCATTTCCCTGTGAAGAGCTGTGCTGGAACTTACAGAAATCAGTATTCATTGTGTGGCTTTGTTGGGATGTTTTTGAAACTAGTTTTAAAAAATCCACATGGCAGCCCCAAGATAATTGCCTGGGACACACTCAGGAGTGGCACTGGGAGGGAGGTGTGTACCTACAGGTCTGCTTGGAGCTACAGGAGGCATTTCGCTGTGGTGCAGTTCATAACAGGAGGGAGATTCATCCTCTCACCCCCCAGCAGTTTGTCCCTGCTGTCACTCCCCTGTGCCTGCTCTGCTGTCAGACTATGTGAGGATTAGATGTGCAATTCTGGGTCTACAACTATTAGCACTGACTGCAGTGATAGAGTCTCATGGGCAGCGTCATTCTGTCCCTGGGTCATGGAAACAAAAAACTACAAACCACGGTGCAGAAGGGGGCAAATTCTCCTTGTCCAGAGGTTTGATCTCTGTAACACAGCTGCCATCATGCTTAAAAAAGGACAAAACTTATCCAAAAACAAGGGAAAGAAGAGTGAAGAAGCAAATGAAGGGAGCACAGAAAGGTGTTCAGGGGTCTCTGTCACGCTTGGATTGCACATTGTGGGGAATCAAATGCAGCTCTACTGTTCTAGATTCAACGGGAACTAATCCTAGTCCTGTCTGGAGGAGAATGGGGTAACTGGTGCAGCAGGGAGACATTTTGAGCTGGATCTGGAGCCCAACCAACCACTGGCCAAAGTCGTCTCTGATACAACGCTGCCAAAACCAGCTCAGCATTCTTCACCTCCCTTGAGCTTCACGAGGGACAAACCTGGCTGGGTTGTGCTCAGCCTGGGTAATGCAGCTGTGGCAGGGCCCAGGCTCAGCAAACCCTTGAGGGCACTTGCCAACCCGACACGTGTGGGTTCATGAGCTGCAGACGGAGCTGGCCCCGTGTTTCCTTTCCCTCGCCATGCCCAGGCGGAGCGAGCTGAGCGTTCCTCACCACAGCGCCTGGAGACCGCCACAGAGAGGGATCAAATTCTCCAGTTTTGCCTCAAGTGTGTCACCACATCAGCAGACAAGTCCTTCACCCAATGCCAGTGTGTTGTGTCACACCTCATATTTCACACGATGAAACACAGCCTGGCGAGTCCCTGCTCTTGCTGGACCACTGGTATTTCTGGAGATAGCAATTACCAGGAAGCCGGGATTTAGGGCACACACGGGCTGGTGGTGGCACAGAGCCCTTGCTACTGGTGGGTGGGATTCCTTTACCTCTCCCTGAACTCCAGCCAGGCCACTCAGCACATCTCCAGCCACAAGAAGTTTCCAGCTGTTTTGGTTTGAAGCACCAGCTGAGGGGGAGGCTCTATCAGCTCTTCCCAGGGAATGTGGTTCAGTTCCTCGCACCTCATCTTTGGTCAGGAAGCTGAGATGGGGATGGGTAAAGCTGCTGAGCCTACTGAGGCAGAATACTTCAGGAAAACATATGGAGCCAAATTTCCCATTAACTTTTCCCAGCCCATCCTCTCCCACAGCTCTGCTGCAGGGAAAGCAGGTCAGCACTTGGACCTCTTCCTTGGCCCCTGCTGTGGAACCACCTCGTGGGCTCTCACGTGCTCTCATTCTCAGCGGTGGGGAAAAAGCCACTGCTGTTGCTGGGACACTGAAGCACCAACAGTAACACAATTCCATGGTCCCTGTGCCCAGGGTTTCCTGCTGGCTGAGTGATTCTGAGAGCCTCTTCTATGGATTTTAAGAGGGACCCAGTGGGGAGAAGGCAGGGTGAACATTCCCAGGCAAGGAAAATGCGGTGGCTGTGCCAGAAGAACTGGCACAGGCTGGATCCAGCCCTCCCTCAGGTACAACAATTCAGACACAGGGCTTTTTTTCCCTCTGCAGCTCAGCTCAGGGTTTCAAGAATGCTGAGCCCTCTATGGTCAATGGTGAATGTGCTCCAAGCATGAGAAGACCTGACCATCCCTGCAAAGCTCAGCCAACAGGCACTGGATTACCTTTCCCAGCAGGGATGCAACAAGGACACAAGAGCACAGCGATGAGGCCATACACCCTGGAGACCACAGAGCCTCCCAGACCAGCCTATACATGGTAGCATGGAGGTGGCAGATCAAAATAACCCTCTGCCCACTCTGCCCACTGCTGCCATCATTCACAGGGCACTGGCTGATCCTCTCCCAGCAGTGGGGAGATGATTTAAGAGGACATTCACTATCACTGCAGACCATCTGGAGCCCACAGACAACAGCTGAGGGGTTCTGGCCTAAAGCCAGTCATGGGGGCATCAGTGGGAGGCAAACTACTTCAGTCTGGGGTACATGAGTCACACAAGGTTGGGCATCCATATCTCCAGAGGGATGAAATGAGGATAGCTTGGAGAAAAGCTGATTGTTTAGCTGGTATCTAAACACCACCCAGCCCTTCACTCAGTCTCCCATGGTGGGATGGGGAAGAGAATTGGAAAAAAGGTAAAACTCATGGCTTGAGTTAAAGGCAGTTTAACAGGGCAGAAATGGAAGGCCAAATAGTGATAATAATGATCAAAGAATATACAAAACAAGTGGTGAAAGTGTTTGTGGAGACAGTGAAACTCTTTTAGCTGAGAAACAGGTAGAAACGAGAAAAGTGCAGGAGCAGTTCAATTCTTGGAGCTGCTGTCCTGATGATCCTTGCACCCCTTTGGTTTTGATTTCAAATGTATGGTTTGCTCTTTTTTTTCCTTTCTGCTGTGATGCTACTTAAGGCAAAGAGGGATTTCATCACCTCCCCAAGGCCATTCCCAGCTGCAGCTCTGACTCCACCTCCCTGCCTCAGTCCATTTGGTCTAATAAACTTTTTTCTCGTTTGGTCCAGCTTCCTTCCTTGTGCTCTTACATCATCTTCGTGCTTATCTCAGGTTCTAGCATTTCTTATTTCTGAGCACCTCTGGAAACAGCAATAAACACCACGTACAGCAGTATCTTGGCACAACACATCAGCTGCAGGCAGCAGTCCTAAGGGACGGAAAACCAGCCTGCAAGTCTAAGATTTCTGCACCACAGGATGCCCACTTGCTAAACACTGGGCACCAATTCATTAAGAAAATCGGGATTTACTGTTCCTGATTTTACAGGAAGAGCTAGGCCCAGAAATGTGAAGATTTGTTAAGCAGGACCCCACTCTTACGTGCCCTCTGCTGCTCCCAGCTGGCATTGAATTTGGCAGGGTCATTCCTTCCTTCCCTCCTGTTTCAGAATGATTTATGGCTAAATGCTATCACTACAAAGCAGAGTCAGACTGCTTCTGTACAAGGTAATACTCATTAGGCAGACTTTCTGACTGGATTTTTTTCACTGTTTCATTGATTACTTTTACGTTGTAATGTGCAAAAACCTATTCATGTCTTTATTAGCCTGACTTGTTTCCTGCGTTTATGAAACAGATCTTTCTTTGATAACAGTTGTTATTGCTGGAATGAATGTCAGCCCATGATCTACTGTAATGTATCTTTGTGAATTAACTTCTCTAATTTTATTAGTTGAAAAAACCACCATCTAGTTTAAAGAGATAAAACCTCCTGGAAGTGGAACCTTGCCACTAATTAGGATAACAAGAACACAGGTATGAGTTGCTGGGGATACCGAAGTCTAAGCTTTTTTCTTCTAACACAAGAAGAGGCATATTTTTCTGGAACTGTCTTCCTTCTCTTACTGAAATTCTGCTGCTTTGGGGGAAACTATTGACATTAATCTCCTTATCCATGATAAATGCTGACCAGCACTCAGCAGCTCCAGATTCAGGTCCTGAGTTTGCTATAAATACCCTGTGCAACCTTGAGCAAGCCACTGTTGTTCTGTGACTTGGTTTTTCCATCTGTAAAACAGCAGCAGTGATGAACCCTCTGTTTTATTGCCAGCTCTTACATTCTGTGTATCTGCAGGGGAACTGCTCACTCAATCTCTTCGTGGCTTCGTTCCTCGTCTCTGAAAGAGCAGTAGTAAAACTTCCCTTGTCTACTTATTTTGATTACATTTTGTTGATGTTCGGATGTGCTGGAAGCACTGTGGGACTCTGCCACAGCATGGAAACAACACATTTCTCCCCTGCCTTACCCCAGGCATGGCACTGTTCAGCTCCCGACTGTGGGTTTGCACAGTGGCTTTGAGCTGGTGGTTTGACCTCTCAAGGAAAGCTGTTGTTAGTAACTAAACTGACTGACTTGCTCACAGAGTGCTCTGTGCTGGATAAATTGCAAGGGAACACCATCCCTGTGGTCAACAGCAAACAGCCAGGGGACAGACACATCTTGAATTCACAGCTGTCTCTGTGAATGAGCTTCTGCTTGCTGTTTGCCCAGCTAAACACACATCCATGACAGCTGGGTATCCCTTCTGGATCTAAATTCTTTGTAGATATACCTTACAAGAAAGAAACATAACAGATTTTTATATTTGGTAGCTCAGTTTAAAACCAGACTATCCTCACTGGGGAGAGAATTAGGATAAGCAGAGATATAAATGTCTACAATGAGCAATCTTTTATCTTTGCTGTAGAGGTGACCTAGAACCACAGTGACACAGAAGATTTAATATAGTGCCCAGCTGAGGAAAGGAATTTTGCACAGTATTGGATGACAAAGTTGTCCCATTGTTTAAGTACCACAGGCATTATTAGCCTGTCACGAGACTGGGTACAAACTCACAGGCTGTGCCTCTCACATCTGCCTTTGAACAAGGTTGCCTGTCTAATTATGTATGTGAAGTATGTCTGCCTGCAAACACCAAATTCATGCAGCCGAATTTTGATTAAAAAATTCCTCCCAGCCCTCCAAGCAGACACATCAGTCTTCACTGACTACCCAGCTTGAAGTAAGACTTGATTCCACCTGGATTGATTGCATTTCAGTAGCAGGGGAGGAGTACAGACACACTTGCAGGATTCATCCTACCATTTTTCAGTGTGCAGAAGAGCCCCTGAACTCAAGGCAACATTTGAGTGTTGAGCAAAAGAAGACAGAGCCTGCTTAGAGATGTGAATGTCTTTATAATTTAAACATCCATTATTTAATGTCTTTGCATGACCAAATTATTATTCTTTTTCAGGTGTTTTTCTCGAAATCACTAGATTCTGCAATCTGCTGTGAAAATGCTGGTACAGTTACATCAATGTGAAAAACTAGCAATTTTCCAGGCTGAGTACAGAATGCCAACTGTCTGAACCCAGGGAAAATAACAGTTCTCTGTTTGTATTTCCAGTGGGTGCATTCAGATTATGGCTCATCAAAATAAAGACATTATGGGCAACTGTGTCTCATTTGATTTTAAGGGAGTTGGAATACCACGAGCTGCTTAAGAAACCAAGGGACTGGGGTTTAAAAGCCACACGGGCTATTCTGGCTCTCATCTCCCTGCCTTGCAGCACCACCTACAGAGCTGCTGCCAGAATCACACACACCTCAAACCTCCCCACCTCCAGTTCCAGGGCCAAGCAAACCCTGGGGCAGTGATTAACCCACTGTGGAAACCGCAAGTTTGACAGCCCTGAAATCCGAAATCCTTCTGCAACCAGACAAAGGCAAGATCATGGTCTATTTTCCGAAGAACCCCTCGGTTCCCATGCAGAACATGCACCTCCAGCAATGACAGAGCTGGCCCAGCCACTTTGCTGATTTTTTTTCTTTAGAAACTTTCCTGCAGAACTTTTCTGGCAGCCGAATGTTCCAGCTGCAAAAGGATGGTGGGATTTTCCAGGGCAAACTGCACTTCATGGTCCATTAATCCCACCTTTGGCTCAAGCTGATTGTTCAGGCTTCAAAAGAGTGCAATATTTCACCTCCTCCGTGTGTCTACTCAATTACACAAGATAAAATGTCCTGGGGATTGACCTTCATCTGATCACCGAAGCATAAGTGTTCACCCTTAGCTTGGCCTGGGTACCCAGGCAGTGGTGACACAGGGACTGGACCACGATGGAGGAGTTTGCAAGCACAGTTTAAAAGCTGGAGTTTGAAATATGGCTCTGATTACCTTGCCATTTGAGGGAAAAAAAAAAAAAGTATGCTTATCTATTCACCTTAAAATAGAATGTTCTGAATATGGAGTATTTTTTTCCACCAGAAGCCTTGATCCAAATGCCACGACAGTCACTGGAAAGTTCCCACCATTTTAGACCAGGCTCTGGCTGTGGGAGGTGGTGGGTGCTGGAATGTGCCAGTGCAGGCAGCATTGCTATCTCATTGCTCACCAGGAGCAGCAGAACAGAACAGGCATTAAAAAAGCAGATAAAAGGGCAAAAGAAGACAGATGCTCCAAACCTATGGCAGGGGGCTTAGGCATCGAGATGCAACAGCCCTAAATATTAACATTATATTCTTAGAAAGATATATTGAGGGATATGTGCTGTCTTAGGAAGGGAAAATATGATCTGGGGGTTTTTATGAACAGATCAAGTGCTACAATATAATGTGGTTGTTTGCCCTTGCCATGCCTGTAGGAGACACACCAGGACTTAATTCCTCTGATGGTTAAACATATTCTTCTAATTTCCAGCCTACATTTAATCATCACCAGACAGAACAGGACTATGAGCTCTTATCTGCTATGAAAAGTCCCTTACAAAGCCCTCAGGTTGGACAAGCACTGTCCACGTCCAGCAGATGCTCGTTGTCTTTGAGCCCATTTCTGCCATCATGTCTGCTATCCTTCTTTCCTGCTAAATTTAGCCCCAAGTCCCGTGTTTTATTTGGATCAGACTTCAGTCATTTTGCCTCGTTTTAAAAGCTGGCCCAGTTGTTCCTGCTCTCAAATTGTGCTGTGCTGCTCCCGCAGCGATGCGGTGACACAGCCAGATGCAAAGTGCTGTTACAAGTCTGAGTCAAGAGTTAGAATATTGCAGTTCAGAAGGATCTATAACGATCATTTAGCCCAAATTATTATCGTGTTATGATCTCCATGATTTGTTCCACTCGGATGAGGTAATTTCTGTCTCCATGCATTCATTTCCTCTGTGTACATTTCCACTACATATTATGCATTCATTTGTGTCCTGCCTCTCCCCCTTTCATCACCTCTGCCTCTCCTCTCCTTCCTCTCCTGCCATCAATGCCTGAAGAACACTTTGCTATTTGTTTTAATTTCCTTTGCAAGGTCTACCTCGCCTTTCCTTCTGGCACATTTCCCTTTATGCCTACACTTCCTAACTTCTAAGACATAGTTTTCTTTGATTAATCCTTTTTTCCATTCCTTCTACTCCCTTTGCTTATTCCTAATACCCACTTTGAAGTGGCTTTTCACCGAGTTAGGTCTAGAGCCCTTCCTTGTGGAGTTTTATCCCTCTGTGTACAAGTCCCAAATCCTTTTTATAGAGCCCTTGCTTAAATTCCAAGCCTGCCCTACATTCAAACCTTTTAAAACTGTCAAAAAATCAGGCAGCAAAATACATTAATTGCTGGTGTGTACCAACTTCCAGCACATTGGGTTCTCCATCCCACTGTGTGGGATATTCCGGCTGGTTTTCCCTGCACATGCATCCCGATCCAAAAGATCACAGGAAGACTGTTGACTCCAGGAGAAATTCCTCTTGACCTCCAGCCACAGCAGCAGTGCCAGGAGAAGGCAGGAAGGTCATTAGCTGGAGCTGTTCTCATGGCATAAAAAACTGTCACAGTAGATTAAAAATTAGCATGAAGAAATGAAGCCCATACGTGTGTTTTTAAAGCCCTTGTCAGGCAGCCAAAATGAAAACAGATTTCACCAGACCACGAGAAATGGGATGGCTGGAGCTGATTTCCCTGCTAAATTCCAGGTTCCAGGTCTCTCCCGCTGAGGCAGAAGGGCAGCTCAAGAAAACCCTCCAAATATCTTATAATAGCAGAGGAATAATTTTATTTTCCTTATTTTTTACTGCACAAACTTGCCTGGGTGGTTGGATAAAATGAGATAACACTTCCAGCAAATGTGGTTGTGATTCCAGTCCCTGTTCCTGCCATGTGTGTCAGTACTCTTGGTTTGGGGTTTTGGGAGGGTTTTGGGAGGGTTTGGGTCTCCTGGTGTGGAGCAGCTTCCCTGGCTGTGCTGGGCAGTGGCTGCTGCTGCTCCCACAGGAATGTTGGCTGTCCCTCGGAATGCCTGGCATGGGATGCTCCAGAGGGATCCCAAACCTCCTCGTGCCATCTCTGCCCCACACCGGGAGCGGCACATCCAGCCTGGCAAAACAGCAGGGAAATCACAGGCATCTCATGGAAAAGCCTCTTTGGGGAAATCAAACCCCACGTGGTCGTTTTAAACAGCTCCTTTCAGGGAACATCCTGGGCATGGATGGATTGGGCATGGATGGATGGATGGATGGATGGATGGATGGATGGATGGATGGATGTGGAGATGGATGTGGGGAGGGATTTAGGGATGGCTTGGGGGCTGGATGTGGAGCTGGATTTGGGAATAGACATGCAGGTGGATTCGGGGTGGATGTGGGAATGGATTTGGGAATGGATTTGGGTACGGATTTGGGTACGCATTTGGAAACAGATTTGTGGATGGATTTGTGGACGGACGTGGGGATGGATTTGGGCTGTATTTGGGGATGGATGTGGGAATGCATTTAGAATGGATGTGGGGCTGGATGTGGGGCTGTATTTCGGATGGATCTGGGGAGGATCTGGGACCGCCCGCTCTGTCTCTGTCCCTGTGCCAGCGCCCCAGGCCGGAACGCGGATGGCGGGGCCGGAACGCGGGTGGCGGGGCTGCGGGCCCGGGCGGAACGGCGCGGCGAGGGGCGCCGGAAGGCGGCGGGCGCTGCACAACGCGGAAGTGGCGGCGGGGCCGGGGCGATGGCGGCGCCC
>VWZD01005106.1:140347-191531 GCA_013396695.1 Sakesphorus luctuosus | reverse complement strand
ACACCCCACGGCCTCCCCTCCCTCCCCACCCTGTTGTTCCCTTTCCCTCTCCCTCACGGAGGGCGAATAGAAGAGATCTCCCTCTCTCTCTCTCAGTGCTGCTCATCTCTAGTCCCTTCATCAATAATAAATACAGTTATTTTTCTAAGAGCTTCGTGTCAGCCTTGACACGAGGTTTTTGGCCCAAAGTGCTTTTTTTTGGTGCCTCTTTACCTCAAATAAAACCCCCACAGTTATTTCCCAGAGCAGAACTCTTCTATTCCCCTCGGTGTGGGCCCTGTTGAATACACTGTGTAGTTGATGCCCATTGCTTAAATATCTCCATAACTTGCTCTGATGTTCATTGCCCTTTTACTTTAATTTT
This sequence comes from Sakesphorus luctuosus, assembly GCA_013396695.1. Classification (NCBI taxonomy): domain Eukaryota; kingdom Metazoa; phylum Chordata; class Aves; order Passeriformes; family Thamnophilidae; genus Sakesphorus; species Sakesphorus luctuosus. Next base: position 191,167 of record VWZD01005106.1, on the reverse strand, counting down.
CCCTAAATACAAATAGTACTGGAAGACACCTGTGAGAGAGGGCAGTCAGTGGATTGCAGTGTAACTGCTCCTCACAGAAACTGCAGAGGTTATTTGTTCAGAGGCAGTTCCTGCAGCTTTTTCTGAGTGTTGAGCCATGATGGGCTGCTTGGCAGCTCAGCTCTGTTCAGGTTTTCACACTTCCTCTTTAAACTTATCATTTATTTCTCACAGGCACCAGTAAATACCTGCTGGCAGGCTCATCATTCTGAATTGCTTTACACTAATTAATTTTTGTTAAGAAAAGCCAGTGCTTCATGTTGCTGTTCCTGGTGTTTGTTCCTTGTTACCTCCATTACACCTGTGTCTAACAAGCTGTGTATTAAATTGCTTTTGTGGAACAGGAAATGTCAACAGTAATTTGTGTCCCACGTGTGTGACTTGGCTCTGCCTTGACAAGACTTTTTTTGCCAATATCAATATCTTTAGACCCTTGGGGTTGTTAAAATACCACCCAGAAAAGGCAGTGATGGTTTAAACTCACACAGAGACACCTGGGCAGTGAAATGCACTTTACTCAGCAGTGAGTGCAAATCACTTAAAACATTTAATGCCATTTGGTGTTTGTTCACATTAATTGAAGGGATTTGCTGGCTGCTCATTCCAACGAAGGTGAACAGTGCCAGGAAATTCCCTCTGTGCAGTGGGTGAAGGGAACCAGTGGCTCATTCCTGAACCCGGTGGGCAGTTCAGAGCTCTGTGGTCACAACAAATGAACTGTTTTAGCAAGAGGTGTGAAGATGGCAGTGTGAGCTGTCGTGTTTCCAGGTGCCATCCCTCAGAGCTGCAGGTGGTGCCCCAGGAGCAGAGCTGTTTGGTGCCAGCAGGGCAGGGCTGCACATCCTGTCCCACCTCAGCTCACTGCCCAGGCTTCTCTCAGGAAATCCTCTGCCATGAGAACTCTGTCCAGAATCTCCCTCTGCCCTGGCAGATGCACCTGGTGAGGACACTCAGCCACTCCTCAGATAACCAAAGCAGCTTTCCTAACAGCACAGTCCTCTTTCAGGAGCTCGATGTGGGATGAGTTGTCTCTGCTTTGTGTTTTGTGCTTGTTTTAGCTCTGCTTTGTTCATCTGTGAGTGAAATGTCCTTTTGCTCACACTCTCAGTGCAAACACTGATGGACAGAGAAGGTGCAGATTTGTTGCCTTTTACATTTTTTCAGACACACCCAGTGTTCCTGTCCTAGAGCCCCACTCCAGTGTGTAAAGAAATGAGAATATACGACATTTGCTGTGGCTTTTTGTCTTTTGCTGTCTGTGTTACCTGGTGGTAACTGGGGTGCTTGTCAATAAATCTCTTCCAGAAGCTTCTCTGTGCCTCCTCCAATCACAACCAAACCCTCCAACTCCCAGGGGGTGCAGAAAGCTGCAGTCAAATGGTCTCTGCTGTCCTATTTCAGTGTATTCTATTGCAGTTTCTCTGCCTGACATTTTAGTTTCTAGAAATTTACTGTGCAGTTACTTTGGAAAACAAACCAAGCTCTGGACTTACCTCTTGTGTTCTTGCTGTTTACCAAGGAACTGAAATACTTCTTTAAAAAGTTGGTGCATCAAGCAAAATGCTGACATAAAATACAATGTCATGATGTATTTATTGATTAGTTGTGTCTTAAAGGGCAGTTTGTTTGTTCTTGGTAAACCATCATGCTTGAAAAAGAAATCAGTATTTTCTCAACTGACCATGCCCTGTGTCTGTCCTGTGTCTCTTTTTTTCCCTTTTATCTTTTGCTGTCTCTAACTGGATGGGGCTGCTGGGATCCACAAATCACTTCAGGAGCTGGATGAGGTATTGTTTTTCACATTTTATTCTGCCATGGTGCATCAAACCCACATCATTGAGCTAAAATGTTCCTTTATTCTGCTGGTTTATTGAATTCCTTTAGATAGGATGAAGTGTCTCTGTGCACAGAAGAACAACAAGGCTGCACTTTGTGATGAGATATTAACATTGTGAATAGATGAATGTATAGACTAGTCTGATTTATTGTACCTGGATGGGATAGAGTGACTTTGCACAATGAAGCCAGTAACTGGTTTTCATGCTGTGCATAAATTATACAAACCTTATTGATCAGGAAATAAGGTCAGGGATAAAGAAATTGCTTTCAAGAAAGAATTGCCCGGGAAGGAAGAGGGATGGGGTAGAGAACCACAAAGCTTTACAGGCCTGATAAAGGAAGATCATAAATTTGGGAGAAACTAGGAGGGGAGGTGTTTGTATTAAATCTTTCCCTGAGAACAAACAGTGAAGTAATTAGTTATGTTTCAGGTTGTATCATTGATGATCATCTGTAGAGCTGCCTTGGCCCTTTGTGTTTAACACATCTTAATTTCCACTAAATAAGTAATTTAACCATTTTACTTACATTTCAGTTTGCAAGAGTGTTTGTTCTTCAGCTGCCTGGCAGCTGAGTGGCCCAATAACATTATTTGAGAAGCAGCATGGGATACCATTTTTATTTCTTGCAGTTGCAGTAAACATTTTTTTCTGAGATTCTCTGAAATGCAATTTTCCAACCTGCCTGGCCTGTGGTGCACCAGTGGCTGGGAGTACAAAATGTACCAACATGAGAGTTGCTTGAATTCTCACTGCAGTGTTTTCTCCTTGCAAATCTCCAAAGATTATTCTGAGAGTGACTTTCATCCTTCAGATCCCGTGGGAAGGGGGAGGATGTAGGTCAGTGGTGTTCAGGGACAAACCAGGAGATGTGGTGTGTGATGGGACCCCCATCAGCACAGACACATCTCTGAGGTTAATTGGTATGAGAAGGCAACGTGCACTTTTCCTGCTGCTCAGGGGTCTGGCTGTGGTTGGGATCCTCATGCTGTGCTGTGCTCTCTCTCCCTGCAGTTGGCTGACGATCGCATGGCCCTGGTGTCGGGAATCAGTTTGGATCCCGAAGCGGCAATCGGAGTCACCAAACGTTTACCTCCCAAATGGGTGGATGGGGCAGATGAGGTGAGTCCTGGGGCAGATCCAACACTCAGTCTGGCTTCTCCCAGGCACTCAGCAATAGGACAAGGGGGCACGGGCTCAAGCTCTGCCAGGGGAAATTGAAGTTGGAGATCAGAAAAAACTTCTTTGCAGAGAAAGTGCTCAGGCATTGGAATGGGCTGCCCAGAGAGGGGGTGGATTCCCCATCCCTGGAGGTTTTTAAATGCAGATTGGCCGTGGCACTGAGTGCCATGATGTGGTAAAGGGACTGGAGTTGGCCCAAGGGTTGGACTTGATGATCTTGGAGGTCTCTTCCAGCCCAATCCATTCTGTGATTCTATGGATGTGGCACTGAGTGAGAATCCACCATGTCTTGATCCAACCCTACTGTGATCACCAGCCCAGGGCACTCCATGCCCTGGGCTGGTGATCACAGTGGGGTTGGACCAAGGGTTGGACTTGATGATCTCAGAGGTCTTTTCCAACCCAATCGATTCTGTGATTCTCATGTAGGGGTTTATTGGTGTTGTCAGTCACATTCTCAGTGCTGTCAGGTTTGTGATAGAGTATTAGAAGAAAGATTAAAATAAGTGTTTTATAAACTGACACCCTCACCCTTTAGAGGTTTAGAGGAAAATATCAAGCAAGCTGTGATTTATTATCTCAAAGCATATGTTGCAAATGAAATAAAGGGAGATTATCCAGGATCAGAAGTTCCAGAAGACTGTGCATCATCAGTGGGAGCCCAGTATTAGCAGTGAACTGGGACCATTAGGGTTGGTGTGCTGTTGCTGAGCTTTTAGACTTGACAGCACAGGAAGGTCCTAAAGCTCTTAGCAAATCAAAGCTGTTCTCAGTTTGAAACTTGGAATGGAAGGCAACCAAAAAATCAGTACTTGCAGTAGAATTTTTGTTTGAACCTGTTGAGTCCAGTTGAATAGACCCTAAACTGGTGGAGAGGAGCAGTTTACTGTTTGAAAACAGGCAATGTTAGTGTCTCCTAGCAGGAGAATTTTCCTGCCTGTGCCTATGGATGCCTTGCAAGTTTTGGAAATAATTACCAACCTTTCCCAGTATTTGGAATGTGAAACTATTCCTGACTTTGAGAAAATCCTTTCTAAATCTACACTCAGAACACATGTTGGCTCCTTTTGTGTAGAAAAGTGCTCAGTCTCCTTTTCAGTGCTGTAATAGCCACCCTTACAGATTTATTTTTAATTACTTGTTTGAAAGTATGTCATTTAACTTCTCCTGTTAACTTCAGGCTATTCAGTGTTTGACAGAGGTGAAGCTGTGACCTGAATTTTCATGTATATTTTTGGAAGTTGGCTCAAATTTCTTACTATATTACTATATAATGACATAAATATTATTGCAACTTAATGAAGTACATTTGAAAACAGCAGTCTTGCCTAAGATTAACAAGAGTAGGTTTAAAAAAGTAGCAAACTCAAAGTCTGTAAGGGTATTCAGTTGTTTCTTAGTGAGCTGTTTATGTGGTTTTTAATGGTCTTTGGTCTGCTTTTTATGCTACTGATTTCTGTCAATGATTTCTGTCTAACATTTGTCAGAACCTTTTCCTCTGAAACATGGTTTACTTCCCTTGGTTCATGATGGTCTTTCTGTTTCAGATTCAGTATGATATTGCCAGGGTTAAACAGAAGATGAAAGAATTAGCCAGTCTTCATGACAAACATCTGAACAGACCCACACTGGACGACAGCAGCGAAGAAGAACGGGCAATAGAAATAACAACCCAGGAGATCACACAGGTACAGGCTGATTTCAGCTCTAAACCTCCAGTCTGACATATGTTTAGTGCATTAGGATGAGGCTTTGAGGAAAGCATTTCTTTTGGAATCACTGTTAGAGTGAGAAGTCCTGGGCTCTCTGCTCAGTGCTGCACTCACTGTCTGGGTGAACTTCCCAATGAGTCATTAACCTCCCTGTTCTTTTACTTACTTATTGGCTTTTCTCCTTGGAATAGGATTAATCAGATCGAACTTACAGTTATTTCAGAGAAATGTAGGTATCTATTCTAAGGCTTGCAGGCCAAGTAGTTATAATGAAGCAAATACCTTTGTTCATAAGTAGTTGTGTTACTCTGCTACCTTGTTAACTCTGTTCGAGGGAGCTGGGGGTGTTTAGCCTGGAGAAGAGGAGGCTCAGAGGTGACCTCAGCACTGTCTGGAACTACCTGAAGGGAAGTTCTGGCCAGGTGGGGGTTGGTCTCTTCTCCCAGGCACTCAGCAATAGGACAAGGGGGCACGGGCTCAAGCTCTGCCTGGGGACCAAGAGTTGGACTTGATGATCTTGGAGGTCTTTTCCAACCCAACTGATTCTGTGATTCTATTTATGTTCTGCTTCTGTGTCTTGTTAAATACTGCACGAGGCAATAAAAATTAACTTTAAAAATCTAGAAATCAAAATATTGGCCCTCAGTATCAAATGATTAGCCTTCAGTTTGGAATTGTACACTGCAGCCTCTGAGGTGTGTGCTGCTGTGTGTGCCCTCACTCCTGGACTTGTGCTCCCAGTTGTTCCACAGGTGCCAGCGGGCGGTGCAGGTGCTGCAGAGCAGGTCCCGCAGCTGCACGGAGCAGGAGGCACGAGTCCTCAGGAATGTGGTGTCTTCCTTGGCACAGTCCCTCCAGGACCTGTCCACCAACTTCAGGCACGCACAGTCTGACTATCTCAAACGTAAGCATAAGAGCCACAGTGATCCTGTGGAAAGCAGGACTTGAGCTGTGCAGATCTTCTTGGTTGGGAAACCTGAGGCACAGAAGGGTTAAGTGATGCACACTGGACTAGCTAGAGGTTAGAGTTTGAGTTTCTGGTTCACAGCCTGTGTTCAAACTGCTTTATTCTACTTCTGTTCATGTTGCTAAAGGAGAAATGCCAGTTAAACATGTCAACAAAACCAATGTATTTCATCATCTACATTTTTAATGCATCTTTGCTTCCCTAATTGTGGTCTGCAAAGCTGCAGCCAATTCTCTTCAGTCATGATACCTGCTGTAGGTGGCAGGCTGGGGTAGACAGAACTTCAGGAGGTAGTCTGTGCTAAATGAAAATTCTGCATCCATAAACAGATTGGAAGTGGCATAGCTTCTGTTTAAAACTCTTAAAATTGTGTGCAATTCTATTTTAATCTAAGTCAGAGTATTGTTATCTTGGAAGAAACCCACAAAAACTTGATCTCCAAGTTTTTAGTAGTGATGTTTCTTCCTCCTGTGATATAAAATGGCACAGGTAGAACTGAAGATCACAGTTCAGACCAGGGGTGTTCCTTAGAGAATTTGTTACAAAACAGCCAAGAGTGATCACACTTTAAGGCTCCTAACTTACCTAATTTTTTTAACTTCATGGAACACAGTGACTTCAAAGTCACTGATTTAATCAGTCTTGCAAGTCTGGTTGAATTTGTTATGCTTTGTTAAATAGGAAGCCTGTGTGACTGTTAAAATTTAGATACTGTTATTTATGTAACTTATTAGCCAAATTTTCTTTTTTGTGCTTATCTATCTGGTGCTTCAGACCTTACTCTTATTCTGATTTTAGTGTGCATAAATGTTATGCTTAAACACAGGTTGTCTTTCACAGGCATGAAGAATAGAGAAGAAAGATCCAAACACTTCTTTGACACCTCAGTCCCACTGATGGATGATGGGGAGGATGATACACTTTATGACAGAGTAAGTTAAGATGTTAATACACAAAGAAACTTTTTAATGGAGCTTGAATTTTAGTGTGCAGATATCTAAGTGATGTGCCATGAGCCCAAGGCTGCATGGGAATTCTGTTTCTGCAGATTTCTGCAGTGCATTTTCCTAATCACTGTTGCTGTTGTGGAGTTCAGTGGTCCCATCAGTGTCAGTGCTGCAGTGTGAGGGAACTCAATCTCACTCCTGAATTCCCCTTACATGACTGGCAGGGACTACAAGGTCTGTGAATTCTGTCCCTGTCACAGCACCCTCTCGGCCACATACAAGAGTAATTGTAGAAAACTGTGATTCTGAGTTTGGATGGAAGGTGGCACTCTTTGAAGTGAACTTTAAAGAGTAACTGGAAATTTTCAGTGTTACAGATTGCTGGAAAAGCGATGCAGGGATTTATTTCTACACAAATTATGTTGCAGAGCTCTATCAGACTTCCTTTTACTTTGTGAAGTGTGGGAACACTGCATTTCTGAGCAGTGGTGGGATCTGTTCCATTGTGTCCTCACTAGTAGTGCCACAGAATTAACTAATATTTAGTATTTAACTGCAAACTTAGAGAAAAAGCTTTTCCTGTGTACAAGAGGTTTTTCACTTATCTCCAGTAAGAGTGACAGGGAAAGGACAGTGTTCAGTTGTGATTGGCCTTGGGAGACAGAAACAGGAAGGTCTCCATAGTTAATAAAGTACCAGAATCGCTGCTGTCTTTACACATGGGCGTTATGGGAGTTTGTTGGGCTGATTAATCAGGAGATGCTCCATAACTGCTGGACACTTGCATGTATTGATTTTGTACACCAACAAAAGTACCGTTTTAGGGCAGATCTTATTTTAAAATCAATTGTTTATGTGTTTGGGCAGGATGCAAGATGTGCATTTTCTCAAGCTATAAATAGCTGTTCAAGTTATTTGAGTGACCCTGAAAATCTTTTTAAAATACACTACATTTTTTATTTAGATTCTTGTCTATTAAGGAGAAATTCCAGAAGGATTGTTGTGTTATAAAATCTTGTAATCCTTATAATTATTTCTAGTGTTTTCATGCTGTTAATGTTAGTTGAGCTCCTAAACCTTGTATTTCCACAGGGTTTTACAGATGACCAGCTGGCCTTGGTGGAGCAGAACACACTCATGGTGGAGGAGCGGGAACGAGAAATCCGTCAGATTGTACAGTCCATCTCCGATCTCAACGAGATATTTAGGGACCTGGGAGCAATGATAGTAGAACAGGTACGTGGACATCAGGGTTGCTAAGAAGTAGGAGAGTCCATGCAATGTTAAGGCTTCCAGGCTTTTCCTGTTTTCACTCTTCAGCCTAAGAGTGAAATCTGCCAGAAGTTGAATTAATGAAAATAAATAAATAAAAAATCAACTGGTTGTGTGTGTTAGATTAAAAAAAATAAAATAAAAAGACCATAGAAAGCCAAAGGTCTGTTGGCTGTTTCTCCCAGAGATCAGTTTATGTTAAATGTGTCAGCCAAAAGCACCTGGCTGGCAGTGAGGTGATGAGTAGGGGCTGTGATGTGAGGTGGGCACAGAGCTGCCTTTGGCACTGAGCAAGGGAGTTTAGTGAAGTCTCTACTAGTTCTTCTGTAGGAGTTCCTTGTTCACATAGTTTATGAGCTGTTTACTGTGAGTGTTGTTGACTACTCTGCTGTTTATAATAATTGCTTTATGAAGTTCATTTAAGTTAAATTTGCTACTTGTTTTCTCCTTTTTATTTAGGGAACAGTTCTAGATAGAATTGACTATAATATTGAACAGTCATGTATGAAAACTGAAGAGGGTCTAAAACAGCTACATAAGGTAAGCTGATGGAACACTTAAGCTGTTTTGCATATCAAATAATCTTTCATAATTTAATAGCTATTAAGTTATTCAGTCAGTTTTCAGTTGGACATTGTCCCTTTTATAAGTAATTGCTGTACAGTATAAAATGTCCAACTGTACTGCAGTAGGAGCTTTCCATAGGACTTCTGTTAATGTCATGCTTGATGCCTGGTGTTAATTTCTTAAATGACTCTCTGGGCATCCAAGCAATGTGCTTTGATATTTATACTGCTGACCTGGTGGGACCTGTCTGCAATTCCTTCTCTCTTTGGAGAGCCAGGCACTTGGGAAATAGGACTGTTATTGGCTACCTCACTGCAGATTGCAGTCTGAAAACTTTATCTCAGTAGTGTGGGCAGCAAGAATAATTATTAATGTTTTCTCTCACCATCTGACAGTAGTTACATGTTAGGTCCAACCTTATGCTTTAATATGGAGTTTTACTGTAAACACCTGAAAAGTTTTCATTGGCAGGAGATCAGAGTTTTGTGGTCATTTTGTTTCATTGGCTTTTTTGTTTTGATTTGATTTTCTGGTAAGTTCTGACTTGTCAGCTCAGTTCAGTCCTTCCATTTATGGAAATAAAGTAGAATAGAGATTTATGCAAAAGCCTTTTAAATAAAACATTCTCCTTTTGGAAATCTGGACATCTGATGACTGTGCACTCAACTTCCTACTATGGTAGACTTGTAATATATGGACATCTAAAAAAGTGCCATTTGAGGAAAAGCAAATAAATTGGTTATAGGATTATTCTTGTTGTACATTAAAGTAAATTGGACATCACTAAAACAAGGTGTTGACTGTGGGTGAACAAAGCTTAAAGTAATTGGAACCAATTTGCACAGACTGAACTGGAAATACATGAATCAGTTGGAATCAAAGCTGTTTCTAGTCTAGTGGTAGGTAATGGATTCTCAGCAAGGCCCTGGTTGGATTGCTGGCTGGAGTGTGGATTTTGGATCCAATATGTACCTGCTCTCAGTACAGCACAGGAATTCTTTCATGGAACACACACACACAGGTCTGAGCATGAGTAGCAGGGATACTTTGCTGTTTCTAATGGTGGTAGCTTTATTCTGATTAATTATCTATAATGTATTTTTTTTCTGTTTTAATTGGTATAATTATTACAAGCTGCCAAGACAGCACTTTCACAGGAATTGCATTAATTCAGTGCAGAATTCTGCTGGTATGAATCACTAGTTACCATTTCCTGCTTCACATGAAAATTGGAATCAGTTGTCAGGCTTTGATACTTAAAGCCTAATTAAGTAAATAATGTTACATAGTTTCAGGTCAAACACTCCTTTTTAGTAGATCTGATAATTGATTACTTTCTAGGGACTATGAAGGAGAAGAATTAATATAGTTCTCCTTTAAATTTTGTAGGTTTATTAATGAAAAAAAGTAAATGCAAGCTTTGTTCCATTTAGCTTCCATTAGCAGAATTTCCTTTAGCTTTTGGAGAGTTTTCTCCATGTTGTGCCTTTTTAATTCCTCAGGGAAAAAGAGGGAAGGGATGAGAAAATGTAGTTAAAACAAAGATGGGATGAAGCAGAAAACTGAGAACCAAATCAAAAAGAAAGCTTTCAGTTCTAATTGAAATTAAATGAAAATGCACAGCTGGATCAGGTACAACAAAAATGCCTATTCAAAAATGAAGGTTTGGTATGAATTTTAATATCCTTCAAATATAAGACAGGAATTTTATCTCAGTAAAGTGAGTCTGCTCTTTACCACAGGTGGATGTGACTTCAGTGCAAACCTTATTCACTGGAGTCTGTGGTGCAGGTCAGAGTTACTGTGTGGGAATTGCTTGCAATACACATTGTATGAACTGTCAGGTTACTAAAGAACCTTCTCAAACACATGTATTTCACTTACACCAAACAAAAGTCTGTCCTTCAGCTTTGCAGGAATCTAAGTATTAACTCCTCCTCTTCTGTTTTACAGGCAGAGCAATATCAAAAGAAGAACCGGAAGATGCTCGTTATTTTAATTTTGTTTGTTATAGTAATTGTCCTTATTGTTGTTCTTATTGGTGTAAAGTCACACTAGGTTTCACTTCATTTTCTCATTTTTGGAGTTCCTGTGAACTTTTTTCCCAATGTGAATGGATGGACCTGCACTCCAGAAAGCTGCCTTTGAATGTCCGAGCCCTCATGGTGCGACGTCTGTGCAATGTTTCTGTAGAATTCTTCCAAGTCCAAGTTTGGTGATCTGTGAGGTGTTTGTAAGATTATATGGAAAAATTTCAGGAAATGTGATGCTCCCACACAAAACATTGGCGCTCTATGCAGAGGGATTTGGAAAACACAGTACTTAAAAGTAATTAAAAATTGAAGTTTACCCGTGAGTACAGTAATTAGTGTGTTACTGTGAACAAAAATGTGTTGTTTTCTATATTCTTATGTCATAATTGTTACAGGCTTCAAATATAGGCCACGTTGCTGAGTCAGTGGGACTAGATATCAAAAACTGATCTAGATGTAAAGTATGTTGAGGCACAAAGTCAATTGATTTGATCCCCTTTCTTGCAGACTCAAAACTCCAAAGAACTGGATAGACAGCTAAAACAGAAAGCTTTTAGCAACCAGAAGGTAATCCAACCCCTGTGATCTTAATTTAGATATTGCCCCATTACTAAGAATCAGTGGTACTTGATCTTGTAAATAACAAGATGTAATCACTGGCATAATTGAACAGGTTTAGTTAATGAAAAAATTTTCTGAGCTTGAGTAATCATGGGAACGATTTTCCCCACTGGAATGATCATGCATTTTTTTCACACATCCTTTTATAGTTTAAAGTACAGACATTACATTAATGCAGTGGTGAAGTTAAACTGAAAAAATGGAGTAGAAACCCAAATAGAGAATCTCTCTGGCCTGCTGAGGTGGGTCTCAGGTGTTTCAAACTTCAATTGCTGTATAAGCTGTTTATTTTACAGGGCATTTGTCCATTTGGGTTATGTTTTTTGTGTAAGAAGTGACTTCACCACAGTAGATATTACATCCATTTTCCCTGACAGAAGATTCTCTTTCAGATGTCTGCCTGGAAGAGGACATGTTTATGGTCTCTTGCTGACCATGAGAGATGTCATGCAAGTGACATATTCCAAGGCCTTCAGTGGAGAATCTGGGGGTTCTTTTCACTATTTTTTCAGTGGAAAACTTTGCTGCAGGCCATACAACAGAAATTAGGGCAACATATAAGTAATAGAACACTCCTGATGCAGTTCAGGCCTGAAGTGGTGTGCAATTGTAGTGGCCTTGCCTTAATATTTTTAATATGGCTTTTTTATATTTTTTTTTCCCAAAGGGACTGTAACTTCCTTCATTTTCTGACAGATAATAGTGCTCCCCATAAACTTGCAGAGATCCTCTGCTCCAATCCCCTGAAATGCAGTTCCATAACACTATGATACTGAAGTTGCATATGTTGCCTGCCCTCAGTTTCTTCACTGTGTACTAAGGAGGACTTGAGATGTGGCTTTAAACTGACCATTTTCAGGACTGGACCTGAAAGCAAAGACTGCGAAGACTTGAAAGCTTTGGCTTTTCGTGGGGCTTGTGACAAAGCTTTGCACCACTCTTGTTACCTCTCAGGAAAGGGGATGTTGGATCACCAAAACTGCCAGTTCAAACTCTTCATTAAATTCACAAAGTACATTGGTAAAAGAAAGACTGAGGCTTGTAGTTGGGTGTGCAGCTCCCCTGTTCTGGTGATAGATCTTTTCAATGATCGTGAGTGAAACTACTGTCTCCCTCGTGCTGTCTGCATCAGCTGCTGAGGCAGCAAATGGCTCTAATTTAATAGACTGTATTTGCAACTTTCTCTCTAACATGAGATCGTGTTATTTATTTCTGTCTTGACCGGTGCTTTGGACATTTTATCATGGCAAATGAGTTCAAAGAAGTAATAAAACACTTCCAACCTAATTGGGCAATTACTCATTTTTTTAAAAATAATATAGACTGAAATGTACTTCTGTGATGTTAATGCATTTCTGTTCATAATGAAAGTTGCAGTGACATGATTTTATTTTTAAGTAACTTTCTGTAGCACAATGTAATTTGCATTGTCAAGAGTTATTTCCCATCCTAACTCCACTGAATTAACTGGCTGCCTCTCTCCTATCTGAATTCTGTGCAAGGAAATACATTTTTAATATATATCAAACAAGAGGTTAAACTCAGATGTCAAGTGTTCCATGTAACTTGAGCTGGAATTTATTGAAGCTGATTGTATTTTGGAAGAATACTCAAAACAGCCTTTTAAATAATTTCAGATGTGGCTTATTCTGAGTCAGTCTGAGTATCAGCAGCTAAATCAAACCCTGATGCTGTGCTTTGTGGGAATATCTCCCCGTGGCCTCCTAGAGAAGGGCTGCTGTCTGTGCCTTTGGGCAGGGAGAGCCCCAAAAAGCCACAGCAGCTGCTGCCTGCTCAGGTGTTGTGGAGCAAGAGCTGCCCAAACCTGACTGTGCTTCTGTGCAGCCCTGTGTGAGTCCAACCCCCCATGTGCTGCTGCAAATGTGGTGCCCTCTCTCCTGCAGGTTGGGCCTCTTCCTGGTTGCTGGATTCTTCTCAGCTTGCATGGAAGCTGCTTCCTTACAAAGGAACAGAACAGCATTGCTAGAGCATCTCCCAAGGACCTGTGGCTCCTCACCTGCTGGAAATGGCCTCTAAAGCTCTTGGCTTGTACAGAATTTCTCCATTGAAATGCATGTAAGAGTGCAAAAAATGAGCTGCTCCTTGTTAACAGAAATTAATTAGAGTCATATATGAAAAGGGCAGTATTAAAAGCACTGTAATAGTACATTTATTTCTACTGCAAGTTTTCTCTAGAAATGTAAAAGTAAAATGGAAAAACTGGTTGCTTGCTTGGTGATTTTTGGGATGTGCTAAAAATCTGAATGACTATAATTGATGAGGTGTTCACTGAGACTGCCTAGATTGTATTGATTTAAGGTTGGCTTTTATGAACCACTTAAAAGAGTCTTAACTCCTTCACTTAAGTGTTTGGAAACTCTGCTTTTGGCACAGCCTTGCAAAATGCAAGTTCTTGGGTAGGTGACAGTGAAATGGAAGCAGGGAAAAAATGTTTACTATAAAAAAACCCAAACCTGACAGCCTTCTGGAATAAAATCCATTAAAACAGGGAATTCCTTATGATTTTGCAGATTAATTACAATCTTTGGAGTGTCTCAATCTTGAAGTGATTGCTGTGTGTAGTGTCATTCCTATCTGCCACACTGTCCAGATGTGTTGGGATAACAGTGAACCCCTGAGCAGTGCATGTTCTGTGACTCAGGGAAGAGACTCATTAAAGCTGGAGCTTGATTGAGTTACTGTCCTGTATGTGAGGATGCACAACCAACCTCTGTGACAGATGTTCCTACAGCTTTTATTCAGCATAATCCTAAATGCATCAGGCAATCAAGTTTCCATTATGTCCCTTCAGAGACCGAGTAGGACCTTACTGTAAAGAAGCTTTTTTCTGGAATTCAGCCTAGCATTTTGGTTTGGTTTTTTGATTTCCATTATACACATCAGGTTTTGCTTTCCCAGCACGGGTGAAGTGCCCTCCCTTCCTGTTACTCGCAGACCTTCCCGGCTTTCCTGGCTGCAGATTAACGAGGATCAGATTCCAAGGGGAAATGGTGTCTGGGGAGCAGGGAGGGATTGCAGGGGGTCTGTGCAGGGCAGGAGCTGGCTGGGATGTGAAGTTTGGGGAGCAGGGAGGGATTGCTGGGATGTCTGTACAGGACAGGAGCTGGCCGGGATGATCCCAGTGGGTGTCCTTGCATAATGGCCTAGTGACCAAACACTAACGGGAGGGATTTGGCAAATATAAAAGGAGTAGAGTAAGATCCCCATTGCGTTCAACCCCAGGCAGTTCCCCCTCAGTTCAGGAAAGATACTGAGGTGCTGGAGCAGGTCCAGAGAAGAGCGAGGAGGCTGGTGAAGGGACTGGAGCACAAGTGCTGTGGGGAGAGGCTGAAGGAGTTGGGGGTGTTCAGTCTGGAGGAGGCTCAGGGGGGACCTCACACTCTCTACCCTGACAGGAGGTTGTTGCCAGGTGAGGGGTGGCCTCTTCTTCCAGGGAACCAGCAGCAGGACAAGAGGGCACAGGCTTAAGCTCTGCCAGGTGATGTTTAGGTTGGATATTAGAAAGAAATTCTTTATAGAGAGAGTAATCAGGCATTGGAATGGCCTGCCCAGAGACGGGGTGGATTCTCCATCCGTGGAGGTGTTTGAGACTGGATGTGGCACTGAGTGCCATGGGCTGGTGGACTTGGTGGTCTTAGAGGTCCCTTCCAACCCAGTTTATTCTATTCTATTCTATTCTATTCTATTCTATTCTATTCTATTCTATTCTATTCTATTCTATTCCATTCATTACACCATGCCACGCCATTCTAATCCATTCCGTTCTAGCTGGTGAGGGGCTCCCTGGCCGCGCCAGTGTCCCGGTATCCCGGTGTGTGTCTCGCTGTCCCGGGCTGTGTCCCGGTGTGTCTCGCTGTCCCAGGCCGTGTCCCGCTGTCCCGGCCGTGTCCCAGGCCGTGTCCCGGTGTGTCCCGCTGCCCCGTGACCCGGCGGTGCCGCCCCCGGCCGTGCCGTGCCGTGCCGTGCCGTGCCGTGCCGTCCCGCGCGGGGCGGGGCCGTGCAGGAAGATGGCGAACGTGCAGCTGCAGTTCCAGGCCAGCGCGGGCGAGGCAGACCCGCAGAGCCGGCCCCTGCTCGTGCTGGGGCAGCTGCACAACCTGCACCGCCTGCCCTGGGCGCAGCTGCGGGGGAAGCTGCAGCCGCGGGTCAGCGAGGAGGTGAGTGGGGCCGTGCCCGGGGCACCGAGGGCCGCTCCGCCCCGGGCCGCATGTGCGCCGGGCCGCGGGCTGCGGGGTGCGCATCCCTGGGGACCGCATCCCTGGGGACCCGGCCCGCATCCGTGGGCATTGTCGTGCCCCCATTCCTGGGGACCCGCATCCCTGGGGACCCTGCCCACAACCCTGGGGGCCCGCATCCTTGGGGACCGCCGTGTCCCCATCCCTGGGCATTGCCGTGTCCCCATCTCTGGGGACCCGCATCCCTGGGCACCTTGCCCGCATCCCTGAGGACCCTGCCCGCATCCCTGGGCATTGCCGTGCCCGCATCCCTGGGAGCCTCGGCGGGGCCAGCCGAGGCTGTTGCTGCGGCCAGAGTAGCCTCTCCCGGCGTGGGGAAGGCGCTTTGTCCCCTCGGAGGGGCCACCATCGGCCTCCTCCTCCGGACCTGTGTGCTGATGGCTTGTAGTGAAATGATGGGCAGCTTTGCACTGCGGCTTTTGGGTCGCTGCGTGTTTGGCAAAAGGTTTGGTTTCTTTCTTGCAGGGCTTTGCCAGGCTCTGATGGCAGTATTCCCCTTCTTGATTTTGTTTAGTTTTAATTAAACTGCAGTGTGAAATAATAATTTAGGGTTAGCAGTCAGTCCTGCTGTTTATCACTAGGAAAACTGCCTCAACTTAAAAATGCTCTGAAGCAGCCTGTGTGTTTTTAAACTGTAGTTCCTATGGCTTAGAATTGATGCTTCTAATGGAAAATGCTTTTGTATTTTCTGGTCACTAAAACAGGTTTGTCAAATTTCCTGTTTCTTTCCACTCCAGAGAGGTTGTTGCACTTAAAACATGCACACAATTTCTTTGTTTCCAACATCTAAAATCCTGTCATTAAAAGGGTGCCTGCAGTCGGAACGAGATAGGAAGGACAGTCTGACAAACAGTTCTTCATCTTTCAATCCTTTTGCCCCCCAGGTATGGCAGTCTGCTCTGAGCACCCTGAACCCCAACCCCACGGACAGCTGTCCCCTGTACCTCAATTATGCCACGGTGGCGGCGCTGCCATCGCGGGTGAGCCGCCACAACAGCCCGTCGGCCGCACAGTTCATCACCCGCCTCGTCAGGAACTGCCTGCCCGGAGGGATCAACAGGTGCATCCTCGTAAGTGGCTCAGAAATGTCTCTGCTTGAGTGTTTTCTCGAGTGTTTTTCCCAGATTTCAGCCGTCTCCAAGGAGACTGCAGGTGGACAAGTTTTGCTGATGGAATGACGCTGACATAAGTGGGTTTGCGCTGGCATGTGAGCTGTGATGGCCTGTGCATGCTCAAGCAATGGAAGGGAATTAAAGCTGGGTTTCTATGGATCTTCTTCCACTAGGAATGCCCATGCAAAGTGACTTTTTCCAAACTGGAATTTATGATGTTAGCTTTGGGAGACTGATGTAGGGTGCTACATGTATCACATCACCCATGAAAGGTGCCTTGTTTGTGTTATTCAGTGGGTTTTCAAAGTCTTGATGCAAACTGGTGCTCCAGTGTGAATCCTTTGCAGGACAAGCTCTTGGTCATCTTCTGTATGAGCCTGATGAATTTATTTGTTTCTGTGGCTTCTCCAGATTGTATCAGATTTGCAGGTTGTTAGAGAAGACTCATACAGTTGGTATGGGTAACAATTTAATTATACTCTTCTCTTGAAAAACTTATTTGCAAGGGTAATAAGTCTACTTAATTTTTACCCTTGTTAACTCAAAAATGTTTAGCTAAAACTGCTCTTGTAATTTCTGTAATGAACTTCAGAAAAATTATTCTCCCTGTTGAAAAGCTTTTGGGTTAATATTAACCACATTCTCATATAATTTGTCTTTGTTTCATTTGTTTCGAGCACATATTGGTGGTTCCCATGCTTTTTTTGTCTTGTTCTGTTGGCTAACCTGTGTTAATTGCAGTAGTATAATTAAAGCAGTTACAAGGAACTAATTCCCACATAGCCCAGCACAGTAATTCATTTCCATATGGGAATGGAGCAGTTCAGTGTGTGTCTGTTCATTCAAGCACACCTTGACTCAGCGACCGGTTATTTCCCTCCCACCTCCTTCTTTCCCTCTTCACCAATGACCCCCCCAAGGTAACAGCTCCTTTCCAGTGCAGTCTGCCCCATCCCTGGGGTTGTCTGACATGTTTCCCTGCTGGCTGCTGTTCCAGATGGTGTGTGAGAGGTCCGAGGTGTTCGCCTCTGCCTGTGCCTTGGCCAGGGCGTTCCCGCTGTTCACGCACCGCTCCAGCGCCTCCCGGCGCACCGAGAAGAAAACTGTCACGGTGGAGTTCTTCCTGGTGGGACAGAACAACGGACCAATAGAAGTGGCAACCCTTAAAGTAAGATTTTTGGGGGGTTCTGTCATTTTTTCCTGTGATGCCCTGAGGTATTTTTTTCCTTCAGTTTGTTGCATGCACAAGTGCATCTGTCTCAAGCTATATATGGAATAGGTGCTGTATCTAGAGTAATAAATTATCCTAGGTCAAAGTTCCTTGGAACTGATCAGTTCACAGCACCTCTGAGAACAAATACTGAGCTATTACTCATGGTAATTTTGAAATATTACTGCAGCAAAGGCTCAAGATGTTACTCAGAATTCAGATTTCAGAGGTGGAAAACACCAAACAAACAGCACAAAGAAATATGTCTATCATAGATGCAAAAGGTGCATTTTTAGCCTTTAACATTGCATTGCCTACAGTGTGGGGGCTTCTCACTTTCTTCTGCCCAGGCAAAATCTATGTGGGACTGTGCAGGTGAATATCACAGTGAAGTCACTAAAAGTTGCTTGTAAGGGATTATTTTTAGCCTCGGCTGTTTCTGTCTGAGGTGCCTCTTTGGCTGAGGTTTTCTGGTGGAACTGTAGCCAGAAACAAGACCCTAAAATGAAACAGCTTAGAGAGGAGCTCTACGTAACAGCTCGATATGTCTAAGTCATCTTTCAACAGCAGAGAATAAAAGACTGTTTCCCTTACACCTGACTACTGCAGAGAGGACACTTCACATCAGGTAACTTTTAGCCTGCTAAGTTGTTTCTCTTCAAGATCCATAAACCTCAAGGCTGTTCCAAGGTTTGCAGTTAAGCTGTTAGGGAGTTCCCTGTTCAGTGCTCCAGGTTCTGTGCTGCAGTAGAGAGTGATGCTGCCTTAAGTGACAAGTCAGTGAGGTTATACAAAGCCCTTAAAATTTTAGGCAATGGATTTGACAAAAGATGTGGTGTTGCTGCGTCTGAAATTCCCAGAATTGTAGCTTTAGAGTACTTCTTTTTCCCTGTCTTTTCCTCTGTTCTTGGTCCTTACTCTGTGAACTGATTTGTCTCCAGACCAGTTTTCAGGAAGGTGGCAAAGACAGATGTGCTGTGAGTGCAACTGTTCACTCAATTTTTCCGTGCACCAAATCAGAAAAAGCATAACTGGTGTCAAAACCAGTTCCTTCAGACAGGTAGATTCCAAACCACTTGGGTTATTTTTAACTTAAAAACAAAGCTGCTGTTATTTCTGCCTCCTGTTTTTCCCCTTGATGTCAATGCCAAAACTATTACTGGCTTCCTCCAAACTGAGTTTGCACCCCTTAAATTCAACCAGCACCAGGCAGCTAATGCAGAATGTGGAAGAGCCATGTGGTAGGATGTTTTTCTCTAAACCTCTCCCTTGGCACTTGTATTTTACACCTACTGCATTGTCCAGGTTATTTTATGGTGAGGATTAGCAGGGATTGTCATAGTTTTACAAGGCACTTATTAAAGGCTGTCATTGTCCAGGTACTCTGGAGTACCCTGGAAACACAAACACAGGACAAGCTTATTTCTAAGTCCTGCTATTCCCCTGGGGCTTGGCCTTTGGGTTGGAGCACCTCCATTGACCTGCATGGCCCTGAGAGGGAGTTGCTCCAGACCCAGCTTGGCTCCTGAGGAGGTTCTTATCCCTTCAGGGGAAAGTGAAGCAATCAAAAGTAATTGTAGGGAATGGGGCAGCATTCCAAAGCAAGCCAAGATTTATGAGTCTGCTGGCATACAAAATGTGTGGAGTCCTTAGGTTGGTGTGGCCAAGCCAAACTTGAGGTACCTCAGCACGAGTGGCTGCTCAGCCCATCAGATCCTCTGAAAGCCATGCTGACCTGCCCATCTGCTATGTGTGGTCTCCAGTGCTGTGGGGCTACTGCAAAGCTTGCACAGACTTTCCCCCAAGTCTTACAGTTTCAAGTTGTTGATTCAAGGGAATTAAAAGTTGAAGCTTGGTGTCTGGTGTCCTCATTGTGCTTTTTTTTTCCAGAAGGATTCTTCTTTAAGGAAACAGCCTTAGCATGCTCACTGTTGACCATTTTGATTCTGTTGACCATTTTGATTCTGTCCACTCTTGCCTAGACAAGTCTTTACTCAGTCCAGATGAGGGTCAGTCCCTTTTGCCACAGGAATGAGGAACCAGATGCAGCATGTTCTGCACAAATATGAAACACTCCACATGGCCCATGGCCCTGCCATATACACTGTCTTTCTCTAGTAATCTTTATTGCCCTCAGCCACTGTGCCTGACATGTAGAAACTCTGCATTTCCCATGTTGTAGATTACACAATCTCTGCAGCTTTCCAACCTGAGCAGCCCATAAGCTCATTGTGACATCCTGAATTAGCTTCCTCTTATCTCTCTCCTCCACCTCACATTGCCTTCCTGGTCTCCCTTTGATAATGGAGAAGGCTACTAATTTTGCAATATCAGCTCACTGGGGGAGGGAATGCAGTTGCTCAGAAATTAAGAGCACATGGAAAAGTTGGACACATACAAAAAATAATGGTTTGCTTGGTTGACATTAATTGAATCCTGTGCAGTGCCTGTGGTGGCTGCAGTTAAGCATTCATGTGCTCCAGAGGAACCACACATCTGGTGTTGGCTGCAGAGCTGTGCCAAGGCCCAGCCGAGCCAAGGCCCCTTCTCAGGTGTCCTCACTCCTTTCCACAGTGCCTGGCCAGTGCCACCGAGGGAGTCAGGCTGGCTGCTCGCATCGTGGACACCCCCTGCAATGAGATGAACACAGACAACTTCCTGGAGGTGGGTCATGCACCTGATGAGTAAGAGTTGCTAATTGTGAGTCTAGACTGCAGTCATCAAAACCTACTGCTGCTGCCTCTGAGCAAAACCTGTGTGTCAGCAGTGGGAAGCACCTCAAACCAAGGATGCTGAGGCTGTTTCTTTGGCCTTTAACGCTTTGTAGAACTTTGCAGAGTTGGAAGGAGGCAGAATGAACAGCTTGGAGTAAGGACTGGGAGGCAGAAGACTCCAGAAGTTCTTGATTTGGTTATACACTGGCTTTTTGTCTTAAGCCTGAAGGTCATAAGAGTTTCTGAATTATTGGACAGTTGAACTATTTCCAAATGATCTTTATCATGAAGATCTGGAAAGCTGTTGGGAATGAAATTACTCCTGTCTTATTGCATCATGGTCCAACAGAGGGAACAGTTGGCCTTTACCTCTGAAGATTTCTTTTACTGGCAGAGCTTAAAGGTCAAATTTGTGTTTCATGCTATAGTAAGTCAAGGATGTCTTGGTGGAATTAGGCCATTGGAAAACCTGCACCACTCCCAAAATTGTGAATGTTTGTATGTGTATGCATGCCAAAATCACACAATCCCCTTAACTGGGCACCCAAATATGTGGAATGGCAGAAATGTGTCCTGATGACTGACTGACAATGTTCTTTTTCTTTCAATGATGAAGGAAATCAAAAAAGTTGGCAAGGATCTTGGGATTACTCCTACCATTATCCGAGATGAGGAGCTGAAAGACAGAGGCTTTGGAGGTATATCTTGTTGAATATTCCACTTTTTTTCCTAGCAGTTAATTGAAATGTTTTGCCATCTCCATTGTAATGTTTTATTTGCACGTTTTTGAAACAGTTTTATTTGCCGTAGTATTCCAAGATGTTTTACAGAAAACAGCCACAGGTGCTCCCCGCAGTCTGTGTTACCCACCAATGGTTGAATTCTCTGTTTTCCAGGTATCTATGGAGTTGGCAAAGCAGCTCTGCATCCTCCAGCCCTGGCAGTGCTCAGTCACACTCCAGATGGTGCAACACAGACCATTGCTTGGGTGGGCAAAGGGATTGTGTATGACACTGGAGGACTCAGCATTAAGGGGAAGGTACACAAACACTTGTTCTTTTGCTGCCTTTATTACAGGGTTGTTTTCTGATGAAAATATTTCAGTTAATGTCTGGAGGAAACCAAAGTACATTTATTTTGAGTACACACTTGATCTACTGTCCTCCATATGGAGACAGACTATCAAGGATGAAGACCAAATGGGATCAAGGAACATTTTATAGAGCAATTAAATAGCAACTTGATATTTTGCCCTTTAAATGTTGCCCACTGCTAAGAGAAAGCTAGAAACAAAGATGTTTAGTTTCTGATTTCAGGGGTTAAAACAAACCCCACTGGAGTTGGCCTCAGTGTGAAACTTGTAAACAACGTTTTTACTTTTACTTTTCTAACAAATTATCAGCAAAGGTTTAGTACTTTTGAATTACAAAGCCAGATCCACCAATAAGCAGATGCACATGTTCCTTGTTTGTGTTACTGCTGAGCTCTGTCAAACCCAGAGTCACAGAAGCATCAGAAACATCAGTTCCAGCAGGCACTACTGTGAAATTCTCTTTTAAAGGAAAAATAAAAATCTGTGCTTCTCTTTAAACAGACTACTATGCCTGGAATGAAACGAGACTGTGGTGGAGCAGCTGCTATTTTGGGTGCCTTCAAAGCCACTGTAAAGCAAGTAAGTAAAATGTGTTAATTGATATCATGTATCCCAGCCTTGCCAAGGAGCAGTCTGGCTTTTGGATGCATTCCCAGAGATGGAGGCCAGTCTAATCCTGACCTGACACTGCTCTTAGTGAGTTGGAGCCACTCTGCTCTCTCTGCTATTTCAGGAAAATAGTTCTCATCTTTACTGGGATCTTGAGAATTGTGAGAAATTCCTTGAGTGCCGATTTTTTTTTTTGTTAAGAGTGTTTCTTGAATTTCAGAGTTGGTTCTGTGGACTGAGTGGTTTCTGGTTCCTTGAATCAGGCCTTTACTTGAGTTATCCAGTGCTGATTTTGTTTAAGCTGTGGGATTTGGGGCAGCTGTTGTCACCTTAGCAAAGAAGGGGATGAGTGACTCTGGGATATGGACTTTCCATGTTCCAAGTCCTGTGCCAGGTCTAATATTAACCTGCTGGGGAAATGGCAGTTCTAGTCTCACCAGCTTCTTGGTTTGCTTCTGTGGTCAGAAAGTAGTGGGGGAGCTGAGAAGCAGCCAGGTATTGAAATATGAAGAATTAAAAAAGGCATCTTGCACTTTAACAATACGAGCTGGGGAAAAGTGGCTGCTGCCAATAAAACTCTGCCCTCTCCACAAATCCAATGGCTCAGTCTTGCTGACAGAGCAGCTCTTGCCTCCAAGGAGTATCCAAAGTTCAAAGAATATTTACTGCTGCAGATTAATGCATAGATCTGATGGCAGCTTTGTCCAGGGGCTGATCAGTGCCATTTCCCAATAGTTTAGCTCTGTGCCTTGGCCCTGGCAGCATGTTTGATGTGGAAAGATTGTAAACTTCACAGTTATCTGCAGAGAATTAAAATTGAAAACAGATTTGTGAGCTGCATCTTAGGCAGAATGACTACCTTGCCATAAGTAAGTCCTTCAGAGAGTTGCATCACAGGTTTGCAAGGGACAAGAGCTGGAACTCACAGAGGGTTTGGGAAGAGTCTTGGAAAGCCGTGGATGTTGTCCTTTCAGTGTCCAGAGCAGTTCTGTGTGGGATTACCTGCTCTGAGAGAAGTCCATTCCCAGTCACAGCAGATGTGGGTGTGAGTGATCTGTCATTTCATATGCAATTACTGTAACAATGAATGAACTGGCAGTGATAGGACAAACTGAGCCTGGAGAAATCTGTGCCTTCCGATGTAAAAACAAAAGAATGGGCTCACTGCTTAATTTTACAGCCTCATGTAAAAAGACCTGTTAATGCCATCCCTGCAGAAAATGTGTTCAGTAGGCAGTGGGAAGAATCTGTCCTTGTTTCAAAACTGTTTTTTTTAAATGCTTTTGAGAATAAAAGGAAGCTGGAAGTGGTTTAAATGAGCTGTGCTGTGTCACAGAGACTGAGGTGGGAATTGGGTGTTGGACAGAAAGCTCAGTGGGAAGAGGGGCAGAGGTTATTATCCATCCTCAGAAGACACCTGCCTGTGGCATGCTCTTCAGCAGTTTCAGTGTGATTCTACAGGCTTTGGGTAGCAAAATTAAGCATGTGATTTTTCCTAGAAAGATGCATTTCATCTATTGTGAGGTTTCCAATACAAGGGAAAAGAGAAAAACACTCCCTTCAATTTTTGAATTCTTTCTTGATCCTGCATGTTAACACAGTGAATCCTGCTTTTGGAGAGCTACAGGCAGAATGAGATGCAGGAAAAGGAAACTGATACTTCTGGAAGCAGAATTTCACTTTTTCACAGTAGATTAACCACATGTCTCTCTTGGAGGATCAAAATTCAGTGCAGTCCAGTGAGATGCTGTGAACAGAGTGGGGGCTTTGCAGCACAGACTGTTTTGGAGGAGCAAAGGGTCCCAGGAGGAAGGTTGTCTCCCCAGCATTGCTGGCTCTCCACTGAACTGCACTAGAACCTGCAAAGTTATTTTCTGGCTTCCAGATGCTGCCTGGTATTTCGAAAGGTTTCATGGATGCATTTGCCCTTTAGACTTCAGAGCTGATTCAGCAAGCCCAGATTTCTCCAGGCACAGACTTTTATCAGGAGATTAACAGTAAAACTGGCCCTGCTTTCCCTCAAGATTTGATGTTGTAAAGGCTGACTGTCCCAGCTGAGCAGGAACTGTGTTTATTTGTTAAATGCTGTTGTCTCCCTGTCTGATCTGAGGATCCCTCACCATAAGACAACTGGTGTATAAATAACAAAATCATCATACATTTTAAAATACCATCCATAATTGATTTTAAACCAAAGTACAACAGTATGAGATACACCAAAAGAAGGGAGGCTGAGGGAAGAAAACTAGGTTGAAGATGCTGTGTGTGCATCCCAGCAGGAATGATACATTAAAAAGAACTAACACTCATCTCTCCAAATCCACCAGATTTCCTATGAAATTAGTGGCATTGTTGTCAATAAGTTGTAATCCCTCATTGATTTCAGTCCCAATAAATTAACTTGCTGTGAATCTAAAGACATTTCTCTCCTTTGGTTGTTACAGGGTTTTAAGGACAATCTTCATGCTGTGTTTTGTCTGGCTGAGAATGCAGTGGGACCACGTGCAACGAGACCGGATGACATTCATGTTCTTTACTCTGGAAAGTAAGATTGTATCTGTCCTCCTCCCAGAAACTGAGAGCAAACATGGGGTTTGGTTCTGTTTATCTGAGAGCCATGCAGGTGGTGAACCTGCCCCTCATCAGCTTCCCTAAATACTGATATTAGTGTTTGAGACAGTGAGTTTTCTGTTGGGTGTGTAAATACACATCAACATACACACATATCATGAGTTGAATGTTCCTTAAGGTACCAAAATTTAGGTGTTTTTTGTAGTACAGCCAGTTTTCTGTATCCCCCTGCAGTGTGTGTTCTCAGTCATACAGGCAGGCTGCCACTGGATCACAATCCCTTCTTTTAAGCAGAGGATGTGACCCTTTGGCAGTAAGTTGTAGAATCACAGCCCAACAAGTAGCCCCTGCCCTGAGGACAGTACTGTCATATCCCTTTGCCATGCCTGCCCTGTCTGGGTGCTTGGAGCTGGGGAATAAGCAGCTGTACAGACTGGCAGAGTCAAATCAGAAAGCACATGAGGTTTGAGGCTGCTCTGCTGCACTGTTCTAGTCCAGACAGGGGAGGCTGAACTCCCAGTCTGAAGCTCTCAGGTCCTAAATGCTCTCTCTTGCTCTTAGAACTGTGGAAATCAATAACACTGATGCAGAAGGCAGACTGATACTGGCTGATGGAGTAGCTTATGCATGCAAAGATCTTGGAGCTGATATCATCCTGGATATGGCCACTCTTACTGGAGCTCAGGTAGTGGCATGGGATG
This sequence comes from Sakesphorus luctuosus, assembly GCA_013396695.1. Classification (NCBI taxonomy): domain Eukaryota; kingdom Metazoa; phylum Chordata; class Aves; order Passeriformes; family Thamnophilidae; genus Sakesphorus; species Sakesphorus luctuosus. The sequence continues at coordinate 165,723 of VWZD01005106.1, read as the reverse complement.
GGTGGTGGCCGGGGGGTGAACCCTCCTGCTCTCTGGGCACCATGAACTGCTTTGCCTCTGTCCTGCAAGGTCTTGGGGAGAGGAGCCATCCTGAACCATTGTGCTTGATGGAGGCTTCCTAAACTTGGGCCAGAGAAAGCTGCCAGCAGCAACCCCAGCCAACTAATCCTCTGTGCACTGTGCCATGAATGTGTTACGTTTGTAACTGTGTTACTCAACCACTTTGGGGTTTTTGTTCTTTATGCAACTGTTTTACATACTTAAAAATGTTCTTCTGATGACATAAGCAGTGATGTAAGCAATCCAGTACTCAGTACTTGCAGTTCAGTGGCTTTATAATTAGCAGAACTGATTTGATGACGGTGATCAGGAGTTTTCTCATCCATGAAATGGCTTCCACTGTAAGTCATACATGGAACAGTACAAGGGTACAAATTTAATGCCATTATTTTTTGACATTGTTCCTGTTTTACAGAAGGTTATATTGATGAGCAGTGATTCTTGTGGTTTCATTTTCTAGAGAATGAACTGATGTTCATATCAGGAGGAGAAGTGGTGACAAATTTTAGAAGCATGAATATTGCATATATTGGTGTAAACATCAGTCCTTTGAACTGAATCCTTTCTCATCATTGTCCTGCTGGAAAACAGGTGTATTAGTGGCTTCTGGGGTTTATGTATTCAGAGGGAAGCAACCTCTCCAGTGAGTGAGGATGTTATGTTCAGACTGTGATTGACCCCATTGTTGGCATATCCTCTATATGTGAATGTTAGATTTTTTATTTATAATTCATTTCTGACTTAATTTTATTTATAAGGATGAATAATTGCAAAGTGATAGAGTTTGCTTACTCAATAACTGTAAATAAATGTATTTGTGGGACAGTGGTTTGAATAGGACAGACAAATGAAGACTATTTCACCACAGAATGGATTTTCAGAAAATTTAAAAGATTCAGCAGTAACTACAATATCTTTGTAGCACTAATTTATTGTGGAATAGCTCTGAGCCATTTTTTCTTGGTGGTTTTGTTAGATGGAAAGCAGTTCTTGATGATGAGAGGGAATAGGACAGAATTATCCTGCCCAGCACACTTAAGGTGACTTTTTCCTGATTTTGTCTTTCATGTCACTAGGGAATTGCTACAGGGAAGTACCATGCTGCTGTCCTTACCAATAATGAAGAGTGGGAAAAGGCTTGTGTTAAGGCTGGCAGGAACTGTGGAGACTTGGTCCATCCTCTGGTGTATTGCCCCGAGCTCCACTTCAGTGAATTTACCTCTGCTGTAGCTGATATGAAGAACTCTGTGGCAGTAAGATATGCTTTCTCTTTTCAAGTTCTTCATTACATAAAAATGTGTGTTTTCTGGACAATGTGCTGGCCTGCTGATAGCTGGCTGAAAGCTCTTCTGGGGGGCTGCAATCTTTCCTAAGTGGGCCATATTGTTCTGAGCTTCAGGGTCTTTCCCCTGGGGCTCTGCAGGCTGTGTGTCCCTGCAGGGATATTTGGTGTGTCTGAAACAGGGTGGGATGCTGCCCAGGTGTCTTTGTGCTGCTTCCCTGTCAAACTTGGCCCTAAATGAATCCACTCCTGGGTGGAGACTGTTCAGGAAGCCAAGATGTGTCAGAATCTCAGATCATGCATAACCAGCAGCAACTGTAACTGGGAAAGCAGAAACCAGGAAATGGAGGATGGAGACCTCAGGAATTGCTCATTTGAGAGTTACAATGTGCAGATGAGTTCCAAAAACACTGCAGAAAGGAGTGTGGGCAGAACAGGAATTGAGCAGGGCCACGCTGCTACCAGGGACTGAGTAAAGCATTTACAGTGTAGGTGGTTTGTGAGACTGTTTAGGGACATTCCTTAAGCTTTGAAGACTTGCATAACTGTCTTCTGTAGACAGAATAAACCATTGGCATTTTCTCTTCTTGCAAGACCAATCCCATGTTTGCTGTTTCCCCAGGACAGAGACAACACTCCCAGCTCCTGTGCTGGGCTCTTCATTGCCTCCCACATCGGCTTCGACTGGCCTGGGGTCTGGGTCCACATAGACATCGCTGCGCCTGTGCACGCTGTGAGTGTGGTCCTGGGGGGGCAAAGGCACCTGCAGGTGCTCTGAATTGTGGCCATCCAGACCAGAGGGGCAGAAACAGGTGGAGGAGGAGAGTTCTTTGGAAAAGCTGACTCTGCATCTCTGCTGCGAATCTCTTTGGTTTGGTGGTTTCATCTGTTCATGTTTTTCATTTCGCTTTTAAAATATTCCAGCAGACACTTTAATCAGCAACATCTTTATCATTGTAGGCTTTGACAAGTTGCCTGCTTTCTGTGCATGGCAATAATCCCAGCCTTTCACTTTCACCCATGTTGTTTTAAGACAATTGAGCAGAGTTGATCATCTTGCCTGCTGACCTTCAGCGGAGAAAACATGTTACCTCTTGGGGGTTTCCCCTCCTCCCTTTGATTGAACTTGTGTATACTCTTTTTTTCCCTAAAAAACAAGCCAATTTACTCCCCCTGACTCCTATATTTTTAAACCCAGTTTATTCAGCTCATACTCCAAATCCATGCTCAGGCTGTGTGGAAGATTCCCTGCCCTGAACAATGCTGGTGTAAATCCAGGCTCGAGTCAGTGTGAGCTGTTCTCATGTGAGTCAGACAGTGTGTTGGGTTAATCCAGCCAGGACAGATTCCAGCAGCAGTGAGGATACAGCAGCACAAGGCCTGCCAGGGCCCCTGAGTCTTGCCTGTGGTTGCTCACCATCATTCCTCTCATTGATGAGTGGGTGAATTAAAACTAAATTCAAATCCTATGACCTGAAGTGTGACTTGTGTGGTTCTGCTTCTGTTCCAGGGTGAACGAGCTACTGGCTATGGCGTGGCTTTATTGCTGTCCCTGTTTGGAGGGGCATCTGAAGACCCTTTGCTAAACTTGGTGTCTCCTCTTGGGTGCAATGGAGACTCTCCCCCTGAAGACATGGAGAGGGACTCCAAGAGACGGCGCCTGGTTTAATGCGCCCCAGCCCCGGTGATGGGGTTACCTCACTTTGCACTGATCTGTTCTCAAGCAATGAAAATGTCACACATCAGAAATTGCCATTTTTTTTCTATCATGATGAGATTTATTACTTGTTTCTGATAAGAACAGCCTGAGGTTTTGGGTTTTTTTAAATTATTGGTGCACGCAGTTGCTGAACAATATCAGTGGTGCAGAGTCCAGGCTCAACTAACTGTATCAGGAAGAGGGCATGTCCTCCTCTGAGCTCCTCACAAAACCTAACTAAGTGCATTAACGCATGAGAAGCTCCCTAGTCTGAAGAAGCAACTGCAGCTATTGCTTACAAGGCCTTCTGAATTACTTATTTTATGTGAGATTTTATCAGATGTTTCTGCAGGCCCCTCTACATCTCAGAGCACAGGACAAGGGAAAAAACCTCTATAGACTTGGCTTATTCAGAGACAATTTAGCTTAGCAGCAAAGGAGATGTAATGAGAAAAGGCCTATAGTTTTAATAAGGTGCTGTTTCCGCATGTTTAATGTTTGTCTGACCAGTGAAATCAGCAAGAAGGTTCAGAACATATCTCTGTGTAATTGTTTCACATGCAAATTACAGAATGTATTCATGTTCAATGAGGAAAACAATAGAGGGACTGTGATTGAGTAAAATTGGTTTACAAAGCAGTGGCTTCTTGCCACTTAGTAAATTTATTATTATTAAAGAAGCTTACATATGCCACGTGGTGTTTTGTGGTGTTATTTACATTTCTGAGAACACTGAGTGCTCCAAGGGGCTGTGCTCTGGCCATGTTCCCCTTCCCAGCACTCACTCATCCGATTCAGGCCTGGGACAGGAGCAGCTTCCACTGAGTGGTTTGGGGCTGCTCTGGAGCTGATTCACTCCAGTTGTTTGATTCAGCAGCAATCAGAGTGCACACTGTGAGCTTCTGTGCAAACCAATCACCAGGAGCTTCCAGGCACTGGTTTGGCTGGGACAGCCACGGGAAGTGACTTGTCCCAGTTTGTGTCCCATCAACGCTGGGAACGGAGCAATCAGATCCCTGTGCCGTGTTCCAGCATCAGCCTTTGGAAATGGTCCTTGGCCCCACCAGTGTTGGGGAAAAACTGCCCCCAGCACACACTTGGCTGCTCTGCGGATAAAGTCAGGCTGGGCTGGGCTGGATTGCACCTTTCCCTGTGTCAAAGATCTCTGGAGAACTGATTTCAGTCGGAGTTCCAACAGTAGGATGCTCATCTGGTGTAGGCATTGAGTCTTTCTGATTAAACACTTCATGGAAAGCTTAATGCAGAAGGGAGAAGAAACATGTTTCATTCTGATTTTGTGGCTCTCTTTGATTCTTAGACAGAATATGAAACCAAACAAACCAAACCCACCAGGGCTTCATTACTTCCTGTATTTGTTTCTGCCTTGCTGTTCTGGTTCCTTGGTCCACTTGAGTGTAATTGTAAGAGATCTGTATCTAAATGAGTTCTACCTTTGGTCATTGTAGACACTTGGGAGAAAGCACTGTCTGGTGCCCAGAACTGCTGTGTTGGGGAGGTTATTTTCGTTACAGACTCAGTCTGAGCACTGGAGCAAATGGCAGCTCTAAAATCAAGTCTTCAATCTCCATCTTGCAGGAACACTTCAAATTAACCAATTCTAATTTTGAAAAGTAGTGTTTTGCCAGATTTTTACATAAAAAGTAGCCTATGGCTTTGTAGCATGAGGCTACATTCTCATGTTATTCACGGAAAGATAACGGAGAAGTTCAATTTACATGACTGATTATCATATTATTCGGTTTTACTGTGTCTCAAGGCATATAATTCTACTGGATTTAATTTGGAAGGCACTTCATAGAACCCATTATTTATGAAATACCTCATAATGAGGAAATCCATTATGAAGTACCTGAAAAGCAAATGGGATAAATTTTTGGGAAATCAAAAACTGAAAACCAGCTTAAATTTGCTTAAGCAGAATAAAATAAGAAATTCAATACCTAATAGTAAAACAGTCTGATCCTTTCTCTGTCTCAGAGATACAAAATAAAAATCAAATCTCTTTTTTTTTCCAAGTCTGTAGTAAAATTTCCTGATATTTCTCATGTACATTATTATTTCCTTTTGTTTTGATAGAAGTTCTGTTCTCCAGAGCACAAACTTTGGACTTGCACAAGACAGTGATTTGTGACTGTAATTACTAAATAAATAATTCTCTCTTCTGTGTTCCACAGGACTTGCACTGGGATCATTCCCATTAAGTTCACAGTGTTTCTTGACCCCCAACACGTTGGATTTTAGTTCCTTCAGGACCCACTTCCACCACATGGATTTGCTCACCTGCTCCCAGGGACATTTAGCCCTGAAGTATCTTGGTGTGAGACCTGGCAGCAGTTTGCAAAAGGGGAGAGCCCAAAACTGCCTTAGAAGTAGCAGATATGTAGAAGTTAATATTTGGGATAGTTACCAAAATAAGAAATAAGCCCCTGTGGTGTAGCAGAGCTGGAATTTGCCCCCTGGTCCCTGCATGGCCAGAGGCAGGCAGGTTGCAGAAGACATCCCTGTCTTTGCTACGTGTGTTCCACCATCGCTAACACAAACAGCTCCACAGGCCCCTCCATGGGGCAGAGCTGCAGTTGTTTACAGGAAACTGCTCCAGACACCAGAGGTTGACCTCTGGGTTTAGGTGACTGCACTTGAAGTGTGTTCTGGCACCACTGAAGCAGCTTTAAACAGAAACACTCCTACCCTGGGCCGGGTGCACCTGCAGATGTTTGTGAAACTCTGCTGTGGAGAGCCCTGGAACAACCCTTCAGACACAGAGCAGCTCAGGGCACCTCAGTGTCAAAGAGCTGACCTTGAGGGCTCCCAAACTCCAGGTCCTCCCAGTCCCCAGGTGCCTTCTGAGCAGCCACAGGAGGTGAGCACAGAGCACCTGATTCCAGCTCCAGGAGCAGCACAGAGCCAGGGAGGTGCCTCTCTAGGCTGTTTTGTAGGTCCTAGAGCTTAAATTACTGCAGCTGTGGGCCCAGCACATTTAAGAGGAGGTTGGTGATTAACCACAAGCAAATACACTCCTTCAGATTTCCTTCTCATTTCCTCCTTGGAACTGCTGTTACCCGAGGGTGGTCCGGTGACACAGGCAGCAGGTGAGGAGGGTGGGCAGGTGCCTCTGCCATGGCCAGCAGGTTCTGGAGCTGGTGGTCCAAGACAGCCCAGCCCTGTTCTGTGTCCTGGGCACAGCACCATCCTCTGGGCAGCACTTTGCTGGGAGCTGCTTGGCAGACTTGGAGAGAGGACAAGGCTTTGCTGGCTGAAGTGAAGAGCAGGTGGTGCTCAGTCAGGGCAAACCCATCTGTGATGTTTTTTGTACTGCAGGAAAGGCCTTGTCTGACACTGTGGTTTAGGACAGACCCATTTGGGTTCCCTTGGGTGTGTTGGGCTTTATCTGCAGGCTCTGGTTTGAATCCTGCTGAGCAGCTGAGCTGTGTTGGGTGTGGAGGGATCCTGGACACCTCCTGCTTTGTCTGGGAGCAGCAGGAGGCAGGAAATCCCATCCTGTTTCTCATGTGGGCAGTTTGGACAAAGTAGTTTCTTGTAAAATAGTCTTTTGGACACCAAGACAAGCACCTTTATTCCAAGACTGTTCTGGCGAGTCAGGGCATCTTTTTATCTTCTCATACCTATGCACAAAGCTCCTATTCACCCTGTTTGTTCCAGCAGGACTAGAGACCTTCTGGAAAAGAATCCATCCTGGAAAAGGGTCCTTTTGTACTCACACTGCACAGCCTCAGAGGGTGCACAAAGTCACACTGGACAACAACATTGATTTTTCCCCATTTGGTTGTGTAAGGGATGGAATTGGTGCATCTCAGTCCTTGGTCCCAGCTGTGGGTTGTGTCTTGGAACTTCTGTTGCCCTGAGATGTGGTGACTTCTGGGCTCTGCATGGACAAGTCATAGTGTTCCAATTTTTATTTTTCCCTTTCTTGTTTTCTTTCAAACACTTCTCTTGCACAAAACCCACAGAGAGAGTTCCAAGCAGCGTCCACCCATATGAAACCAGACATTTTTTCCATGATCTTTTTATAGATTTGATAATATTTAACTCGGCGTGTATTAAAAATGTGTGGAGTACATAAAATTCATTACAAATGTCACCAAACAGGCCAATGGCTTTTTAATATCACTGCCACAAGACTGCATTTTAACCTATTTCCTGTCTGGATCCATTCCAGAGGCAGTTCCAGGAGGGGAATATATTTAGTCTATATTTACTTAGTCTGTTTAACTTTCAGTTAGTGTCTTTGGCTGATCCCGTGGCCGTGCTATTTTGGGATGATTTATACAATATTTACATTAAATTCTGTTAATATTTCCTTGCCTCTTGAAGTTGCATTACACTATTTACATCTCAAAGGCCCAAGCTGGAGGAATAAGCAGCTGTTCCAGGCACCAGAGAGAATTTAGTGTAGGGGAGGCTGCCAGAAAGGAGACCATGTGTCTGAAATAGCCATGGAGGAGTTATTTAGAATTGGACCAATCCTCCATGAAGGAGGGGGGAATCATGGAATGGTTTGGCTTGGAAAGGACCTTAAAGACCATTTCATTCCAAGTCCCTGCCATGGGCAGGGATACCATCCACTGTCCCGGGTTGCTCCAAGCCTTGTCCAACCTGGGCAGTTCCAAGGATGGGGCAGCCACAGCTTCTCTGGGCACCCTGTGCCAGGGTTCCCCCACCCTCACAGCAAAGAATTTCTTCCCAATATCTAATCTAAATCTGTTCTTTTACAATTTAAAGCCATTTCCCCTTTTCCTATCACTGCAGGTCCCTCTCCAGCTCTCCTGGAGCCCCTTTAGGCACTGGAAGGGGCTCTCAGGTCTCCCAGGAGACTTTTCTTCTCCAGGTTGAAGAACCCCAACTCTCTGTCTGTCTTCACAGGTGAGGAGCACCTTTGTGGCCTCCTCTGGACTAGCCCATGTCTGTAACCAGAGGAAATTCCCATCACATCTCCAGTGGAAGAGCAAAGCTGTTGGCTAAAGGGAATAAAGTGTCCCTTCCTCAGGGCTCTGTGTGGTGTGGCAGGAGAAGCAGCCCAATGGTCCTTAGGTGTGTGACTGAGCCTGTTCCAAAGCTGAGAGACACCTTCAAATCCAAGTGTGGATGCTGAGATCACATTCCTTAAAGCAAAAACATCCAATTTGGATTTATAACAAAAACTAAGACAAAATACATTCAGCATCACTAATTTAACTGCAAACACACATCACAGGAGGAAAAACTCCTCTCCACATGAATGGAAATTCCCCTTCAGGACTGACCTGTGCAGTACCAAAGCAGCAACTGGATGAGATCAAAGTGCACGTTGCCAACCACCCTCAATCCAACAGTATCTGGCAGAACAAATGGTTCTCCTGCACTGATGGCACAATGTAATTCAGTGGTCCAGGGCAAAAATCCAAACTGTGGTAATATCTGACAGCTACTGCTATCTAGAGGTGGGGGGGAGGAGGGAAAGAAACCAAATTAGCTGGGATTTTGAGCTATAATTATTCTCAGGGAATCTGCAGACTCTTTAAAGTATAGGGGAGGGTTCCAAAAGACATTCTTAATGGTTTGAAACTCTGGAAGCAAATCTTGCTCTGAAAGCCAGTGAAACTTCAGGGTGAATAAATATTTTTTCTTTTTACTCAATTTAGTTCTCATTTTCAAGTCAGTGAATTTTCTACAGTTCACAAACTAAGTGTTTGAAGTCTCATGTCCTTGCTAATCCACTCTAACATTGGTCCTGAAGGACATTCATGGTACTTTCCAAGTGTCTTGTTTGCAAAGTTATTCACTTCAATACTAAGAAAAACTTCACAGCAGTAAGAAAAACATACCTGTGGATAAATAATAGCTGTCACCCAGAAAGATTTTGCTGGCCTGGGAAAAGATAAAATAAAGAACAATGAGTAGAGCAAAGTGAGAATTGAAGCAGAAATCCTGTGATTCAGAATTATGAGGAAAGGGAACATCTCTCTGACTTGGACAGCACAAAGCAGACAGATGAAACCTCTGTGGCTACTCCAGTTTGTTGTCATGAAATATCCTGAACCACAGGGGTGGGAGGAAAATAAAAAGGGTTCTGTTTTCTAGGAAAAATGGTGTGAGATTGTAAAACAATATTTTTAATCCAGATGAATAAATAAATCAGAGTATGGGAGAATGGAACCTTTGAACCACTGCAGGTGTGAGGTGGCAAAGTGTGTTAACCAAGGCCTTCAGAAAACCTTTTGCTGCCTCAGTCACTGATAATCCCAGCCTGGGATCCTTGGGCTGATTTATGGGCACTAAAAGGATGGTATGATTTAAATCATCTAAATTGCAGCTGCTCAGTAACCCCCCTGAATTACCAGAGTGTGTTTACACTTTTCCATCACACAGGGCACTAAACAACTGCCAGATCACTTTGTCAGAAGTTTAATTTTCTCACACATGACTTTCTTCCCCATCTGGCTGTCACATTCGTTCTCCTTAGACTGGATGTCCCACATCCTTCACAGGCAATTTCATAACATTTCACCACTTTTCCTGCCTATCTGAAATCCTGCAAAATAATACTCCCTCTGTCTTCAGCAGATTTAACAGTGGGCAAGCTCACCAACCTAATGCAAAGCCCACTGCATGAATATCAAGAGGGATGAGGAGGGTTCTTAAATTTATAGTTTGTTGGATATCACTTTGGCATGTAAGATATAAAGGCTGTGAGAGCAACACTTTCATCTCCTTGGCCAGCAGGAATTCAGCTCATGTCTTTTAAAATTGCCCCCTCCTAGGAACACATGTAAGCTTGCAAGGCAGGAAATAATAAAGAGACGATTATTCATCTGAGTATTTATACTTCTTCTGATACTATTGTTTAGGTGGAGCACAGCCCACTTCGGAGCTGGCCAGGACCTGGAGCTCTCCCTCCCTCCCAAGATCTGATGCCCGAGGCAGGAAGCGGATTTGACAGGCACATGCACTGCTGTGGGCAAACACAAAACAACCCCTCAAAGGGCTGGCTCTGCACCAGCTTTGTGTGTGAGGCTGAAACAGCTGCTATTCTGCTCAAGGTTTCTGCGAGGAAACATCTGGGAGATTCTGCTGCAGATAACGAGGAATGTCTGATCAACCTCTGGTCACCAGAAAGGCTTCGCTGGAGGATCACAATGTGTTGGAGTAATGAAACAGTGAGGTGAGGCTTGGAGAGCTGTTGGCATCCCCTTGCTGGGGTCCTTCAGCAGAAAGCCAAGGATTTCCAAAAGAAGATTATGTGGTTTGTCCCCTTCTGTAATGAGAAGGAAACAAATCTGTCAGGCCTGATGCTCTCTCTGCACTGACTTGACATCTCTTTTATAATTATCCTGCCCTTGGCTGCAAACGCCTCTCTAGTAGGGAAGGACTTACCTTGCCTTAAACATTGTCACTTAGCAACTGAGGTCAAAAAGGCAGAGCAGCCCCAAGAGCAGCCCCTGCTCCTGAATGCAGGGAATGTGCTGTCTCCCACCTTACACGGTGTCTTTCCCTAATCCACTTCCTTCAAACAGCAACCAGTGAGAGCTGAACAACTGGCAGAAACAAAGGTACGTTCTTGGCAGTAGGACCTTCTGCTTCAGGAGCCAGGTGTGCTCCCTGTGGTGCTCTGTGCTGCTCCCAGCATGGCTGGAAGGGCTCTGCTGGGAGCAGGAACACACCTCACTCTGTGTCCCACTTACAGGATGCCCCAAAGTTGGTTCTCACTCCAACCCCAGAGCAAAGCACGCCTGGGTGGTTTGCAAAAGCACGCATGGAACCTCCCAGCCCAGGCAGGTACCTTTGTACACAAGTCAAGTGTTTGTGTTTGCACAACTGATATTTATTAAAACTGTCCTTAGAATACTTTGGTAACAGGTTCCAGCCTTAGTTTAGCCAAACTCGGTGCTTAACTGTGTTGCTGAAGAGGAGGTCAGAGAACCACAGCAGGATAAACTTGTGTTGTTTCCTTACTGTTCCCATTCCATAGCACTTTTTTGAGAGATTCTTGTGTCTCTCAATCACATGTTGCTGTAGCAAGAGCCACACTGGGAATGCACAGAGAAGCTGCAATTAAACCACATTTGCACCTTGTTTTTCCCACAGAACTCACAGAGGCAGACAAGCAACACCTTTCCTGGTTTGGGAATTGAGAGAGAGCTAGAACCTTACAAACAATCTAAAAAGCCAGAAAGGCAGCAGGCCTTGGAGAGGATGTCAGTCCCAGTGGCCGTGGCTTTTATGTAAGGAAATGAGAGAGTTCAGGCTGCAAAGGCTTCGGAGGCAGGACCTGCTTTGTGTAGGCATTGCAGAGCACACTGTGAGGTCTCAGCATCATCAGAAATGAGGGTGAAATCTAAGTGCTGCCCTTTTCTTCAGTATCAGCAAATGGCTCTTTTCCCCAACAGCTAATTAAGTCAGCACGGGAAGGAGAAAGTTTCCCTTGGCTGCAGAGCACAATCCCCTCTGAATTGCACGTCCTGCGCTGAAGTGTCTTTGACAAACCAAATGACAAGTGTTCCCCACACCACAGAGTTCTCCCCTGCAGACTCCGGGACTGGCCACTCACCACTCCTGCCTCTCTTACAAAGCCAAATTCTTGGGCTGTGATAAACTGGTAGGCCTGGAACAAGCTCCCACAATTTAATAATGAGCGTTGGACTTTGCCTGTGGCCTGCCCTCAGAGGCTGACAATGTACACACCAAACTGCGTGGACTTCATTAATGCATTTGCCAGGTAATTATGGTTTGTCCCTCACGTCATTCCTAACATGTTTTGGGTTGAGAGAGAGTACAATAGAGCACCAGAATGAAAACACAGTTTTGCTTTTCTCTCAGGGTCTGGCTCACCTGACTAGGGAATGAGGAGCTGTGGAATTCCTGCCTCGGTGCCAAGAAGCTGCTTGGCAGTCAGTGTGGTTTGAAGTCAAAGTTGATGAGAGCTGATTGTGGGATTATAGGGGAGAATTCCTTTGGGGAGATATTTAGCCCTGCAAAGAAACTCAGGACAAGCAGGATGTTCCCATGAGCAGGAAGGAATAGGGAACTACGCAAGGCAAAGGAGCTCTGGTCACGAGGTACGGGAGTGATGCAGGACCAAACAGCAGGACAACAGTGGGACAGTGGAATGTGCAATGCTGGGAGCCTGCAAGGCAACACAAACACTCAGGGCAAGAAATGCTGCCACTGGAATCCCAATATGGTCAAAAATTAGATAGATCATTGCATAGGTTTTCTGTGTCATCCCTTTTGACTCCCTTGTGCAAAGCAAAATGAAGGATTGATCTGTTTGGGAGTGAAAACCTGTCTGCACCAAACCAATGGGCTGATTTGGTGTGTCTGTAAGGAATGAGGCAGAATCCTTTAGGGAACCAGGGGTCAGTGTTCCTTTGGACATGTTTCTTGGCCCTTCTGCTCACAGTCTCTGTCACACTTACAGAGTTTGTGTACACAGCCCTTTGCTGTTCCAAATGCCATTATTGTCCCATTGCAGCAGGAAGCAGATGTGACACTGGAACGTACTTGGATCATAGGAGGGAGAACTTGCTGAAGCTGATTGCTCTGAATAAGGGGTGGGTGACCCCGAATCAGCAGACACTGGGTTTGTTGTGCCAGCAGAAAAACATTATTATATAAAGCAAAACACAAGATGAAGCAAGTTCCTCTCTCTGAGGATGTCACAGGCTGCATCACCCAGAAAAAACCACGAGCATGTTCCTTTGCTGGGCACAACTCAGATTTTGGACACCTGAGGGGTGATGGAGCTCTGAAATAAGATGTGACTTCACTTGAGAGTGGAATTAAAAGCAATCCCACATCTGTTTCGCAATAGGGTTGATATTGGGAAGGAGGTATTTTATCTCAAAGCCATCTTTCCATATGCCATGTTTTTGTGGGGCAGCCTTGAACATGAACTTCACTCCTTCTTAGTTCTGATTGTAACTTCAACATTTTATCTCTTTATGAAAACTATTCTGTATTTCTTTTTTTTTTCCATCTTAATTGTCATAACCAGAATGTCCTAGACCCTTTTCCTGCAGTTTGAAGACAAACTGGAAATGTGGATTGCTGTTGAAGGGGAAATGCTCTGATAACAAGAGGTGAAAGATTTGAGGTAGGAAGAGACTGATATGAATGCAAACAACCTTTTGTTTGTTTGTTTGTTTGTTTAAAACAAACCTATTAATAAGAGGCTTTGGGTAAACTTTGACTTTTAGATAATGAGAAATGGTTTCGTTTCTTTTTTAAAGTAAAGAGAAGCACTTCTTCCTGAGTTTTGTTCTGCCCCAAATGTAAAATATCTTTTATTGAAATCAGAGTGGTTCTTGCCTAACCAATGGGAGCAAAATTCAGCTAATAACCTTTAATGAACAAACCTTGTATTTTAAATTAATCAATAGCACATGGAAAACCCTGAAATACTAATTCTGTTTCTTCAGACACAATACTGACAAAATGCCAGCTTAAAATAAGATAAAAGAACTGGCATGTTTTGTAAGTCAACAACATTTTATTGCTAGTTTTTCTGTCAAGGTGTGGGGCTGTGAGGAGTTTGGGTTGTTAATGAGAGGCAGAGATTTCAGCTCCCTCTTCAGTGCAGTGGGTATTGCCAAGCTAATACTGCACTTACAGGGTGCTGCTTTCAGTGAGGGGCAAGTTGTGCCAAAAAAAGCAGCATTTGTAAATTAGGTCATATATTCACTTTGTCCAATTGTTTCATGTACAAAGTTTACTAAGTCGGTATTTTCTTTAAGGGTAAAGAATAATCAAGGGTACATTGTACAGACTATTCTTCAAAAGAAGTTTCCAAAAATAATAAACACAGGAAAGCAAGTTCATATCAGGTAATTAAAAACTCAGCTAATAGAATTTAAATTAAGTAAAGAAAAATAAATTTTTTTGCAATAGAACAACAGAAAAAGTTCTTTTCCAGGAAGGTTTTCCAGGCTAAGTTACACTCATGTACAAGAACTGTAAGAATGCAAAAGTTTCAGCAGGATAAATGAAGTTATATGTGATAGATTAAAATTCTAACCATGCATATTTTATAAGTAAGGCTGTTTAAAGGAGAAATCCTTTCTGAAAAAGAAATCTTGCTGTTGGTGGAGGTGAGGTGCCATTAATGCCCCTGTGCCAACAGCAGGACCTTTTTAGAGCAACTCTTCCTTTCCAAGGATCATCCTTCTCCCCCTCCCTCTCTCACCCTTTCTCTCTGATATTATCTACAAGAAAAATCTTCTGAAAAAGAAAAAGACTTCCAAGGTTCTGACAAATAAATATGTCAGAGAGCACTGGAGGGGTCCTGAGGCTGCCCTGCAAATGTGCCCACTTCTTTAGTCCTGACAGTGCCTTATCTTTCCTCTGGAGTTTTTCTGAAGCAAATGCAGCTCCTCAAAATCATATTTCCATATTTATAAATTTTTTTTCTTCTCCCTTCTAGTAACTTGGTTCAATCTCAATCCTTCTCCAGCTGTGTTGAACTTTGTGTGATGACTTTGGGAATTTTTCCATCACTTTGCTGCATTATTCTAGCCAGGAATAAATTGCTTTATTTGCTATCCAAGCAAATGGCAAACCAGTTCTAATAAATCAACCCAGAAGCTAAATTATTGTCCTTCATTGTGGTGTTACTCTTGTGTTGGTGTAGCAAAGCTTACCCAAAGTGTGGGCTGGCAGGAATTGTTCCCACTGCTCCAGGAAGGGGAACAACCTGCCAGTGGCTGCTCCTGGTCCCTCCCCTTCAGTTCCTTCCCTCTGTCCATCGATTGCTTTGCAGGGATTTTTACTGGATACATTTCCAATCATCAAACCAGAGGCTGGGATTTGCTTTCTGTCCAATAATCCTCATTTTCTCTGAAATGGAAACTATTGATCTCTTGTGTTTCACTTTAATCCAGGCTCTTTATTGCTGAACAATTACTCTGAAATGTGGCTGCAGGATCATTCATTCTAAATTAGAGTCTCTTTGCTTGGTTTCTTACCAAATACAAATAACTAGCCAGAACAGAAGTGTTCTTCAAATAGAAAAACAAATAAAAAACCCTAATTTTTCTTTTTTTCCATTAATGCTCAAAAGTCTAATTCTTGAGTTTAAGGTGAATGCAGTCAGTCTGTATGTAGTGTATTCTTAAATGCTTAACAGAGCAAGTGAAGAGACCTTAAAGAACGTTCTAAGCATCAACCCTACACCCCAGTAACAGTCAGGGCAGAAATAGCCAGCAAGGCAGAACACAGTTAAGTTGTTCTAGTGATTCTGGTACTGTTGCCTCACTCAGCAAATCCTCTTTCTCTCATATTAATTATTTACTGAAGCCATTGGCTACTTAAACTGTGAAAGCTGAATTACTTCTGTGACTCTTCCTTTTAGTCTGTGGCTGAGGATTTTGTAGTGGATAACCCAACAGAGACTGTATGGTGGGTCTGGGATTACTGTTGCCAAGTTTATCTGTGAATGAACTTTGCAGCTCTGAAAACACAGAGCTCTTTCCCATTATCTGCCAAGAAAACAATTACAAGCTGCTTTGAGGCTGGTACTTGTGTGCAGTCTCTTTTCACGTTATTGTTAGTTTTGAAGGAAATGATTCCAGGCTGAAGCAGAGCTCCCATCCAGAGTCCAGCCAGAATGCTGGAATGTGTTTGTGCTGCTCAGCACATGGATGCAAACGCTTGGTTGGAATAATGCAGGTGGTCAGACTGTATCGTGTGTCCCCCCAATTCCCAGGGCTCCCCCAGCCTGCTATTCCCACACTGCACCAGGAATTAGGGCAGAGACTGTGCCTTAGTTCCAGCCTGTCCAAAAGGCATTTGTGGAGTGTCAGTCCTGCAGGGGAGTGAGTCTTTCTGAAATCCTCAGCACAAATGTGTCACTTGAGGAGTGACAGTCCACAGGCTACACGTGCTCATCTGTTAACCAATTCCACCTCCAAGGTATTGCTGCTCTCAGTGGAATTTAATTCAGCCCATGGGAAGGCTGAATAACAGTTGACTTTGCATTCTGCACCTAAAATCTTGGCAAGACCAGGGATACCCACTCCAGCCCTGGCTGTAGAAAGAACTGTTTCATAATGGGAGCACAAATGTCATCAGCAAAAATGAATAAAGCTCAGCAAAACTTCCTGTGCTGTCCAGCAACAAACACCACCTGAGATAGGACTGACGTGGAAAAGCACATTTTTGAATGGCACAGAAACCAAAGTCTTTTGTATCATATAAACAAAGGAATGATTAAAGTGATAAGGTGATGTTATAATCCAGCTGAGCTCTCCCAGTGTAATAGCACAGATTGCTTTGCTTGATTAAAGGGACTCAAGTGGTTTAAAGGAAAATGCCACCGTGATTTACTGATTGATTTTTATGGCTGTAGAGAAGTGGGAAACAGGGGATTGTAAGCAAGACACAACTTGGAGGTTGCCTAAATTCTCAGCAAGGTGTGAACTCATGAATCCTGGTTATGTTCTGGTGTCACTGAGATGTGACAACAAAATATTGAACAAACCTAAGAAAAGGATTAATATTTACTCTATAAAAACCTTGAGATTATTTTTTTCTGGAAAAGGCCAACTCTGGAGCAAATTAAATGTTTTCAAAATCTTATTTTCGTGTTTTCTTACCAGCTGTACACAAGCTGGCTGAAATCATAATGTAGATATAGGTTTGGCAAAAAAAAATCCCCTCGGTGTAGAATACTAAAATTCTGAAAGCAATAATCCTTTGTCAGTACTTGCTTTTCCATCCATAAAATGATAGACTTCTGTATTTTTCCTCTTGCAGCCTCTGTGCCCATTGTTAATACAGCCTTTGGTGCCTTTTTTGCCACATGCTTCTTCACATGAAAAGACCTAATTGTCTTTAGTGTTCCATTCTCATGTATTTTTTTTTTCCAGCAGTGATAACAGTAAGAGGAATTGTCAATGCTTTGCACTTCAAGGAGGGCGTTTTTCCCTTGATATTGTTGTTCTTTCTTTCACTTGAGCTTTTCCATTTGGTTCAGTGGAAGGTTCAGGTGTCCAGCTCAGCACAGAAGGACCCTCCTGGGTGAAGGGCAGCTGTCTGTCTGTCTGTCTGTCTGTCTGTCCCAACAAAGGGCAGACACTTGTCTGTCCTAACAAACACAAGTCTTTTCCTCAGCTGCTTCAACCAGAGGTAGTTTGGCTCTGTCCAGGTAAAGAGTTAACCAATCCTTACTCCACATAAACCATCGAGAAACTGAAAAATATGACAGTGAAGTAACAGCAAAATGCAGCATGTAGGAGGATGAGAAGGAACATTTCATCCTCCAAGGTTATTTTTCCCTGTTGTTGCACCAGAAGAGGGAAGGTGATAAATTTCTGATTTTCTCTGCCTGCACGTGAGCACTGCAGGATTTGCAAGGATGGGAGAACACCTGGATTGGTCAAACACCGAACGCGGGAAAGCACAGAGTTAAAGAACAGCCAAAACGGTGAAAGAGAAATGAAGCGGGTTTGTTCTTTTCTTAACTTTTAATGAGGCTGGTGTTAATACACTGGGGCCTCATTAGCGGCTCCGAGGCGGCTCTAAAGCTGCCCATCTCACAGGCAGCAGCTCTGCCTTTGTTCTTGGTGGCCACCTTGAGAAGCGCCACAGCAGGACGCGGCACCCCAAGCCCGTGGCACTGGTGACATCTAGAGGATCCAGCTCCGTGCTGTGCTGAGCTCATGGCAGGGCGATGGGGCAGAGGAGAACCTTAAAAACCACCCCTTGTGCACGTGTGACTGCCCCCGAGGAAACGCTCTGCTCTCCTCCCTCTGCAGCCCTCGCTGCAGTTTCAGATTTCATTAGATTTTGGTGTAAACTGCGCTCCTGCAAGTGAGGAACAGAGCCCCAAACCTGCTATTGCACTGCTGTGACTGACTGGCTTATCAGGAGCCTGTGTGGGGGGAAACTCTGACACTGTCCCCAGAGCGGGGCTCGGGTGATGGTGTGTGACACAGAGCAGATGCAGCTGTCCTGCTCTGGGAGCTTTTCCCCCGTTCCCCTCCTGACCCTGGAAGCGGTGTACCAGGAATCAGAATGGTTACTACAACTGCAGCTGTGGTGCATTGATGCCTCGATTTTCTGCAGTTCTAATGAGAGGCAAGAGGCAGATGTTCAGTTCAGGCAGCAAGAGAAAATACACAGAGAAGGTGTAAAAGGGAGCTCAAACGCCTCTGCAGCGCTGCTGCCTCCAGCTCTTTGAGGCATGTCACTGCAGTCCCTTCCCGAGAGCCTGGCTTTGCTCACCCTCCTCTGTCCTGGCAGCTCCAGCCCTTCCCTGGCTCTGGAGTGTGTTGGCACAGAGCTGGGCAGTGGCAGAGCTGCCAGGCTGCTCCAAGGCTTGCCAGTAGTGGGGGTATCAGCCTTCCCCACCTTCCCTGTCCTGCACAGCCAGCGATGCTTTCATGTCCATGTTTTGTTCACCTCTTGTTTTTCTGATATTTTTCTCCTTTTTAGCTGCATGGGAACAGTGAAGTCCACCAGGCAAAGTCAGCCTGACCTGGTGCTTCCATGGCAAATATTAAACTGCAGTGCTCAGAGAAATTATGAAATCTTTATGGATAGAATTTAACAACCTACTTACAATGGAGCCAACTAGGAGAGATTTATAAAGCTGTAAAATAAGCTAATTCTGTTTTAAGTTATTTCAAAACCTGACCAGCACAAGCTGTCTTTAAAATCAAAGGGCAAATGTGACATTTAAAAATGAGGTTATACTTTATACAGCCAAAATTAAACACTGTTGATCCAATCACATAACAAGGATTTCTGAGGAATAGCAGGGAGAAGGATTTCTGGAATTGTTTCCACTCGAACAGGAAATGGATGGTAGTCTCTATCTCTGTCAAGACTATCCCTCCAATCTAAGCTGTTCTAGAAGTCCTCTTTCACATGACTTCCTCCCATGCCCACAACACCTCTGTGCTAATTGTTTGCTCTTTCTCTCGCTCACAAAGCGCTGCAGGACCATCAGTGCCCAGACCAGGGCTCTGTGTTTGCAGAGCGTTTCTCAGAAAACCCCTTGAGCTGCACAGTCAGGCTCGGGACTTGCCACATTTTGGGCATTAGTCACTTAAAACCAGAGGGCTGTAATTGCTCCATCACTAAGCCTGAGAGAGCAGCTTGGAGCATCCCCACTTCAGCTAAATCTTGTGTTAATTCCGTGAATAGGAGCACTGACATATGATACAGTATTTGCAGGACGGAGCTTCTAACCAAAGCAGGATGCTGGCTGAACTCCAGGGCATACAGTTGTGCTTTGCTTATTACCCCAAACACAGTTATATTATCCAAATTGTACATCTGAGTAAGAGTTCACCAGTTCAAGTGAAACGCTTTGCTCCTTCACATCTTACTTGTTTTTTCCAGAAGGTTATGCGATCTTTTCAGACACTGATTCAGAAATGAGTGTTCGTGTCCTACTGGTTTAATCAGTCACACAGACGGAACACAGAGCACACACTTCTCCCGCAGAAAGGCAACTTGGGCTGTTTCAGGATACGAGGACAGAACTGGGGGGAGGATTCCCGAGCATTGCACGTTTTCATAGGCAATACAACACTTTGCCAACAGAGCTTTTAACCGGGCTGGTCCCTGCCCGCTGCCAGTGCCGTGTGTGAGCTCCCCCCTCTCCCGATGCCAACAGAGCTATGGAGGGAGCGCGGCTTGTTCTATCTCGGTGCGTGAAACCGCACAGGGTTGTTTTTTCCAACCCCGGCTGATAAGAGCCAACAGATGTCAGTGCAGCCTGAATAACACGGGGCCGTGTCCTGCTCAGGGCTCTGCCCCTGCAGAAACAGCCCTCGGTGGGAGCTCCAGCACCAGACGGCCCCGACGTACCTGGGCGAGGGGGAGAAGGGAACAGTGGCGGTATGTTAGGGGCGGCTGGAGAGGCTCTCACAGCTAAAAATACCCGCCCGAGTATTTTTAAGAACACACTCGAGGGTCCTTATAAACACACAGAGTTTTGTTGACAGAACGAGACTGCTCATTTATGCTGTGTATTATCCTTGAAAACCTGCTCTGTTTGTGCAGGGAGTCCCATGACAGCCTCGGCTTGCCGAGGGTGCCACAATGATCCCAACAAGAGACGTGTCCCTTTATCAGCTGGAGAGGGACAGAGGGGAAACGGGAAGTATCTGTAGGCGGTAGGAAAAGCAGTGAAGAAATGGAAATAAGCTGCTTTATCAAAATATTGCTTTGCTGTTTTCACAAGCACAATGCCAGTGGTTTTCTAGCCCAGCTCAGGGCACCTTGTCCGTGGCAGGTTGGTGTATAAAGCCCAGTAAAATCAGTGGAATTGGATAGATCATCTGGTTAAAGTGATGTCTGAATGGAAGGAATCTGACAATGGGGTTTACTCTTTTTTGCACCTGAAGCCATAAATTTGTTTTCAGGATGGAGAAGGCCACTGTAGGGGACCTCACACATGGTCTGCAGTGGGAAAAAAAAAAGGGGGAAGTACTTTGATACTCCTGAAGGAAAACTGGGACATGATGCTGCAAACAAAAATAGTCAAGGGAAAACCAACCATAAAGATACCCAAGGGGAAAGGTAGCAAGTTTTATTGTATTTGAGAGGGAAAAGTTTGTACTTTGGAGTTTGAATGGTGACACTGGCTGGGTCTGTGCCCGGAGCAGCCTCCCTGCCAGGGAGCTGTTACCTCTCCAGAGCACAGCTATCACCACTACTGAAAGACACCTCCAGGAGTGTCTTCTCAAGCTTGGCAGGAGGAACAGACCTAGGAGCAAAGAGACACTTTCATTTACACCCACAGTGTCAGTCTGAGCCCATAATGATACTTGGATAAGGATATCCAAGTTCCACTGCCACCTCTGAATGCCCTTCTTCTTGCACAGCCCATCTTTTATCCCTCACTGCATTGTCAGCACCAGAGAGAAGTTTAGGTGATGAAAGATCTCACGGGAATTGCTTTGGGATAACTAACATCTGTATGAAATTATTTGGGATATTAATAGGTTGGACACTCATCTATTCAGCTGCACACCACACACAGTGAAGTGCAGAGCTTTGCACCTGGAGCCCAGCACTTCTCCCTGCAGCTTGTGGGAACCCAAGATGGACTGGAAGGGTCTTTCAGTCAGAACTGGCATTTAGACCAGGACATGGTTCCCTCCCACAGCTGTGCCTGCATGCTCTGGTCTCCCCACATAAAGACTTTGCCCTCTTTATACATGGAGTGGACTTGAATATCTTCCTAGATGGAGGTGGCTTTGCTCAGCCCAGGTGGGAAGCTGAAACCTGCTGTGCAGTAACTGCAATACTGCATTTGCTGACCATGTCTTCAGAACACTTTGCCATGACTAGAAACACCAACACCTGTTGTCATTTTATACCTGAAATATAGTTGAAATGTGGCTAATTCTACCTATTGTGCCTTATCTGTGTATCATGATGTTTAGTCTACAGATGAACCAGCTTTTAGGTAAGGAGACGTGACGAGGCCACGGATAGTGGCTTTGTGGTTTTACATATCACAAACTCTTGGTTTTCAGACTTTCTGAAAGAAAACAAAAAATTTAACAGTTTAGATTGATATTTAAACAAAGATTTAAGAATACAAGATTGAAATTAGTCACCATTTTAAATCTAAACTTCAGTGTAGGAAACAAAGGAATGACAGCAAAGTATGTATTGAGTGAAGCAAAGGGCCAAAAGCAAAGACTGGATAGAACGTGTTTCAGCTAAAATGAAAGGAAAACTCTTGCAGTCTATAGTGGGTGTTCAGTCATACAAACACTGAGCAACTCCCACAAATGTAGATTCCTCTGCTTATGCCCTAAAAGCCCTGTTTTGTAACTGGGTGGCACGATTTACTTTCAGGGGTGCTCAGCAGCCTGTGCACAGCAATCCCAGGGCCTGTTAGGTGCCTCTAAGCACAGTGCCAGGCTACAGCCACCTCCAGTGGAAAAGCTGAGAGCAGAGCAGTGCCCTGGAGAGGCTGCCTGTGGGAGGGCAGCGCTGGCAGCGGCTCTGACACGTATGCAGTGCTTTGCATCGAGAACTGAAGGTTGTGTATATAGAGCACTTACAGTAATAGGGGTGGGAGTTTCAGTTCAATCCATTATTTTCCCTCCCAAGGTACAAATAAATGCAAATTTTACTCATTTGCCTTTCTCTTGCTGTCATATTTCCTGGTGTGGCTCCAAGTTTCTTGCTTATGTGCCCATGTCTCTTCTTTTAACACAGCAGTCTCACAGTTGTTGCCTCTCTCCTTTTCTTTCATGGTACTTTTTGCATTCACAGATGGCCCACTCTGCTTTTTAACCTCTCCACTTCTTCTTTCCCCCTGTTTGTAGAAACAACTGAATAAAAATGCAGAGAGATCTGTAGCCCAGTGCTTGGGGAAGGACAACTCTCTGTTCCTTCCCTCCCTTTGGGGAGTCAGGAAGAGACAGACTTTCAAAGTAATTTCCTCTTCTATCTTTGAAACTGTTTGTGATTTCAAAAAGCTGTCAGTCAGTGTCATGCAATTTTTATCCAGGTGAAACCTGTGACTTTATTCTTGCTGTCACTTCTTGCCATCAACTAAACCTGGTGTCAGCTGGGAAGGGATGAGCCATGACATTATAAACAGCTGCAATTCAAGTAACTACATCTCTGCTGTTACTATTGGCAGGGCCATAGCCAGGGCTATACCAGCATGTGAAATTTCTAATTTCCTGAAACAAGTTGATCAGTTTTATGAGGTTTTTTAGGGGTTTAGAATAAGAGGACAAGAGAAAGACTGCCTTCCACTTCAAAATCCTTCTTAATTTTCAGATTTCTGCTTCAGAGGATATGTGGAAGAGGATGGACACTGCAGCAAAGGTGGGCTTAGTGTGCTTTGTAGAACTTTTTACCCGTACTGGAAGAGTTTTCAGAGTACCAAACCAAGACAGACTGACCTTAAACTTGTCTTCACTGTGAATTGCACAAGCAGGAAAACTCTGCTTGTCTACCCTTAGAGCCAGGAGAACAAATTCATAGGTTGAATGCTTCTTACTGGTTTCCCACTTTAACTTTTTGGTTTGGATTTGTTTTCCTCACAGCCCTTGGGATTTCTCTTTCCTTTTGCAGGTGGCACGTGGACCCAGAGTGTTTCAAAGAACTGTCCTGTCTGTAAGTAAATGATCCTGTTGTTTCAGTGTCTCTCCAAAAAGCACAGGAAGAAAAAGAAAACTGTTATTAATAATCTTCTAGGCTGACCTTTACATTTTCTTGTTATATTACATTCTCAGGGGTGTGTTCATCAGAAGAACGAACTCTCGGTCCCAGAGGAAAAGGCATTACAGCAGTGGAGACAGAATGAGTCATGTGGGCATCTCGAGCCTGATGTGAGATGGATTAATTCCTGCTACAGCCAGCAACTGCTGCTGAACCTTGGGCTAACAGTGATGTGTAAAGTGAACTTGGCTGCCATGTCATGATTTAATTTGTACACTTACTAATTGCTATAACAGACAGGCAGTGGGTTATTGATTAGGTGCCTTGAGTGGGACACGGGCAACATGATGAAGAAGGAAGAGACAGATGTCTCCCTTTCCTCAGCTGATGTCTTTCTTCAGGAAGAGACACACTGACTTTTCATGGGATAATTTGCATTAGAGAAGAGGTAAAAAACTGCCCCTCAGTAACCAGACCTGACTGAAAGTGAGTCAAATAGAAATAAACTTGGCGAAATAACAAGCATCCTTCCTACGAGGGACACACAAAGAGCATCTCCTCATGGAACAGATATGAGTCTCTCCAGGCATGTCCCCACTGTGAAGCACATGCTCGTGTCTGCCTCAGCCCAAACTCACAGACCATTCCAACGTGTTTTCTGAACCTCCTCCTGGCACCTCACTTGCTGTCACTGATTGCTCCTGGCACCACTCTGGGAACAGAACACCAGGGAGTCAGTTTGCAGAGAAGCCTGAGCTCCCTCCTGCAGGATGGGGAGCAGGGTGAGCCCCACCAAAACCTCACTGCTGCCTGCCAGGACCGTGCTCTCTGCTGGACCTGGGGCACTGCTGCCCCTCTGCTCCAGTGCAGTCAAAGGGGTGGATTTAAGGCTGGATCCCAAGACTAGGAGTAACAAAAGGAAAAGAGTGCTGGTTAGTTCACCTGGTTAACAGTGACCTCCGTGGGCAGCTCCTCCCCTGGCAAAGCTGTTCTAATGCGTCAGCAATAGAAACCCTCAAAGTTGTCATGGAGGATATGACCTGCTCAGCCTTTTGCGTGGGGTTCCTGAAGAGGGAAGAGAGGGCCACTGTAGTAGGATCTGTCTCTGTCCTTCTGCTGACACAGACCTGCAGGAGATTTTGAAAGAGAACCTTTTGTCAGGAAGTCACCTAACTTGTGAGAAAGCCCTGAAAGAACAAAACAGAGATTTTGGTGAGAACTACATAAACTATTTGCAGAGGACAGGCTGCAGCACAGAATGCTGGTTGGAATGCTTTAACTCCAGAGTGCAGGATGTGTGGCCAGGCCCCAGAGAGTATTAGTCATCTCAGTGAATGCTCAGAGCTGGCCGGAGATGAGTACAAAATACAGTATGACAAAGTTGGCAGCGCTGTGTATGGACTGTGCTGCCATGGAGGGGGGTACAGCACAACCAACATCATCACCCCAGGCAAGGTAAAGTGATAGAACTGAGGATGTGAAGGTGAAGTTTGTGGTTAGAAGGCAGATGTGGTGCCTCCAGAGCAAGCCCCATCAGTAACTTCTGCACTAGATGACAGCATTGGTAGAAAATAACAAGAAGTCACTGACAAATACATGTGTGGCAGGAAATGAACTGAAAATGGGGCATGAAAATGGTGCAGGTCTTGGTGTCATGTCCTTCTTTCCAGCGGGCTGAGATGTTGGGTTGGAGGAGTTCTGGTACAGTGTCCAAACTGGACATGCCCTCTTCATGGGCCAGGGATGTCACCTCTCCCAGAGCCTGGGATGTTGCCTCGTGTCCCGATCTGAACAAAAAGCTTTACCCTGGCAGAGGTGAAACGCCAAGCCATCGCCGGCTCTGCCGGTTTGGGATGTTGGGAATGGAAAGCGCTGACCCCCGGCTCTCCTCTTGGCTTCCCCCGAGGGAAGGCGAATCCGCAGAGTCCCGCCAGCCCCGGGCACTACGGGGACGCGACCCCCGCACCCCGGAGAGGGCACGAGGGACACGGAGGGGCACGGCGGGGGGGAGTGGAGAGGCACGAGGGACACGGAGGGACACTGCGGGAACACGGCGGGGGGAGCGGAGGGGCGTGTCGGGGGGAGCGGCTGCAGCGGGGGCCGCTTTCCAGAGAATACGGTAAACATGTCGGCATCACGTGCGGGCGCTCCCGCGGGCCCGGCGCGGCACCGGCGGGG
>VWZD01005106.1:117202-140128 GCA_013396695.1 Sakesphorus luctuosus | reverse complement strand
CCGCGGGCGGGGCGGGCATAGCGAACCCCTCCGGGGGCGCTGCGGCATTCGGGGGTCGCCGTGCCCCGCCGCGAGGGGAGCTGGGTTGAGGGAAGGGGACCCTGCGCTCCGTCGNGGGACCCGCAGGTGCGGCAGCGGCTGCGGCAGGACCTGGTGGCCAAGGAGCGAGCGGACAAGAAGCGGAGCAAGAGCATCGACAAGACGCTGAAGGCGGAGAAGCGCGAGTACAAGCAGACGCACCGGCTGCTGCTGCTGGGTGAGTGGGGCGGCGCGTNGGTGATGCTCGGTGCCGTGTCAGTGATGCCCGGTGCCGGGAAGGTGATTTTCAGTACCAGGAAGGGGATGCTTGGTGCCGTGGAGGTGATGCCCGGTGCCAGGAAGGTGATGCTCAGTACTGTGGGGGTGATCCTCGGTGCCCTGTCAGTGATGCTCGGTGCCGTGTCAGTGATGCCCGGTGTCGGGAAGGTGATTTTCAGTACCGGGAAGGTGATGCTTGGTGCCGTGGAGGTGATGCTCAGTACCGTGGGGTTGATGCTCGGTGCCGTGTCGGTGATGCTCGGTGCCGTGGGGACGATGCTCAGTACCGGGAAGGTGATGCTCGGTGCCGTGCGGGTCATGCTCAGTGCCGTGTCCGCCTGTCCCCTCGCTGGCGGGTGACACACAGCCGCGCAGGTGCGGTTGTTCAGCGCTTCTTTAAGCAGAAAGCTCGAGTTTTGCTGTGTCGCGTTAGTGTTCAGCCTTTGCCCGCTCCGCCTCTCAAACCCACAGCGGGGGTGGTTCAGCCCCCCAGGCCGTGCCGGTGCCATCCACCGCTGCCCAGTGCACCAGCCCCTGCTGGGCACCTCGGGCTGGGCAGGAGATGCTCCTGCACGGTGGCAGCGCCAGCACTGCCTTCCCGCGGGATGCCTGATGGAAAGGCACCTCTTTTATCCGCCTGTGTGATGTCTGAGCTTGTATGGTACATGACCCCACCGAAACGGTCATAGAAAGTCACGTGTTGGCCTTCAGGGAAGTGAAAGAAAGTTGAAAATTACTCTCTCTTCCCCCAGCACAATGCAGGTGGAATGCAGGTTGTCCTGAACATCTTGGAATAATGCAGAGTATTTTCAGATTCCCACAAATAACTTCAGCACCTCTTGCTCCCAAAGCATGTGTGGCTCCACAGATGATAAACAGCAATATTTGGTCCTCATGTTTTTGTTGGGTGTTTGTAGCCTGTAATGGAAGAGCTGAACTTTCAGGAGCTTTAGAAAACAATATTTGAGCTAGTTTTCTGTGCCTCAGTGGTAGAAGTTTTTATTTCAGAAGTATGGCGTGTTTTGATGTGGTTGCAGCTGTACTGATGGGAGTCTGTTGATGAAGGTGTCCCTCCTTCTCATGAGAAGGGAGTTGAGCAACACTCGTGGAAGGAGCAAAGCTTGTGTGCTGTGACTGTGTTGGTGAGGATCACACCTCTAACCAACCTGCCATTCCCAAGCACAGGCTGCTGGTGGGTATGTTATGGTTTGGTGTTTTGTTTTAGTATGTTTCAAGTTTGTTCTGTAGTGAACAGGTGTGTGAAGAAGGATCCGTGAGAACTGGTTTTTTCTTTGTAGATTAAATAACTAAGGAAAAAAATCCCAACAGTAGGGCTAATTTTGATGTTAATCTGCAGGCCTTTAAGTCATAAAGGTTATCTGATAGGCTTCTGTATTTGCAGTAGGCAATATTTCAGTTGTCTGGTTTTAATATTGCTTCCAACACGTTGTGCCACAGAACTGGTTTTTGCAGCAATGACATTGAACGTTGAGTGGGTTAAACAAGATGTCTCAGTGGTTTGGAGTTGTCTATGGTGAAGCCAACAGAGAGAGAGAGCAGTCTTTGTCGAAGTACTGATTTATAAATCTGATGGATATGAGTCAGTGTTATGCTGGCAGTCGTTTATTATATTTCAGCCTGGACTTGAATAGCAGGAAGTCACTTTTTGGCCCTCTTGTAAATCTTGGGATGCCTAAGAGACCCATTTCCCTGCTCCTTGCACAGGGACTGTCAGTTTTCCAGTGAGCTTCCTTCCCCTGCTGCTTCTCCCCTGCATCCCACTCTCACTGCTGCTTGGTGAATTTTCTGTCTCCAAGCTGGAATATGAAGTTTGGGGCATATTTGGTTGTACTTTCTGTACATCAGCAGGTATTGCTGCCACAGCTGAGTGTGACTGTGCTGAGACTTCGCCTGGATGCTGAGAGATTGCACACACAAATAGAGCAGGGTAGTAATGAGTGAGGGGGGCAGGAGCTCCTAGCTGGGATCTAAAGCTGCAACTGAGTCTTCTAAGGAATGGAGTTGAGGTGGGGAAAAAGGGCCGAAGGAGTGCAGAGCCAGGGCTGTCTCCTTGCTTGGGCTGAAGCTCAGTGAGAAAGCTGCAGTGGGTACTCGTGGTTTCTTACTTGTGCTCCCAACTTTTTAGGCTGCTGAGCTCCTGCAGCAGCATGTCCCTGACGTGGACAGAGAAGGACACCACAGGTGCCTGCTCTTTGAGAGTAACAGAATTGAAATGAAAACTGCACTGATGACTCAGGGCTGGTCTGTCCCCGAGGCTGAATTATTTGTAATCTATGGCTGCAGTAGCTCACGTATTTCCAAGGGCTGTGCTGGAGATGCAGAGTGTTTCTCCCTATCCTGTGCCCAGCTGTGCAGACCCCAGGGATGCCCCAAGTGCCTGTGTGGGGGTTCCTCTTGTGGTGTGTGTGTGTAACAGACAGTCTGTTACTCAAGAGTCCTGCTGGGGTTAGTGCTCTCCAGCACAGCTCATACTTATGTTCTCACACTGGAGTTCCTTGTTTTGAAAGGAGAAGTTCATCATTTTATCAGAGTGCTCAGGTTGTGCAGTTACTCAGTGGGTAGTTTTATGCCCTGTTAATTGATTATTTTAGTTATCTTTAATAATTTTTCAGTCCTTTTTCGTCACCACAGTTGTATCAGGTAAATTCCAGAGTCCTGGAACTTTTCTTAATTTCAGTAGAGCGAAGATTTTCCATCTGCTCTAGTTTGGAAGCAATAATCTGACTTTGTGCTTGCAGCGTAGTAGGTTTTTTGCCTTGTTTTTGTGAAATGCTCAACCAGGTGTAATCTCAATGGATTTTGTTTAGTGAACTGTGCGAGTCACAACTTCAAGATTCCAATCATTGTTATGTTGGCAGCATAGTGAGTTCAGGGTTACTACTGGGAATTGGAGCCTGATTTTTTCAGTGCATGGGGGTTGTTTTTTCGTTTGAGAACAATCCTGGCTCTAAAAGTAAAACTATGTGCTTATGGGGAAAAGCATTTCAAGCTTTGTCATAAAACAATTCCATTCTGTGTGTGCTTTCTCACTGGTGACAATAATGTAGATCTTCCCCTATCCCTTTTTTTTTAAGACTTTAAAGTATGAATTTGGTTTTCTGTAAGAGACTAAACTTGAGCTGCTCTCCTCTCAGTGCTTATTTTTTCTTTCTCTCAGGCTGAACTCTTGCCCATGTAAAAAGTTTTTGTAGCTTATTCCCATATTGAAAAGGAAATGGGGATATCAATATACCAAGATAGATATATGCACTTGCCACCTTAGTTATTTATCTTAAACTACAATATATTAAATAATGGCCATTCTGAGTCTTACCTACATCAGTGCTTAGGGAAAAATGTTTTTTAACAGAAATATTTACACTGGTACAAATATGAATATGGGGCATGCAAATGTGAAATTTTTATGGGGGAATATGTTATACAGAAGAAAAATATACTTTAAAAAGCTGGGAAATATCAGCATGAAGACTAACCACAGTCACTCACTCTCTGTGTGTGCTGCAGGGTAAGCCCCTCTGAACCATATAATTAAAGACTGTCTTGTATGGTTTACATTGTATTTTTTTCCACAGGGCTGGTACTTCATTCAGGGCCCAAGATGGATGTTGTGCAGTGAATGAGCAGCTATTCAATATTCTTGCCCTGCTCACACAATGTGTCACCCTGTGCCCTATTCACCACACACCATCCATGCCCTGGCTCTGCCTCTGCCAGGGATTGGCTGGGTGGGGAGGGGGAGACACCCAGTTATAAAGACAGACGTGTTGAAGCACTTGACAAAATTCCATCTCGTTGACAGTAATTTCATTCACTTCCAACCAATTTGTTTCTCATGCCCCATGTATTGTGAGCTGGAAGAGAGGACATACACCCTGCAAAACCCCACGAGATCCCTATGAGACCATCATATAAAAGATGTACAGGACAGAATGGACTAAAACTATAGAGGGAACTTTTATCCTGGTGCTTTCTAATTCTCAAGAACAGGATTTTTGACACTAATCATCTTACACCAAGTTGGCATTTAATCTTCCCTTTAAGAAAAGCAGGAATTAGACCTAAAAGTCTTATGGGGTGTTTGTGATGTGTGTGTCTTGTGACAGGGCTGCTCTGCTGAGCAACCTGCACACTGTGAGAGCAGCTTGTGGGGCACAGTGTGTATTCCCCAAATGGATTCTAATTAGTGGTGAAGGAATTACAATATTTTCCAATAGGGATCCCTGTAATTACCAGATACTACAAGATCACTTGGACATGGGTATCTCTGTGGTTTCCATCTGCCCAAACATGACAATCCTGCTGTGGACACCAATGAGGTGGAATGCTAATTATGGGTCTTCCTTTGCAATGAAGAGCCTGTGCAAGAGGAGTCCTGCTTGGGTCCCACTGCTGTATCCAAAACGTGCTGCCTGCTCAGTTGGTTAACAGAGATCTTCTGGATCTGGAACATGTTCACCCCAAACAAAACTACCTGGAAAGCTTTGCCCAGTGTAGAGCTATGCCATGTGCAGGACTGTGGTGTGATGTGCTGATTGCTCGCTGAACCTCAGAACCCCCAGGTGTCTTCAGGAGTGGCATCTTTATGCTTTAGGTCACTTAGTAGTTTCTATCCTGCTCCCATTTTAAAATTTCCTAGAAAGGAGACAGGCAAGCTGCTTGTCATTCCCTGCTTATTTTTCTTTTTTTTTAAATTTTTTTTTAGTTGGTTGCTTTGGTTTGGTTTGTTTTTTAACTTGAGAGCTCCTGACAGTGACTTTTTCCTTGCACCACCTCCACATAAACAAAAAGATCATTAGCCTCAGGCACACACATGGTGTGGAGAACTTCAGCCAGCATATTTGAAGTTTGGCAAAGTTTGAGCTGCTTCAAAGAGTTTGGCAGTGAAAGGTGTCAGAAAACCTACAGCGGCACTGCTGGAAGTGTGTGATGATGGAGCTGCTGAGGGATGGCAGTGCTGTGTGATGGGAGGTGGGTGTTCCCTGTGCTGAACTGCCAAACAATTGCTTTTATAGTTCCAGCTGATGCTGAAGGGATCCTCTGTGCAAGGAGTTTTGTGGGAAGGGGTGAGGGCTCTGGGGCATCCCCAGGGACAGCCAGGCCTGGGCAGTCACACAGCAGCATAAATGTACAAGATCTCTCCCCTTTCCCAGCAGAGATGCAATCTCTGTGTTAGTGGTAACCTGTGTTTTCACTCATTAGATGCCTGGTGGGATAAAGATCATCATCACACTCACTCCAGAGATGCTGCATTCATGTGTAGCCATGGATCTGTTTTCAGAGTTATCAGGCAATTTTTATTTTTAAAGCTAAAGCTCCACCCCAAAGGTTTTCTCTTTGCTTTTCAGCTGTTTGGTCCAGCTCTGTTATACTGGAGGGAGGTACCAGCTTGTCTTTTCCACCAGTGGCACCTACTGGCACCTCAAGCAGTGAGTGAAACCACCACGTTTCTTCCCTGGGAGAAGCTCAGACTCACCTGACACCAGAGTCAGAAATTTGTTATTTCCTGAGTCCTATGAAGTTTACTTTGGAAGTGGGAAGAGGGTTTTCAGGTGTGAATGGTTGGCCTGACTTTAGAGGGAAATGCAAACTTGTGAAAATCTGTATTTATAGCCTTGATTTAAGGTGACAAAAAGTGACCTGCTGAGCATAATACCAAATAAATGGTGCTGCTTAGCTCTCACCTGTGCTGGTATATATTTAACTGGTGGTTGGCATGGCAGGCTAAAGCCCCTGCTGCTTTAGGGGCAGCAGGGCTGGCAGGAGCTTCTCATCCTGTTGCTTGGGCAGCACCATCTGCTTCCAGAGCAGGGAAAATGTCCTGATTGCTTCTGTGCAACTGCTGTCCCTGTTCTCCACTGGGACATCTCCGACTGAACTGTCTCCTGTGCAAGGCCTTCCCTGGAGGAAAAGCCTTGAAGAGCACAGTTAATTACAGCCAATTCTTCCCTGGCTCCCTTAAATTTGGGAGTGCCCTTGTTCCCAAATATGCATGATTTCACAGAATTTCCTTCTAATTGCTGTCATTTCAAAATGTCAAGAAAAAAGCTTGGATGGAAATTCCGTGATGGGAGCACAGCTCAGATACTTCTCCTAAAAAAGCCCAATTGCCAGGCATATAAATCCATGATGGTTTAGATATTCAGACCTGGAAAATGTGTCTTGAGAAGCTGAACTCTGTCACTTATTGTTCCCTTGGTCGGTGGAGCATTTGAGAACCAAGCCATACAAACTTTATAAATAGCTCAGCCAGAGTTTTCTTTACTTCCTCTATTGTGTTCCCTCTGCAAAGAAAACCCACAGTATCTGTCTGGGCAGCATTTTGTAAGATCTGTGTGTCACTAAAAGGACAGAAAAGTTGGTGAATGTTCTCTGCATTGAGGAATGTGGGGAGCCAGCGGGTTTTAGACAAGTCAGAAAGTTGCTATTTATTTTGCCAAGTGAAGAAAGGGGATGCTGAGGAGGGTGGGCTGGTTCCTAACAAGGACTGAGATGTAGTTTTACAGTCTGAGGTCTTGCTCTGTGTAGCCACTTCTCCTGTCTCTGTGTGGTGTGTTGGAAGAGGGAGGAAGTGCTGAAATTCCTGGGAAACCCAGAGAAATTCTGATTATAAACTGGAGGAAGAGTTGTGGGGAGTGTCTTCCCACTGAAGGGCTATTCCTCCTCCTTTTCCTCATCCTAAGCACAGTTAAATGTTCTGGCAAGGGGGATTTGCGTATGGAAATCACAGACAACACACCAACCAGCCAAACCTGGTGCCTCCAACCCCCTGGCACGTGCCCATCCCACCAGGCTGAGCTTGGCACGGGGCTGTCAGTGGATTCAGCACTATTTTTCAGAATCCAAATCCAAATGTCCAAGGAAGCCATTCTTAGTTACTCTGAGCTCATCTTGCCTTGTGCTGTATGAGAGGGGTTGGGAGCATTTACTTTAGTCCTTTCTGACTCTTTAATGTTGCTTGTGGCAGTTCGAGTGGGACATGAACCACTGCTCAAACCCATTGCTTGCCTGATCAGAGTTGATGGGCTGTGCTGCTTCCTGGTGGAGGTGACAAACACTGTGGTGGAAGCAGCAGCTCCTCTGTCCCCCAGCTGTCACAGAGTGGGGAGCAGCTCCAGTCCTGGGTGCTCAGGGTGGGGCTGGGCTGGCTCAGCAGCTCCGATGGGGAGATGCTGCTGCGGAAAAAGGCGGCACTTTGGAGGGTTTGAGCTTCACCCTCATCGCACCTCACACCACAACCTCTTCCTCTTCCCTACCCCACCTCCTCCCCAGCACGGTTTTCAGTCTGTGGGCTGTGTTTGCTTGGCTTTGCATTTCTCCTGGTTGTTTTTCGTGCTGACATCTCAGGAGGTTTTCTGGAGCACGGAGGGGTTTGGGGGAGTGGGACTTTACAAGGACAGGGGCATGGTGTTGTGAGCTGAAAAATCTGCATCCAGAGTTTGCTGTGTATAAATACCTGTTAAAACTGTCTGCTTGGAAGAAAAATACTTCATGAAGAAAAGTACTTCATGAAGAAAAATACTTCATGAAACCCTTTTTTTGGGCTTTCCCTGCCTTCCCTCCTCACAGGAAAGTCACAGTTTGATAGAGCTGATTTTTCTCTGCTGATGAAAGACATGGAACAAATTCCTTTTAGGTTGAAAAAGCTGAAAGGTATTTTCTCCTCTAAGCCTGATTCCTTAGCACTACCTGTGCTCTCATTTCTCTCAGCTTCTGTGAAGTTCAATCTTGTCTGTAGCATTTTGTGGGTTTAGGTGGTGAGTGATGCAGGGCTTCACTTGCACATATTGCAGAAGAATATGTATTTGTTTTTAACAGCACTTCAAAAAGGGAAAATGGTCTTTCTTGTCTGTTTTTCTCCCAAACAAAAATCAGCATAAAATTTGAGTGAATAGTCCTTAAATTTATATATATCCTTGTATCCAGAAGTGGAATGAAATGAAATGGGTGGAATTTCATTCTTGGCCTTTGGATCAAACAGTTTTGGTCTGTCAGACTCCACAGCAGTCCTGATGATTCCAGTGGGGTTATTCCTGTGAGCAAGGGCAGTGCCCACTGTCCTGAGTGCCAGTGAGTGCCCTGTGTGCTGCCATCCCACCAGCAAGGGCACAAGGCACAAACACCCCATGAAGGTGTGTGAAACCCACTGCAGGGCAGCACCAGCCAGTACACCCTGGGTACCCTGTCAGGGCCAGTTTGGGGTTTTACAATATAAAGAAAATGTTATTTGAAACTTTGCCATCAAATTATTCCGTATTAAGTTTGAGAATCTGTTGGTTCTGGTAGAGTTCTAAGCACGAATCTAAACACTGCAAAGATATTTACCATTCAGGCTTGGTTTGGGAGGGGGCTGAGGAAGGGCCTGATAAGTTATGTACTTGACCACAGGTAGTTAAAAATACTATTTGGAATATAAGCTTCCTTGTCTGAAGACCAGCTTTATGCACAAAGTCCCAAAGCACAAAAAGCAGTTCTCCTCCTGGCCTCCATAAGTATACCTTCATGCTGCTGAATCCTGGAAATTATGCAGGGCATGCTTTTTAAATGTTGATTTTGACTTCTTGCCTGGGACCAAGTGTAAAGTCTTTCCAAGGAAATACTTAGAAGACTTGCAATGAAACCCAAAAGCTGCTGCCAAACCTTAGTTTTCAGAAAGGGAGTAGGGGGCAATCCAGCCTGTTAAAAACTTCCAGTTGTTTGTAATTAAATCCACTTCTTCTGTGCACAATAAACATATACTTAGAAAAAGATCATTTTACATAATACTTATGTGGTTTACTTGTGCTCTTCAGCTGCTAAAAATCAAGCAGTAGGTTTGCTATTTTAGTCTGGGAAGTTGCTGAGGGCTGGGAAGCCAGGGCTGATGCAGCTGTGCCACCACAGTGGCCCCTATCCATGTATCCAGTGGTGGCACACAGATGGAGCCAGGGAATCCTTTTCTCATCGGGAACCATCTTTCCCACCTCGAACTAGTTCGAGTTTGTTTTGGATTGGCAGAGATGGGAACGGAGAGGACATAAAAATATCCCGTCCGCACGTCCCTCCTCGCCAGCAGCAGCACCACTCCTGGTTTGGGGGGAACTGTGGGATTGCAGGAACATCTCATCACTGCTTTGAGGGCTGGCAGGAGGCAGGACCACCAAATCCTCACCACTCTGAGGTTGGTCTGCCACAGTTCATTCAAGATTGTTTCAAATCCACTGCCATCATTCCACTGAAGGATGGGACATGTAGGGTGGAAGCTCTTGCTGACAGCTGACCCTGGGGATGAAGCTCTTGCTGGATCTGTCAGAAAGCCCAGCACAGCTGACACCTCACTGGGGAGCAAAGAGGACAAAGCCTGAGTGAAATTTTGTGCCTCTGTTTGCAGAAAAGGGGTGGCACCAGGCTGGGGAAGGGGAGAGATTCATGATGTCTCTGCTGATGTCCTGGAGAAGAGAGTCAGCTCAGGCTCCAGGGCAGCCCTTCTCTTATCTTTTGTCGGTACTCCAGTTCTGTTGTTATTGATGCTTAATGCCAAAGATCAAATTCTGTTTACACATAAATATGTTTGTTATGGCCACAAAAGTGCCATCCCGGTGTAGGTTCTTTGAGTTTGCCAAGCAAAGTGCCAAAAAGATCTCTGAGGTTCAGTTAATGAAGTTTCTCATAAACCCAGGTCTTCTTCTTTGTCCTTTGTGTGCTGTTTGCTGCATGCACAGACACTTTTCCCTGGCCAGGAGGGGGGATGAGAGCAGGGGGCTGATGCCACCAAAGGTGGACAAAAGCTTTAAGAGCCTTGCCCAGTGTGTGTCCTGTCCTGCCTTAGACCTCTTGTAGGTGGCAGTGGTAGCTGGAGACGGGACAGTTTATCCAAGGGGTAAGTTTTGAGTTTGCCCTTGGCAAGGAAGGGAGTTTTTTCTAGAATGACATGGAAAAATGATCAGTTGTGACCAGGCAGGTTGCAGGAACTGTTGGGTGCTGTGATAGAGTGGACACAAGGCATGGAAAGAGCAGAGAGGAGCAGCTGAGAGGTATTACCTAATAAGTGACATAAGAAAACCCACGAAGCCTTGTAGAGCAGATTTGTTAGGATTTGAGATGAAAATCCCTGTTGCTTGCCGAGATTATCCCCCAGCATATGGCAGGGAATGTAACAGAGATGGAGAATTAGCTGCTAATGATCTGGACACCTCTTGAAAGCAGATGTTTGCAGTCCTGTATAACTGTGTGCTATTTAATTCGGCTGAAATCAGGATTACTCAACAACAAGCCCTGCATGGCATTAGACAGCTCACTATCTTCATTTCCCACTGACCTCCCCCAGCACAGGTAACCTCTTTCTTAGGAATACTGCTGGAGTAATTTGTGCGATGTGAGATGGGAGGAACGTGAGCTGGGATGGGGACTGGGGAAATGGCAATGCCAGGCAGCAGACGGTGCCAGCCAGGGCAGTGTGGGAAGCAGCAGGAACCTCCTTGGGCAGCCCAGGCCATCTCTGCCCCACGGCACTGCCCTGCTGGTGCTTGAGGATGGGCAGTGCTTTAGGGGTTTCTTCAGGGGGTGAGTTATTGGCAGATTTCCATTTCTGAGGTGCTGCAGTGCAGGGGAAGCTGCTCAGGTTCCACGTGGCTGCACAGGCAGCACCCAATGCAAAGCCCCTTCTCTTGCACATTTCCCACCAGGTGTTTTGGTACCCCCTTTCTCACCCTGCCTTTGAGCTGTTGTCAATAAATACCTGACTCATCCTCTCTGTTGTTTAAGGCACTGAAGTTTCCAACTCACAGGTGTAGTTTCCCCTCATTTCTCTTTGGCATCCCTTACTTAAGCCATCTGCTCCACAGTGCTCTCACTGTGCTTGTATTTCTTTATGTTCAAAATAATACTTCCTAAGGTCTCTTAATTTGCTTATCTCAATTTGCATTATTGGAAGACATCCTCCTGGAACTGGAAGCCTTTATTGTTCCCAGGGGGAAAAAAAATGTTAGCTGTCACTTCAGGTCATCTATTTTTCCACTCCTTCCTTCGTGTTAAAACTTCCTGTTGGACTTAAATCTTTTACAGTAAAAGCAAGACCTCAACCTCAGCTTTTCTTCCTAAGTGAGATTCTTTTGACCTGCCGTCATCCTTGTTACGAGGCTTCACACGCTGCAGTACAATAATATTTTTCTTGTGGTGCAATGGACAGAACTGCAGAGGCTGTTCCAGATGGGGTCATTCTTTTCTCTAAATTAACAACTGTCTTAATAGATATTTTCTGTGGCTTCCAAACTATGTGGTATTGCTTGAGCGAAAATGTAATTCCACTGAGAGATTTCAAGCACAACTTTTGCTGGGCTTCCAGAAACAATTTTTTTTTAAAAAGAATTATTTGCACAGTCAAAACAAGTTTGCTAAAGTACTGTGTTTGCATGTTGTAGTTGTGTTCTTTAGAATCAGATTGAAAATATCAATATTTTCTGGTATATTTTTCTCCAAGAACACAATTTTCATGCAGGCTTCTGTATTAATGGAAGGGTTAAACTGTGGGAAATGCATCTTGAAACAACTGGACTATTTCTTTGCATCAAGAGCAGAAAGCCAGTTCTCTGCCTCCAGAATACTCATAAAAGCTTTGCCTCAGACTTGAGTAATTTTCTGTCATTTTAAAATAATCATTTGAAAAGCCAATTTTAATTTGCCCAATTTGCTGCCAAGTCCAAAAAGAGCAATTTCTTCACTTGAAACCTCCTTTGAGGGATGTGGAACAGCACACAAAACCCTTGGTGGTGGCTGCTCTGTCAGGACATGAGTGGACTCTCAGGAGCATTTGCTTGAGTTCTTTGTCACAGACAAATGTAGAAAATTCAGGAAGTCATGAAAAACCCACCAGGATATGCTACAAGCCTTGGGATCACAGGTAGTTTTCAGACTACGTGTTTCTAAATAGTTGAATTTACTTTATTCTGGCGGAATTCTGAGTTTTTTGAGGGTTATTGACCTAACATCATTAGCATGACCAATAGCTAACTATTAAATTTAAACTGTACTAAGTCTTTTAAGACTACAAGATCTGTTTACAGAACTGTTAGTTATTAATTGCTGAAAGATTTCTCCTTTAGTTTACAGAATCCCAAACTATTCTGAGTTGGAAGGGACCCACAAGGATCATCGAGTCCAACTCTTAAGTCAATGGCCCACACGGGGGATTGAACCCATGACCTTGGCATTATTCTTGCAGCTCATTGTCCATCCTGGCATGTCTGTCCTGAGCTATCAACACACTCAAACATTGCCTCTGCTAGGCAGGATTTTTTTAATGCCAAAACAAGAAGCACTATTCCAATTTTTGGTACAAATTTTTTTTACACCACTTTTTACCACCATTTTTTTTACACCTTTTTTGACATTATTTCTTTGACACAGTTTTCCAAAGGGGAAGGCCCTGCACCACCTTCAAGCCTTGCCCTGAAGCATCACCCTGTCTGTGCTTTCGAGGATGGGCAGTGCTTGTGGTTGACCCGCCACATTCCCTGGGCAGCCAGTGCTGGATAACACATTTCAGCCCCAGAGCAGGGACAGAAAAAGGCACTGGGCGAGCCCTGATTGTGAGCAAGAACAGCCCTTTGTGTTTGTGCACTCGGGGCTGAGCTCGCTTTGTGCTGGAGCACAGAAGTGGCTCATCCTTGGCACGCTGGGGGCCTGGGAGATGCTGTTGGAGCTGTTGTGTTTGAGGAGAGAAAGGGGGATTTTTGTGTAGCCCAAGAAGTAAAACTGTGCCTGCAGGGTGGGAGAGATCCCTGCCAGCTCCCCATGGGAACAGGGCTGGGAGGGCATGAATTTCTGACGTCTGTGGGGAGGGTTTGGTTCGGTGGAGTTCTCCCAGGAAGATGTCACAAGAAGAGTGCATGTCTTGGTCATTAGGAATTTGTCCGTGCTGCACTTTCAGAAGATATTTTTTATTTTAATTTTTAGATTTATTCTCCACCTGCATCCTACTGTGCACAGGGAAAATCTTCCTTCTGTCACTTGGGAAGTGGCAGTTTTCCAGCATTTCCCAAAATTCCTTCCAGAAAGGGATTATGTCACATCTGACCCAGATGCTGATGGAAAACAGAATGTCTCAGCACAGTGAGTTCTGGGAGGGACCCTCACACTCAGGAGCTGATCCCAGCAGTGAGGACAGTGCTGGGGGAAGAGGATTTTTCCTTGGCTTAACTCAAGGGACAGCCAAGCACTGGTTTTAATTAGTGAGGCAGAGCCAGTGCTGGCTGGCCCCATTTCCAAGCTGGACATTGCAGGTTCTCGAGTGGGAGTGGTGTCCTTGGACCTCTAAAACCTCCAGTGTGTTTTCTCTGCCTGTCCTTTGATTCAGGATTTGTTTGTTGACACTTCAGTGGGTTGTGGCTCTGGTGACAGCAGCCCTTGTGTCAACCAAGATGGAGCTGCTCACTGTTGGTAGTTCCTGGCTTTGTCTCTGCTTCCTAAATGTGGTCAGACAGAGGTTCTAATGATCTTCTACGTTACAAGTAGGGATAATTCTCAGTGGAAAAGTTAATTAATAAGTGGCTTTTTGTATTTCTCCTTCTCCCCTGTGCATATCTTTGGCCCAAACAGATGAACAATGGCAATGCTGTGCAGATCTCTGTAAGCTGATTTTAATAGTTTGCCTGCAAAAAGCAGATGTGAAGGATGAAACAGAAGGGTCCTACTTTTCCATTGAAAAGTTATCTTAAAATAACTGACTGAACCTACCATGGTAGTGTTTTCAGTGATCTAAATGTGGTGTAAAGTTCAGATTTACGTTTCTTTTCATAGCTCAGAGGGTTTCATCTTAAAGGGGTTTTAATAGATGCCAAATGTTCTCAATATCTGTCAAGGTCAATTAGAGATGAGATATTTTTTTATTCTATTTTTACATGGAGCAGGAAACACGAAGCATCTCGCTGGAATTGTTCCTGGAAGGTTTGAGCTTTGCAGATGTATGAGATTTTTGGTAAAATACTAAAGCTGAAGCTCAGCAAATGACTCTGCTGGCTGTTCACAGAAGATTCCAGCTATGCTGGTTCAGTAGGAAAAGATGGGAGATTTCAGGATTTGCAGCCCTGCCAGAGGGAGGTGTCCTGGGTCTGCCAGGACCTCTCGGGTCCTGCTGAGCCACTCAAGGGCTTCCCCCAGCCAGAACTGAAGGGTAAAATGGGCTGCTCTGATTTCCAGCTACAAACACAAAGATGGATATCATGCCACAACTAGAAGAGCTGTTGGATCATCGAATCATAGAATCAGTTGGGTTGGAAAAGACCTCCAAGATCATCCAGTCCAACCCTTGGGCCAACTCCAGTCCCTTTACCACATCATGGCACTCAGTGCCACGGCCAAGCTCAGCTGAAAGACCTCCAGGGATGGGGAATCCACCCCCTCTCTGGGCAGCCCATTCCAATGCCTGAGCACTCTCTCTGCAAAGAGGTTTTTTCTGCTCTCCAACTTCAATTTCCCCTGGCAGAGCTTGAGCCCCCCGTGCCCCCTTGTCCTATTGCTGAGTGCCTGGGAGAAGAGACCAACCTCCACCTGGCCACAACTTCCCTTCAGGAATGTGTGCACTGTTGGTTATTTCTTATTTTTTAAGCATAACTATCACAGAACAGGAGAAAGGATTCATTCATTTGCAGATAAAGTACTGAGTTCCTTTGTGCTCTATTCTTCCTTTTCTTATCTTTTCTTGACAAATGTGAATTTTAGGGCATCTTTCTAAGATTGCTTTCCCTTTATTAACTTTGTCCCTGCCTTTTTACACTTGCAGTTGGGTTTTGACATACAAGCAGTACTCCTTACATTAATATTTTATAAAACTGACACTGGTTGCCCCTAACTTTTGGCAGAACAGTCCAGGTACTCTTGAATTTTTTTATTTTATCCAGCACACTTGCTTTACCATATTTCTGCTTTCTCAAATTTAAAACTCAAGCTTTTTCTGAAACACTCTCCAGAGCAGTTTAAAATATTAAACTCTTAAGGACAACTGGTGATTTAAATGGGGAAATACCGTGCTGCAGAAATATTAAAAAACCTTCTGAAGGTTCTTTTCAGCCTTCACTGTTGCCCTTTACTCTTTCTCTGTTAAATGTAAAATTCTCAGTTTACTCCCAATATATATATTTTTTGACAAAAGCATGTAACTACTGCAGTGAAAAATATTGAGAAAAATTGAGAAAGAACAAAATAGGGAAGTCCTATGATAAAAAAGGATATTATCAACTACAATGTTGCATTGGCAGAACTTCTGAACAGAGTTTTTTCAGGTTAAACCCTAATTCCTTTTTTTTTTTTTTTAGTTCCATGGACAGATATGTTTTCTCACACTTTCTAATTTCACCTAGAGCAAGGAAATTATCCTGGGGAAAAAAATGAAGTCTGGATTAAGCTGTTTTCTTGCTGTCCTTCCCCTTTATCGCTTAGTGCAAATATTTGAAGGGATAACTCGGTGCTAACCTTGGATGTTTAATGTTAGGACCAACTTCTGCTCCTTGTTTACCCAAGCAGGGCCACTGTGTAACAGCAGTAGGGGCAGTCAGTGGCAACATGGGGCGCTGAGAGTTTAAGGCAAGACTTGAATTGCTCATAGAACCAAGTGGAGGTTTTTAGGGGGAGTTAAATTTACTGCAGCAGCGCCCTCAAGTGCTGCGACACTTCACAGGACCGATGGTGCCTGTCCTGTCCCACGGGACACTGGGCTGGATTCTTCAGTGTGTTTAGCCCAGTAAGAGCATGTCAATTATTCTGGTGTGATTTTGAGTGCTCACACAAAGCTCTGAGACTGTTTAAATTAATACCAGCGCGAAGCAAAGTGTGCTGGTTTGGGAGTTTCATTTTTCATTGCTCCGTGGTAAGAAAGGTGTTCTTGGGACCAAGTTGGTTGGATGTGATGGAAGAAGGAGACCTGAGCAGAGGAGCTTTGCTCAGCTGGGTCAGCCATGGGCCAGGTCCTGCAGGATGCTGATCCACCCTTTGGGATGGGGATCCACCCTTTGGGATGGGCATCCACCCTTTGGGATGGGCATCCACCCTTTGGGATGGGGATCCACCCTTTGGGATGCTCGGTGCCAACAGAGCCCAGTGCCCAGCTCTACAAACTGCTCTGCAGCTCCCACTGCCCTTCCTCAGTTTGGCTGTGGAGATAACGGAGCAGAATCCTCTGTGGTGTGACTCACCACCTCAGCAAAGAATTTGGCTGAGTTAGGCATAGGATCCACTGCCATTTGGTACTGGGACAGCCATGTCTGGTAGGCTGGGGACTTTTAACCAGCACACACTGATTCTACTGATATAAACTGTATGGACAGAATTATGGCAGTATCAAACAACTGTGCTCCTAAATGTGGGGTCACAGTGGCCTCCAGAACTGCAGCATCTCTTCCAGCTGCCTGAACAAGCAGTCTGTGTGATTTCCTCCGTTCTTCAGAATCCCCTCTTGTTGAGCTCTCCATCTCTGGTCCCCCAGAACGTGTCAGCAAAGTAGGTCAAGTCATCTTTGTTCAAAAGCAGAGTGATACCACTGTGTCTGCAGAAGCAAATTCAGCCCAAGGGAATGATTCTGTGGGGTGGTGCAATCACAGCACCTGATAATTACCTGTATCAACAAAATGAACATTTGGGGCATTGCTGAGAGCAGGAGGCATCACTTACAACACTCCCTGTGTGAAAACAATGCCCTCTCCTCCTGATTC
Source organism: Sakesphorus luctuosus (assembly GCA_013396695.1). Classification (NCBI taxonomy): domain Eukaryota; kingdom Metazoa; phylum Chordata; class Aves; order Passeriformes; family Thamnophilidae; genus Sakesphorus; species Sakesphorus luctuosus. The sequence continues at coordinate 123,131 of VWZD01005106.1, read as the reverse complement.
ATGAGTATTTTTGTAAAGGTACTTCAAAGTGTTTATTTAATATTCCTGCATATGCTATTCCAATGTGTGTTCTGTAGTGTCCTTTTGTGTGGGTTTCTCTGGATCCAGAGGGCATGGCAATTGCAATAGTGATAGCAATCTGTGGAATGAGGAATTGCAACATTTGGGCCATACCCACTCTTTATATTTGAGTCTTGAATGAATGTTTCTGGAATAAAACAGGAAGAAAGTAAGAGGTCAGAGGGAAGAGAATTTAGAAATCATTCAACTGTTTGGCTTATGAGAAAAACAGAATAGTGAGACATCTTTAAACTAAGCAAATAAAAAGGGCAGTGGCCATATGAAGATTCAGTAGCCCAGGGATTTTTTTAGCCACTTAGACAAGGAAGTTCTGAAGCCTTTGGCCCAAGTGCTGCTCTCTGCTGCTCTCATGGAGTTTCACACAACTCCCTCCTTAGGTGACCTCAGACTGGTTTTGATTTGCAAAAGGGAAAAAGAAGTGCTTTTCTTTTGCTGGAAGTTTTGCCACTCTGGAGCAGTGTTGTGAAGAGCTGGTTATTGGTTTCAGTCCCAGTTACAGCTGCCTTGGTGCTCCCTGGTACAGGCTGGAGGAAGATGCTCATAGTTACTAAAGGTACACCCTTGTCTGGGTGAGACATCCAACAGGTTCCTTGGGTACTTTGGACCAAAACACAGGGGCAAGGTGTGAAATACTGTGTTGGATGTCTGCAGGCAAGCAAAAAAGAGAGTGAACTCTTGGGGAAGTTGTTGTCTCTTAATTGTGTTTTTCACCACGATAATTTATTTTTTTCAGTGCAGAGGACTTATCTATGTATATCATTTTATTTCTGTTTCATAACATTCTAATACATGCAAGGAGCAAGGTGACTCTAGGAATTCTCCCAGAATAAATACAAGCTCACACAAAGCCAGGTTTTTGCTGCTGTCTCACCCAGTTTGTTCCATGGGGATCCTCCTCCTGTCTTTGTGCCCTGCACAGCCCTGGGATTGTCCTCCCTGGCTGTCCCCGCTGCCACCTCAGTTCTGGGGAGCACTTAAATGCACCATTGTGGTCTGGGTTTCGTTGAACTTGAATCCCTAATCCTGCCCTGTAATCCTGCATGACCACAGCTAGAGGTGCTGGATTTCTAGTTTTGTTTCTGAAGGTGAAATGTTCAGTCAAACATTATCTCAGGGGACGCTGGACTGTGACATGTGGGAACAGAAAGGGGCACTCCCGAGTCAGGAGCTTTGCCAGAAGTGTGGAAGTGTTTCAGGGCAGAAACAGGCTCCAAGAACATCTTCCAGGGTAGATTCATGTCACTAGGACCTGGATAATGTTTTCACAAGAGGCACATGCTTGGTTTTCCTCCTCTCTTTGGCTTCTGCCAGGCTGGAGCTGGAAATCTGCACAGGACACCAGCAAATATCACACCCTGTGTCTCAGCAGTGCAGGGACAACTTGCACTGTCTCTTTGTTCTCTTTACGTCTTCTCTGCTATTGCCCTCCAAAAAGGAGAGGGGAAAAAAGAAGGGGGGAACCCCCCCAAAAAAAAACAGAATGGGAGGACAAAAAAGAAATGGCATTACTTTGCAAAGCTCCAAGGGGAACATGAGCAGGGAATTTGTTTTTGCTGACAGAAGAGGGGGCCAAAGCTGCAGGGACTGAGGGTGGGTTTCAAGTTAAGAAAGGAAGAGGGTGACAAAGGGAGACAATGGGAAGAAGTTAGGGAAGTGAAGGGGCAGAGGGAAGGACTGTGGGTGCACAGGAGAAGCCTCTCCCAGGCAGCACTGTGGGTGTGAGACTGGCCAGGGGAGCTGGGGCTGTGCCTGCCAGCTCAGGGTGCAGCTGCCACTGTCCTCTGGCTACAGCTGTGACATCTGCAATAGGTTAGCATTTGGGGGGAAAAGAAGTTTGTTCAGCTATACTTTGCCTTAATCATAATAATACCAATTTGTCGTGTTACTGCAGGCATTTATTCATAGCTTGGGGGAAGTTGTACTTTTCTGTCTCTGTCTTGCCTCAGGACACAGTGGCAAAGGCAGGTTTTTTGGAGAGATTTCTGCTCTCTGCCTGGTTAGAAAGTACCTCCAGCCCCTGGGCTGAACTCTGTCTTTCTCAGAAGAGGATTTTGCTGAGCAGCCCCAGCAGGACAGGTTTCTCATGGCAGCTTTGTCCAGGGATGCTCACATCTTGCTCTGAATGCAGCTTGGCTGTCATCCTGCAGCAACTTGGTGATGGCTGAAAGGGGGGATAATCTGGATTTCTTGCAAACACAGAGACAGTTACAACACTGATACCAAAGTGGCAGCAAAGTTTCCATTTCCCTGCTTAAAGCATCTGCTCCCAGAAAGGCGTTTGCAGAACCAATGCTGCATTCTCCTATTAATTGACTTTCAGGATCATGATTTTCAGTGATTTTTGCTTCTAGGCTTTCTGGAAGCAGCCTGCAAATGGCACTTGATTGCTAATGTCACATCCTGGGAGATGGCTAGTCTGAACCTCTGCCTGTAGCAGACATCTAAAAGCTAACAGAAATTGGTAGAAATCTGTGTATTATAATAAAAAAATTATAATGCATAGAAGGAGCAGAGCTCTGAGGAGTGTGAGCAGCCTGCTGCACGTCTGGTTTGGTGATATGTACAGTTCTGGAAAGGCAACAGTACACATAGACACTTTCTGTTCCTGTATAAACAGAGTGATGTGAGTGCATACGTGGTCGAGCTGTGGAGGGAAAATGCAGCCTGAAAACTCCTGTGCAGGCAGGACAGGAGGTGACGTGACTTCCCCCTGAACAGCCAAAAATCCAGAAGAGTATCAGAAAAGCAACTGGAATGGGGCTGTTAGGAGGAACAAATGTAGGTAATGATGTTGCCAACTGTCACGACAATTTTTCTCTGGGTCCCACCATGGTTATTGCTTTCCTCCCTCTCAGCTACAATCCATGGAGCACTGGCACTGCACTTCTGCTGTCAGTCCAAACAAACCACGTTTTCTAGCTCTTGAGAGATCTGAAAAATGTTTCAAGGGTCCCCAAAAGACTCGTAACTGGAAGGTATATTTTCTTTTAAAAGCTTATAACTTTGGGAGGGTTTGACCCATGTTTTTAAGTGGCTAGAACTTGCACATTTGGGGTAAATTGCACTAAAATACTTTTGTGTGGGGGTGGTGGTGTTTGTTGCTACCACTCAGGGATGTGCAAATTGTCATCCTCCTCCTGAACTGGGATTCTTTGTTTGGCAACGAGGGGGAAATGAGGAAACCTTCCTTGCAAGAGAGGAAATTTTAAAACACACAAGCAAGTCGATATGAGGTGGGAGGTGGCCCTGGTGTGGCACCTGGATCTTCTCAGTGGGGAGGAGTGGTTTCCATGGAACTGGGTGCTGGGCCATGCCCTCGGGATGTGGTTCAGTCACGAAGCTCCTGCTGCTGCACGTGCAGTTTGTGAGCCCTGCACATGGGCTAATGTGAGGTCCATGCTAATGGAAGATTCTAACACCAAAATCAGAAGGTGTTAGCAACAATGAAGGAATAAATCCCACACTGTTACAATCTCCTGGATGAATAGTTGTTGTAGGTAACACTGTGCGTTTGTGCCTTTGTCAGTTGTGGTGCCACTTCTAGACCAACTCCAGCATTGCCCTCCAGCCCCATTCCATGCCCAACGCAAGAACCACATCCAGAGTTTTGGAGAGTCAATCCAGGAGCTGTTTCCAGCATAATTTCTGGAGCCACCTCTAAAGCTGTGTCTAGAGTAATTCCCAACTCTGAGGTCATTTCTAGAGCAACCATCAGACTTGCCCCTGGGTCTGCAGTTGCTCCCAGCACTGCTCTGGAGCGAGTTAATGTGCTGATCCCACATGGAGCCAGGCTGGAGCTGCCCCTGGAGCCGCCCCTTTGCTGCCTGCAGGGTGAGGTCCTGCCCTGCCCTGGGGCTGTGCCAGCCCCGACCCCCTCTGCTCTGGCTGCCCCTGGCACGTTGTCAGGAGGGCACGGAGGGCATGGGGCCCCCTGCGAGGCTCACTGGACTTTTTTTCTTTGCCGTGTTTTTCCCCGTCGCTCCCCCCTGGCAGCAGCAGCGATTTCAATGTGTGCTTTGTGGCAGCGGGGCTGTCTGAGCCCTTTAAGCGGGGGATGAGCTCAGGTAGAAGGAACGCAGAGAGCTCCTTTCATCAGCCAGGGCCCCGCCGGCGGCTGCGGGGCATGTCCGGCCAGTTATAAATGGATCATGTGTTGCTATTTTTAGCCGGGAGAGGATTGTAAATATAAAAGGGTTTAAAGTGCAAAACTTAGCAACAGTGGCGTTTGTTTGCTTTTTCTTTTTTCTTTCTTCTTTCTTTCTTCTTTCTTTTTTCCTTTCTTTTTTCCCTTTCTTTTTTCCTTTCCTTTTTTCCTTTCCTTTTTTCCTTTCCTTTTTTCCTTTCCTTTTTTCCTTTCCTTTTTTTTCCGTTCTTTTTTTCCGTTCTTTTTTTCCGTTCTTTTTTTTCCGTTCTTTTTTTTCCCGTTCTTTTTTTCCCGTTCTTTTTTCCTTTCTTTTTTCCTTTCTTTTTTCCTTTCTTTTTTCCTTTCTTTTTTCCTTTCTTTTTTCTTTTCTTTTTTTCCTTTCTTTTTTTCCTTTCTTTTTTCCCATTCTTTTTTCCCATTCTTTTTTCCCATTCTTTTTTCCCATTCTTTTTCCCTTTCTTTTTTCCCCCCTTTTTCCCCCCTTTTTTCCTTTCTTTTTTCCCATTCTTTTTTCCCATTCTTTTTTCCCATTCTTTTTTCCCATTCTTTTTTCCCATTCTTTTTCCCTTTCTTTTTTCCCCCCTTTTTCCCCCCTTTTTTCCTTTCTTTTTTTTTTCTTTTCTTCCCCTCGCCTTGGCAGGAATGTGTTCGGAGAGGAATGAAGTTAGAGCAGGAGCTTTGCTGGGCGGACTTTGCCCTGCGTGCGGTTCCTGTAGAGTGAGATGTGCAGATCTGTGTAGCTCTGTCTGTCCGTGCAGGGAGGGGGTGCTGGGGATGCTCAGGCTGGTCCAGCCTGAGCTGAACTGGGACCCGCGGGGGGGACCGGGGGGAGCCGAGCCCTGCCGGCTTCGGGGACAGAGTTCAGCGAATGGAAAACACTGACACGGGTAAAAATAGCAACAGCGTGGTTAAAAATAGCAGCTGGTGAAACAAACGTGCTGCGACTCCTGCAAACCCTCCTGGGAACCTCTCCCCGCTCCCCGCCCCGCTGTGCTCAGCCAGGAACCCCCAAACAAACCCCTCGGCACATGGAAAACATCAAAGCAGACCCCGCACTCTACAGAGGACGAGCTTGGGGGACTTTTTTGACGTTTTTATGGATTTTTTTTATTAGTAGTATTTTTTATTTTGTTTGCTGAAACTTTGCTCCAGAGGAAGGGGGAACAAATCCCTCTTTTGCTGAGTTTCTCTGGCGTGGTCCCGGGACAGAGCAGTTAGAAAGTCCTTGGGGTTGTTTCTCATTTTTTTCCATTCCTTTTCACCCTTTGGTGTATTTTTTTTCTTTTTGTTCTTGTTTTTCCGTGGTTTTTTTCCCTTTTTTTTTCCCCCTTTTTTTTCTTTTTCTGTGTTTGGGATTTTTTTTCCTTTCTTGTTTTTTTTTTTTTTTCCTGTTCTTGCTTTGGGTTTTTAAGACCCTCTTGTCACTTCTAGGCGTGCAGACATCAGTGTGGTGGCCCTGCCCTGGCCCTCTGCACCCCCAAACAGCTGGAGAACCCCCGGGCAGAGCCGGGGATGGGGGTCGGGATGCTCCCCACACATCCCAAGGAGCAGGATCTTCTCCAGGGGCCGCCGGGGAAGCAAAGGGGGGAACAGCGAGTGGGCGATAGCAAAGGATGGAGAGACCTTGTTCTGTGGAGCAAAAGGTTGGCTGGTGCATTCCCTGGTGGGGCTGAGGTGGGAGGGGGTCAGGGAGGGGCAGGGGCG